>BLKR01000429.1:385000-528690 GCA_011170035.1 Teleogryllus occipitalis | reverse complement strand
AAAGAGTATCAACGGAAAACGAGACGGAGGCCACATCGTGAGTTGAACAACGGTACTGGAAAGGAGCGACCGTGCGGTTCTGCAGAGGGGCGGCTTTGCTCCCGACCGAGCTGCAAAGACAAGGACATCGAGCGATTGGAAGAGTCGACGCCGCAGATTTCTCTACGCCGTGAGAAGACACAGTAAGGTCGTGCCAACTTGAACAATTTGTAGATAATAGAAGGAATAATTTGTTTCGGAAAGAAAGTATTAGTACAGGTTCTTTATACCGATATTCTGTGAAAAATAGAATCAATCTTTTTCTTTCAAGAAAAACTTAGCTAATTGTAAAGTTGCAACTAGGAAATTTACGACTGGAATGATTAGGCAAAGTTTTAAGTATTCTTTGAAATTGATTTAAATGAGAGAAAGGAAACAGTGTAGTTAATTATTAAGAGTGTAAGTTGTTTTCTTTTTTTCAGCAAGACAAAAATTCTTGTATATGTAAAGTGTTTTATGTTCATTTACTGTAAAAGCAATTTAATTAGAATATACTTAAGTAAGTGGAAAGTGATTCGACTTGAGTTTCTGTGTAAGTGCATTCAATCCACAACGGCCCACATGACCCTGATCCCCGCTATTCTAATTGTATTTTTTATTTTGCGCCCACCTTGAAAACCCATTCTGAGCTAGCCGGCAGAGGGGTGGGTCGCAATATATATATATATATATATATATATATATATATATATATATATATATATATATATATATATATATATATATATATATATATAAAAGAAAGTCGTGTTAGTTACACTATTTATAACTCAAGAACGGCTGTACCGATTTGGCTGAAAATTGGTGAGCAGGAAGCTGAGAGCCAGGAGACGGACATAGGATACTGTTTATCCAGTTCGATAGCGTTCCTGCGTGAGAACGCACGTTTTTGCACGTTTTCGCGTGATTTCGCATGTTAGCGGTCATTGTTGCCTGTTGTAAGCCATTGTTGTAACGCTGCACTGATAACACAAGGCGATAATGATACCTTTCGTTCGCGGTTATATCTATATATAGTCGTGTTAGTTACACTATAACTCTAGAACGGCTGTACCGATTTGGTGAGCAGGAAGCTTAGAGCCAAGAGACGGACATAGGATACTGTTTATCCCGTTCGACAGCGTTCCTGTGTGAGAACGCACGTTTTTGCACGTACGCAGTGCAACAAGGATAGTACAGTTTCTCACAGTGAGTGCGACGCGAGAAAAAGATGGGACCGGCTGTTAAGGCGGAACAGAGTTCACCGGGTCACCTAGTATACTTATAAAACTAACATAATGCTAGTATTATTTTGTGTTCTTGCTGCAGAACGATTGTTTGCTCAAGTATGTTTTAAAATTACTGCAATTCAATGTCGATAAGTTTCTTACCTCTAATTTCATTTCTGGGACGTCGCAGGTGGCCGCCCAGAGACGAGGCTAAGGCACGATTGCAGTGGCGAGCACTGTACGGCGGTCGTGGGTTCGAATCCCTCGTACGCATGGTTTTATTGCTTTCTGTGTTGAGGCGTGGTTGGGGTTTTTCCAAACCACCATATATCACCTAATAAAAGAAACGTTTTCTTGCCGTCACTTCTCCCGTCCTGGTAGGATTGGTATAGCGATTTGTTCTGTCTGCGCCCAAAGGTACTAAGACTTTCTCAATGGCTCTGAGCACTAAGGGTACTGCCAAGGGTAATTAGGCACTGTCAATGTCTCTATGGCTCACAAACTCATCTTTCCTCACCAACTCTAATCAGTTTCAGGTGCCGCTATAAGACCATGTGTCAGCTGTCTGTGTGTCTTCATGGGTCTACCAACGTAAGCGATGTGATAGTTCAGTCAAATGATACTCAAAAGGGCCCGATCCAGGAAAAAATTCTGGAAGTTTTTATCAATGGTTCTTTATGTTTTTGAGGGTGCTGAATTTGAATTTGATGTTTCCCACCTCAAAAAAGATCCGCTTCACAGCAAGAAATTGCAAAAAATCCTAAAATTTTTGGCTGTTTTTAGTTTTTGTCTTGTTTCTTCTAAAATAAATGTGCTTTATCGAAATAATTGTTATTTAAAAACTTAAAGTAGATGAAATTTTCTAAAAATTGATACTTTAACTTTAAATTTCTGAATAAATATTTAGGCGCTAGAGCGTGCTGAAAAACTTACTTTCTGGACCAATGGCCAAAGCGGGAGAATACTCTTTCCAGCCATCCTATCGCGATGGAGCTCTAGTTTCAATTTCACTTGCTTGAAAAAATCTATTGTGAACAAATAATCAACATTATTAAATTAAATCGTTTATTTCAGAAACCCGCCGAGTACACTTTTCAAACATTTGGTAAATAATGAAAAACTTTCTTATTTAATAATATTGTAGATTTTTACACAGAAAAAAATTTACAGTATTTCACTACATCTCCTAGAGGCAGATAATGCTTGTATTTAATTTTTAGAATATAGTCTAGTCATAAAAAAATTATAAAAACTTTGTATTCGACGGGTTTCGGCAATAAAATTACTTTTTTCTACAAAAACATTTTTTGGGTAAAATTATGTCGTTTCAAACAACAGTAAAATGTTTGATTTAATTTGATTTGATTTATTTAGTCAAAAAACAGTAAAAACTATATATGACGTATGGGGGAGAAGAATATCTGCTCACGTTTTCTTGAGCATCAGAATCGCATCCCAACATTTTAACGATAAATAGTTGAAGGTTAAAATAATAATAATAATAATAATAATAATAATAATAATAATAATAATAATAGATTTAAAAAACCGAGAGATTATCAAAATTTGAAAAACTAGACATTTTCGTCCCCGAGTTACAGGAAAACTATTTGCAACGATAAACAATCTTCGGATTTGATTTTTCGGCATTGCTAACGACTCGCCCTCAGCTCTACTCCTACCACTATAAGCGAAAGGAGAGCTCAATAAAACATGCGCATAGTTAAGCTACATTTATGTACAGAAGCAAAACATGGGGCCATCTCAGCATTTGCTCAATGCAACTGGGAAAATGGACAAAAATCTAATCGAAATGGGGGTCATTGACCCGGAAGATGACGTACATTACTTGTTACAGGCATATTAAGTCTTTTTTTAATTATACAATACAAATGGAAACTAATCCATTAAATATATCATTGTTTTGTTAAAATAAACATTATTTTTCTTTTTGGTGATCAATACAGTCTCTAATTGCATAAAAACAGATATGCAGCAGGAAAGATTTTACTGTTATGTTAAATAGAAACACATATTTTATGCCAAAATTTAAAGTAAGAAAAGAAAGAAAAAATGAAAGAAAGAAATAAACAGAGAAGAAAATCTAAAGTGAGAATCAAAATTGTTATGCTCAAATTATATTCTATTGAACTTAATATCATTAACAGCAGAGCATCAAAAACTTCCTTCCATTTATAACTAAAAACAAAAACCACAACAATATAGGCGTACTTTTTTATGTGCTAATTAATTTATCATCCTCATACACACGATCTACGTTACATTCAGCTTCTGTTGTAGGCCACTGGAGGGTGTCGTAAAAATCTTCGTACCCTGTAGTGTATTCGGTGTCGCTTCTCAGTGAATATCATTCTCGCCCGAATCAGGTGCCTTTCTCCATTGCCATATTACATCTGGTAGAACCACATTCAATGCACATCGATCAATGCAGCCCATCTCTACACACTCTATGGAAAAGTTTTAACACGTTGGCTGCCATGGAAGATCATGATTTCGTAGGGACATATATTTTGTTTAGTGCGAGACCATATGTGTTGGGTTGTCTCTTTTAAGACAATACTCGCCATTGGTCTCATAATGTTAAAAGTTGCAAAACGTTTCCGTGAGGCCACATGGTCTCATACATTTTTGTAAATACATTAAATTCTATGTAATATATGAATATTGGTCCAAGTTTCAATGATATAACATCTATAGATGTGTGACATTTACCGTTGGCACGGAGACGTAGTAAGCAAAAAACCTGTGTGGTCCTGAGGTGTAGTATAGCGAGAATGCGCTTGGCAGTGAACGCGTTAAAAGAATATGATTTATCATTGTTTGCTCCATAGACAAATACATAATTATCGGCAAATTACTGTCATGTATATCTTTTTTCCACGTCAGTGATTGGCTAATATAGTGATAAGTTAATATTCGTAATCGAGAAAACAAAAATCACATTTTTTTAAAAAACAGACCATACATCATCAATTGGATATAACCGGTGTTGTCCGCTGATTCCATACCCTCGTTTTATTCTACAGTGATACTCTATTTCTTTTGTAACCACAAATTTGCATTTCTAAATGTATCATAGCACATTTAGTACATAGCAATCATAATCATCATCACATTTTTTCAATGCACATTTTTTATGAATATATTGTATTGTACAGAATGTATTGTTGTAATACAGGTAATCGTCTCCTATATAATTTCAGTAGTATATATACCATTTGCGACTCTCACAGGATACCAAACATTATAAATGAGGTCTCTAAAGAAAGAGAATATCACGGAGACGTGACGAATTGCACTTTGATATTAAAAAATACGAAGGATTTGTTTAAAAAACACATCTAATTATTCATATCAAATGCAACCTGCATCACTCGGTCGGATTTTTTACTCTATATCTTTAAATAAGTCCTAAATGACGCGTTTTGGGGCCTTAAAACCTACAATTTTGAGGCCAGAAACGTTCCACACTCTGTAATCTACAGGATGAGACCTTCTTAAACGTTCTATATTTTTTTACGTCAAAAACAGTTAAAAATTGTGTGTAACGTGCTATGGGGAAAAATGAATTCTGTGCACGTTTTCGAAAATTCTGTGATCCCTACCCTAAGACATATACTACTTGAATTTCGAATACAGAAAGAAAATGGGCGTTTTTTGCGAGGATTGTTAACAAAAATATTCGCTCCAATGTAATAAAATCTATTTTGAAAGGTAATTAAAATTATTACATTTTTGCTGGTTAGACGCTTCTTGATTCTACCCCAACCAGTTTAGAGCTTGTAGAAACTTCAACTGTGAGTGAAACTAAACCCTTTACTTGATATTCTACGCGACTGAATTACACGGGTGTACTTCTCTGCTCCGTAATAACGTTAAATAAGAATAGTTTGTATTGACAAGTGTCTACTGTATTGTCATCAACTACAAGGAGCCATATAGAACAAGTACCGGATGATAAGAGGGTCTTAATGAATAAGATATGTTACAGACTTAATATGGAAATGGAAAAACAAGGAAGAGGGTGGGGTTTAACGTGCGAGAGTTCTCGCACGAGTACGTTAATTTCCTTATATCCCTCTTATTTTGGTTGCATAAGGCCTGGATTTGCAGATACTTTGCGCAAGCAAATACGACCCTATTGATTCCTTGAATATCGGAGTATAATTAATTTAACAATGCTAATTATTTGTTCACAATAGCTGTTTCGAAGCATGATAAAGTGAAACTAGAGCGCCGCCGCGATATAGGATGGCTGGAAAGTGCTACTCTCCCGCATGACAGAGACACAAAAAGTACAGTTTTTCAGCGCGCGTTAGCGCCTAAACCGTTTTTCAAAAATTTAAACTTTATATTTGCATTTTGTAGGACATTTTACATACTTTAATTTTTTAGATAACCATTGTTTCGATAAAACGCATAGTTTTGAAGATATAAGTGTCGAAAAATTAAAAACAGGACGCAGGTTTTTGCAATTTTCTCTGTAAAACGGAAATTTTGAGGTGTCCAACATCAAATTCGAATTCAGCATCCTCAAAAACATATAGAACCGTTGAAAAAATTTCCGTAAATTTTTTCCTGGGTCAGATGCCTTTTGTCCTAACTATAAAGGAGTGGGACACATCAAGTTCATCAGGGTGTCAAAGGACAGTGATAGGTCTGAGGTCGGGGGTCGTCTGTACAATTTAAGAGTTGAAGAAAATCCAATGATGATGATCGCTCGTACAAGCCTGGTTCAAAGCAATTCAGATTCGAGATATAAGGGAAATGCGGGCGGAAGCACTGTCGAGTCGTGACCCATGCATTGTTGGAATTTTCGGCCGGACACGTGTCTCTCTCTCTCTCTCTCTCTCTCTCTCTCTCTCTCTATATATATATATATATATATATATATATGTGTGTGTGTGGTGTGTGTGTGGTGTGTGTGTGGTGTGTGTGTGGTGTGTGTGTGGTGTGTGTGTGGTGTGTGTGTGGTGTGTGTGTGTGTGTGTGTGTGTGTGTGTGTGTGTGTGTGTGTGTGTGTGTGTGTGTAGCCCTTAACATTATTTGTTAACCACCAATTCGACACTAGCTTTTCAGCTAGGTCGAATTCAGTCGCTGTCTGGAGGAGAATTCTAGCGGCCGGCTGCTCTGATCGGTAGTTTACCGTGGTTTCTCCGATCAACACCAGGCGAATGCCGAAGCAGTACTCTAATAAACGGGCCACGGACCGCGCGCGATCTGCCCTTCCCATTCCTTGTTCTATCCTCTCCCCTTACACACTCACACTAACATGCACAACACTACCACATATTCCGGGAGACCGGTCGGGAGCTTAGAGCTTGCCCCGGCTGGGACGGTGCCCTGCTGGTGGGAGAGTCCTGGTTTGGGGGAAACCCCACTAGTCGACGGTAGGTCGGCGCCGGATCTCGTCATCCCGCGGGGGAAGATCACCGCCATCTCCCGAGAAGAAACAAGCACTACACTAACGGGACTAATGACCAAAGCAGTTGACGCGCCCGGAAACACGAAAAAATCAATCAATGTTAACCACCAACGTTTCAAATGACTATCATGAAAGAAACAAAGTTAAGTGAAAACTAATAATAACTATTTTCATGTTTAAAACAATGTTTCAAAAATGTGCAATTATTGCATATTTCACTGCCAGAATCCATGTTTTGTGAGTAGTTGAAACCGATAATATCAATTGACGCCAAAACGTCTGTCTGTCCCGTCCACGATCAAGGCGACATTCTAAAGCGTTCTGTCCATGTTGGCACATAGGCAGCCCGATTATTTCAAATATAGCGCCTCACTTCCAATATAAACTATTATAAACATTCATTGGGAGAATTAACAGCAAAAAGGATGCATTTCAAACATCGTGCGCCTGAGATAGTTAATTGTTCGCTCAAAAACCGCCAAAAGCATTAAAGAGAAATAGAAATTAATTTCTCGTAGAAAACTCTTTGAACTTCTTACAAAGATAGCCGTGAAAGCGCGCCACATCCCACACGCCAGAGACCAGCAAACGAGGGCAACGCTGTACATTGTCAAGATTTCGGGAGACCAGCTCCTTCCAGTTAAGACGCGACGAAATCATATTTTTTGAAAATCTGCAGCCGAGCGGCCTCATGGCGAATCGCCTCGCTCGTGTAGAAAGCTGGTAATGCGCCCTTATCGACTGCACTGAATGATGAATTACTTCTCTGACCGGGAGGTTCTAGGTTCGAGTTCTTACGGCGCCAGGATTTTCGACACTAGCTTTCCAGCTAGGTCGAATTCAGTCGCTGTCTGGAGGAGTATTCTAGTGGCTGGCTGCTCTGATCGGTAGTTTTCTGTGGTTTCTCCGATCAACACCAGGCGAATGCCGAAGCAGTACCCTACCAAACGGGCCACGGACCGCGCGCGATCTTTCCTTCCTCTTCCTTTTCCTATCCTCTCCCCTTACACACACACTTACACTAACATGCACTACACTACCACATATTCCGGGAGACCGGGCGTGAGCTTAGAGCTTGTCCCCCGCTGGTGGAGTTAGGAGGAAACCCCACTAGCCGACGGTAGGTCGCCGCCGGATCTCGCCATCCAGCGGGGGAAGATCACCACCATCTCCCGAGGACAAACATGCACTACCCTTACGGGACTAATGACCGAAGCAATTGACGCGCCTGGAAACTCGAAAAAAACAACCAACCAATTGAATTACTTACGTGAAGTTTATATTGCGTTTTGAAGCAAAGGGTCGCTGGAATCTCCGTGAACCAACGTGTTTGGCGCGTGAACTTTTTGCGAATTTCTGTCTACATAAGAGTTACGGAATAGAAACAGAGGAAATCGATTTTCTTTCGCCTAGTCACAGATAACACGGATATGTTCTTCAATATTTAATATGGAAAGCAGATTCCAACGCCAAGGAGTGCTAGCTGTCTTAATACTTGTCGTTTTTAAAATCTTCCCTCCTGATAAAAACTCAGAAAGTCGTGTAGAAGATTTTCGGACCAATCTTCTAAGATCTCCCACCACTTAAGGTATATTTCACAGCATCGACAGTCAGTTTTCTCCAAAATTGATATTTTACGATCGATATGAACGATAATGATATTTTAACTAAACAATAGTACATTATGAAACTATGATGTAATGATGAGTATCAATACACGAGTGTGATATCACGATACAAGCGAGGAACAATCTTAAACTTCACACGAGTGTATCAATACCCAATTCATCGAGTTTCATACGCTAATTTTTCTATGACTTATGGTAACCTGTAACACCATAAGTTTTTTAGTGATTTAACTTTTGGTGTTTAAAAAATATATGGGCAGGTGCTAAAGTTTTCAATATACAATCCGGAAACATCAAAACTAGCCGAATTTTTACTTTCTCATATACGTACGTATATACGGAGTAATATACGTAGTATGGAGAAAGTTATGTAGTGCTGCGAGAAAAAAAGGCGGATTTTCGGCAGAAAAAATTCATTGCCGGGCCCTGACAACGAAAATGTGGATAAATTCAGTTGATAATTAAGAAAAAAATCCTCTAACACAACAAAATCCTTTAAAAAATTCTCAGAATCCCTGTTGTGTGGGTCCTTGATGCCGAAAAACCAATTGAAAGCAAAACGTCCGTCCATCTGTGAACACTACTACTGTCTTTAGACAGTAGTACTTCTACCTTTTCCAAATTGAATAAACCCCTGTCCATTTGGCTCTAGTTGAAGCTTTAAAATTTTGAAAAATATTCCTTAAAATTTGGAGGTACTTTACACGAAACTCTCGCACATTTTCAAAATTTTCTTAAAAACGGCTCCAGATTTTTTCTTTAAATTTCTTCTAAGAATAGAGTATAATACACTAAGAAAGGTGGCATACGGCTGATTTTCGTGGTTAACCCAGAATTTTCGAAAATTGCAAAAGTTTGAATTTTTTCCTCCGTCTTCCTACAACTATAAAATTGAAGACGCAGATTTTTCCTTAAAATGAAGTTTGTTGTCCATAATTAGTTCTTTCATTAAGTTCAAGTACATTTTTTTGAAAATTTTAGTAGTTTTCAGGCAGTAGTGCGTGCAATAATTGCAATTTAAACAAATAACAAAAACAAATTTTCTCATAAAACAGCTCCAATTTTTTTCTTTAAATTTTTGGTATTGCTAGTGCCAAATGAACCCTATACGATAACATAAACGCCATACTGCTCTATTCTTTTATTTTTTTCAAAAATTACAAAAATATAATTTTTTGACTTGTTTTCCTCGTCAGAAATATTTACATTAGAGGCAAGCTTCATTATTGTATTTATGAGTACATGTACTTTAAATAATGTCATATGAAGTTTATCGAAAACTCAACAGTTTTCTATTAAAATGAGCTCAAAATTTCGCATTTTCAGAAACGCTCAAATGCCATTTTCTCACAAATAGCTCCAATTTTTTTCTTCACACTTTTCTAAAGAATAGTGGTGTTTAATATGATGGGTTCATTTCGGGGTATTCTTTTACTTCTTTTCAAAAATTACACAAATGTATTTTTTTTAAATGTCTCATGGCGTCAATATGCATATTTTCATCAATTTGTATACATTATTGCATTTGTGAGTGGAAGTGCTTCAAATGACTTTAATTGAAGTTTTTCGAAATCTTAATAGATTCTTGTGAGAAAGAGGTTCAAATTCGCATTTACTACAATGCTTAATTGCCATTTTCTTAAAAACGGCTCCAAATTTTTTAATGAAAATTTCTATTTAGGATGAGGTTTTACGCTTCTTTAATATTCTTGAAGTAATATTTCGGTTCTACTATTAAGAAAACGAAAAGTTGAGAAAATGTCCAAAAAAAAAAAAAAATAATTTGGGCGACGATAGATGGTAGCTGGCCAGAGAATGAAGCCGGTCCACACCTAGGAAATTAGAAAAATTTGCTACGAGAAAGTCTTTGCAATTCTGCACCTCTAGTTTACTTTCCTGACTATTTTAAGGATTTTAATAGAAGAAGTTTTGGAAACAAACATCGCAATTCATCGCGTCGAAGTTTTGGGGGGAAAGGTATAATGTTGAAGTCTGTGGTTTTTAGTCCCTTTTGAGATCAACCGCAATTCTCGAAAAGTGTTGGTTAAAGTGACTTGCTACTCTTACCGTTCAAAGTACCCTGATCGTTTTTGCAATTAGCATTCAAAATATCCTGATAATTTTTTCCTGTGTTGTTTCTTTCCTTAAAATGCTTTTGTATTTTCGGCAGTAGATATGGAGACCAGATGATCCGTTATGAAGTTTAGAAATATAGTAAATAGTACGTGTTATTTTAACTAGTCCTTGCTTTATCCAATTACGTCTTTTCCGTGAAAATTTTATTTTCTCTTTTTAAGAGGAAAGCGCGCGTTAAAGTGAAATGAAAGCTTTGAAAATAATAAATTATATTTTTGTTAACAGCGTTATGTACTGCTTTATATACTTGCGGCAAAATCTAGAACGTTGCAGTATGCAACACGTGTTCATTTCATATTTAACATGTTGGTGATAAAATGTTTAGTAGTGGAAATGCAGAAAGCACATCATTTTGTTGATATGATATTTACAATATAGCAATACTTTTTAGTGCTTATTTGCGTAAATATTGAGGATCTTGCTCTCGTTTACAGAAAAACTCAATTAAGAGCCCCGCCTTTTGTGATTTATAGGTAGCAGCACTTGCTACATCATGTTGATGAATATTCCGTGTCCACTGTCTTCCGCTGTTCTGTTTATTCAGTGATCTCTCAGAGAATTCTTGTCGTAGTGTTACGGGTCATATTGCACTTGCTTCTCTGTCCCTTCGGGGGTGTATTCTTTGTAGAATTTTAGGCACGCTTCTGTGCTATTTATCGTTATTTCGCGCGGAGAAAGTTCCTGGCATTTTACACAATGGTATCAATAATGAAGCTTATTGGTAGAAGGCAAATTGAACAGGCAACAGCACTGTAAGCCCCTTTTGGTGGTGTTACGATTGATTTCTTTTGGATTATTGATGGCTACAATTAACAATGTGAATGAACACTAGAAATTCTTGTATAATGACAACGAGCAATTGTTTCTTTCTGTTCTCTAGAGTTCCATCGGCTGCAACTTTCGGCGCCGCTGGATTTTGTACCCTTCTCTACTTCACAGACTGGAAAACTGTTTTAATTTATTTGCCATTCTACAATGGAAAATTTAAGAAGGAAGAATAAATTGATGTCAGTGATGTAGAAACGATAGCTCACACTTGGATGTCTGGCAATGTTTAACTTTATCCAAACAAGTGTTCATGGTAATTTGTGGACAATTAGAACGCATTCCTTGAATTCTATTGCAAATCCATAATACGAATGTTACCAGTACTTTTCTTAAGTGTGTGCAATATATTACCTATAGCAATGTAAATAAATGAACTTTAATTTGTGTTAATGTGGGTTTTCTTTTAAATTTCAGTAGGAACCTATTCCAAGATGTATTGAATGTTTTAAAATTTTTTTTTCTTTTCTTCTGTTGAGTTGTTAAAATGAGCCCTGTAATGTTTACCATCTTAATTTATTACATGGAAATTTGGTTTTGAATGTAAGGTATTTGGAGTTTATTAGAATTTGTATGTTGATTTTCTTCCATTCAGCATGTTGTCTTGGAGCACTGAATTGTTTCTTCAATTTTGTTGCTAATACATCGACTGCAAGGGAAGTCAATATACCTGGAGAAATCTTAAATTTAGTCTTTTAATGAAGTTTGTTATGGATCAAGGAGTGGACTATTTAATCTGAATAAGATGAAAGATTATTTGAAGTTTCCTTTTATTATATTGAAACAATTAATAAACAAAAGACGTTTTCCTAATGAATTCGAGTGTTTGGATTATACTGACATAGCCAGTACCATTAGCTGAATTACTTAATTGCGCTTTGTGATGTCGCAGAAGTTAAGCAATGTGAAACATTGTGAATTCCGGGATGGGTGACTGTCTGTGAACCCTGGTTATTAACGGTACCATGTCCCTGGCCAAAGGGATAGAAGGCACTGACTTGTGATATGTGGTGGAAGAATGTTATATTTCCTTTGGGATGAGTGAGAAATTCTCAAATTTTTGTACTTGATGAAGTGTATCCAGTATTTTATTAATTACTGATATTTTCGATTTAAATTTGTTGAGAAAAAAAACAACAAAAAATCAAGAGTACAATGAAATCTTTAACAAAAAATATCCTTTATGTAATGGGTCAAGGCAGAATATATTACGACCATTAGCTTCCTATTTTTTTGAGAGAATGCCAATTTATTTATAATTAATCTCGATAATTACTTGAGAAAAATACTTTTTTTTTAAATTAATTTTCTTTCATGTTAACTTTTACTTTTTCAATTTGTGGGAATAAAATTGATGTGGCTTCATTTCAAATTCGTATGATTTTCAACATTAATATTATTTTTCAGTAAAGTGTAGTTGTGAATGAAATTTTTTAATTTCTCAATGATATTCAGGAAGTCTTAAGATTATTATTTCCTATGTAAATTCATGTAGATCCCAAATCAGTGGAGAACAACACAATAGGGAATGACAAGTCTGTGACAAGGATATTTTTTAAATTCTTCATCAATTGAGATTGTTTCATTTTCTGTTATTTTGAAAAGTATAGCAACATTCGTTTCTTTAATGTTTGAGCTAAAAGTAAGGAATATTTCTTACGCTATCTCTGGATTCCTAGAGTTATTGGGTAAAATAATTTTGTCAGGTTGGTAGAGATGTAAATGTATCTAGAATCCTGATTATATCAAAAAGTCAAAACTTTGATTTTGTACTTTTGTAAGTGTAAGATGTATTGAAGTTAATGCCCTAGTGTGTACTAATGACAGTTTTGATGGGAGTGAGTCAGATTTTTTTGAACATTTTGCATAGAAATTGGAATCCATGATTTATGTTTTTCTATGAAATGTTTTTCTTAATTTGTTTAATATTACTTGTGATATCTTTTATCTCAAATGCAAAACATACATTTACAAACAATTTTATAGACAAATATATTTATGTGTCTTTTGATATAATATGTAAACTGAACAAAGTTATTACATTCCTGGTGATGCATGAGGTTTGTACGGACAATAGTATATTTTTGATTCTGAATATTAATGTACGCTTGGTTGATGTTGTTTGAATCTTCGTGGCTTACAGTATTATATCTGTTCTGACCTGCAATTATTTCTTTAAATTTTTTGAATGATTTGTTGTAGCTGCTTAAGCAGTTGGCTTTTAATAAAATAGTTCAGAGTTGTGTAATGAAATCTCATCAAGCCATCATATTTGTTTCCACTCTTGTATGAATATCGTAAACTCCATTATTAAAGTAGGTAGTTTGCTTGGACCAACATTGTGCAGGTTCCTAGTGATTTTGTTTTGAGAGAGGCACGCAAGTTCCTACCATTAATATAAGAATATTCAGAATAAAATTTGGGTCAAAAATTTGAATAAATTAAATTTTGAATATTACTTAAATAAATGTTGGCACGCACCTACCAGTAATAGTCTGATGGGTTTTTGAAAGCCAAAAATGCCTTCTTTTGTTGTCAGTAATGGGATTTGCGTAATATTATTTGATTTTAAGACATCTATGTCGATGATGCAGAAAAGAAAGAAGAAAAGAAAAAATAGAAGAAGTGGATTATGAGATTCCAAATATTTGGTTAAATTTCAATTTTTAGAATTTGTAAATAGGTTTTTTCTTTCCATTGAATGAGCTAAGATTTAATTGAATGTATCAGTTATGTAAACATTTCTTATTCATCATTATTGGTAGTTTGCTTTTCAGCAAATTTTCAGCAGCCTCTGATTGCTTTTGACTTCAGCATTCCTTGGTCCACTGATTGTTCTTTCAGCTCTCCTACCTTAAGCTGGACATAATTACCAGTTTCCAATCAATTATTTTTAAATCCTTTGTGATTCTTGAGCTTTATGATGGAGATTTAAGAACATAATAATATAGTTCCAGAGCTTTAAATGTCAAATGTAAAAAGATAATGAAATGTTAATTTATTAAAAAAAGAAGTGAAGCAAATATACAAATATGTTTCTGAATAAATAAATTCTAATGTGTTTAACGAAGAAATAATATTTTGTTCCAGTTGAATATTCTTTGTCTTTTCAAAAATGCTTCTAAACTGTCTAATGTTAATTGCTCTTCAAATTAGAAAATGCAAACATGTAATTCAATCTACTTCTCTTGCGCTTCAAATATGTTTGCCCTCTTCTAACAACATAGTTGAAGTAAAAAGTTAAAGGTAGCAATGAGCAATCTTGACATCACTTAAGATAAATTTTTTGTTCCTATGTAACAGAACATATACATCGATGAATGAGCTACAGATTTGATTTGAAATTACTGTCATCAAAATAAACAACCCTTCCTCTGACTCCTCCACATATACTGAAATGATAGATTGACAATACACGTACAATATTTTTTAAATGTTCTCTCGTCTTAATAATGCTACTTTGTTACGTCACAAGTCTTGAATACCTGATTGCATAATATCTTTGATTGCATGGATTGATGGTTACACTTAATTGATTGCATGATTAAATATGAACCACTTCAATCTAAGAAAGAAGGATCTTATAAAGCAGGAACAATCATTTAATACTGTTGCAGATTTGTATTTAAATTTTGAACTGATTGTTAACCCTGTTTTACAATTTTTATTTTTGGATGGTTATGTTAATATTCTATTGAAATAAAAGGTGATAATTGAGATAACTTTCTTTAGATACAGCAGCATTAGCTTAAAAATCGTGGGAAATTTTGTTTGAAAAAAAGAACTTTACAGAATTGAGTTTCCCTGCAAGGGTTCTCAATTTCAAATACAGTGATAAGAGAGCTGTGAAACGTTGAAGTTAATCAAGAGGTAAGGCAATCTTACTCTTTCTGTCATTTTTGGAGAAAATGCTAAGAGTTGCCACCTTTCAGAAATTGGGATTGCCAAGTACATGGGATGACAATATTTGACTTGAACTATTTTTGGAATATTGAATTTATTAATTTATTTGAATATCAAAATTAAAATAGGTATACATTGTTGATGGTTTCTTAAGATTTACATCTCTAGTGTTGTGAAACTTAAATCTTAATGAATCAAATTAAAATTAAATTGGACTCAATTTCAGTCCTACATTTATTATCGTAAATCAATTTTAAAAAACATCTAAACATGCCACTGATTAAATAAAATAATCCTACCCTCTGGGTTATATAACAAAACAAATAAAACCTTCACATTTCCAATGTTCATTAACATAATAAGAATGTCATGTTCATACTCGGTAGATAGGATGCTATCTTGTACTATATGATACTTGATAGTATACGATAGGATACTATCTTGTAAAACTTACCTGTTTATAAATTGTTTTGTGTTTCTATTGTATCTCAATTTTTGTTTTTGTTATAAGCTTACCATGATCTTTTCTTGTAGGATACACTATTAGTTCATGGCCTCACAAGGCCTGCCCTGTAAACTTTGGGATTGGGAAAAAATCATGTATGTCCACAAAGGTGCTCTGACTCCTGGATGTTGATTTTCTGTGTCATAGTTTTCATATTGCAATGAAAACACATCCATATAATGGCCATCATGTAGCTTTTATTCAAAGTCAGCTTTGACTATACTTGAATGTTCACTTCTGATACCTCCTGCAAAGCACAAAAGTATTACCCAAAATACTATCGGACTTCCATGTATTAAACTTATATTTATCAAAATTATCTATAAATCAAATATTTTTTCTGTCCCTTGAAAATTCCATTTAAAAATGTTTCTTTATATATCCGAAATTATTTCTGATTTTTTATCGAAGTAATTTTCTGACTTGACTATCTTTTTCTCTGAAATAAAAATGTTTAGTACTTATTATAAATTATATTTCTAAAAATTGGGATTGTTTTTGATGGAAGAAGAGTATTACTATTGTGAAAAATATAATAAACCTTCCTTGTGTACATTTATATAATTGAATAAATGTTTGTACACTTTCTAGTAAGTCCAGTTCCCAGCTTTCTTGTAAAGGTAACTCGCTCTTGACTCCCTGTGGGATCTTGTAAGTCATGGAAACACATTCGCCAGTGTGATCTGAAGATCAATTTGCATGCCCCTTCATCTAATGTTGTTGATGCCCTATCTTATGCCGTATGATGTTAATTTGTCAGTTCAGCGCAGGTTTAGAGCGAAGGAGCTTAAGAAGAGTGTTTGAATTGTTGAAATGAAATTCCCTTAATGTTACAGAGAAGCAATTCTAATTTCATGTTGCTATTCATAAATGTGTGGTATGAATGATTAAAACATTTGTTAATTATTTAATATTTGAATTCATTTTCATTTTTCAAAAACATTTTTTCCAAACTGGATACTGCAGGTGTAGGTTTCAATGCCAAGCTTGACCTAGTACCAATAACCAAATTTCAGAAAATAGTGGAGATTGCTGGGTTCAGAACTAGGCCTTTAATATATAAAAATTTAATTATATTAGGTATTTTTAATCCAACTGTCATATTGGGATTGATATTAAGAAATGTTAGAATTAATGTAGTTTTAAAAGCTATTTTCTTTTGTAGTTGGTAGTACTTCTTAAACAATTCAATAATAAACTTCTTTGTGTAAATGCTATAGTGTTTCACATTTTTTTCCCTAAATAAATATTTACTCTCTGTTTGTTGACAATAAAACTCACTATTTGACTACATTGATTTATTAAATGTAGGTCTGGAAGTCTTCTAAAGAATCTTTTCTGAAAGTTATTGATAGGAAAGTGAAGCTGACACCATTCTTGAAAGGAAGTTGTGAACATTTATGTGCAAGTTTTTTGTTCAGATATATTTTCTTGGGTACAGAATAATAGAATCGAGACATGACATGTGATTTTGTCATAAGATAAATTCTTGACTATGGTTCATAGTCTCTGTGATTAATATGACTTGATGGCAGTATAATTGTTTTTTATTATTGATTAATTAGTATGAACATTTCACTTAATTCATGAAATGAACCCACAGAATCATGGTTTATTTATTTTACATCAAAAACAGTTAAAAACTCTGACGTGCTATGGGGAGAAATGAATTCTGTACATGTTTTCAAAAATTCTGTGTTTCCTACCCCATGTACTACTTTTTGGGCTCTTATGCCTCAACATGTCCTTCGTCAAGGAATAATACTTAGGCAACGCCATAAACGCAATGACATCATGGAGAACTATAATTTGAATAACTATATTTCCCACTGAATTCTAGAAGCAGTGTACAGATAATGAAGTTACATTTATGTCCAGAAGCAATACAAAGGGGCCATCTCAGCATTTGCTCAAAGGATCAGGGAGCGACGAAAAACCTAATCGAAATGGGGGTCATTGACCCGGAAGGTGCAGTACCGTACTTGTTGCATGTTGTTTAGAATTATACAACCCAAATGGTAAATAATACATTAAATATATATATATGTTAAAATTGTTACTTTCTTTTTGATGGTCAGTATAGTCCCTAATTGTATAGAAACAGTTATGCAGCAGAAACGATTTTACTTGAGATTTAAACTTTTGTATCGAATTTAATCGTTTAATGTCCTGTGGCAAAGTGTTGTAAATAATGTACATGTATTGTATGTGAATTTTTTTGTAATGAGCTGTTGATATTATCACCTGATGAATACAATTACTATGTCGAGTGTTATAGTTATAGACATCGGCATTTTCTAAAAATATATTCCCACCCTTAAGCAAGTCATTTTTGACAAAAACTACTGATTCGTAAATAAACAGACATGGTAATGGTAAAATTCCTAGATTAATAAAGAAAGGCTTACAAGAATCACATGGGTGGGATTTGGTTATTATTCGTACAATTCATTTTTGTAATCTAAAAGTCTGGGAGCTATAAGATGTATTTCCCCAGAATATTATGCCATATCTCAGGCGGGAATGAATATTTGTGAAATATACACAACGAGCAGTATGAAGGCTGACTGAATTTGAAAGAATTCTGAACGTGTAGCATAAGGAGCTTAATTTTGTGTTCAATTCATTTAAATAGACATTCCATTTGAGGTTTGACTGAATTGAAAGACCTAAAAATTTTGTTGCCTTAACATCAGTTTAATGGTACACCGTTCATTTTCAATGAAGTACAGAATTGTTTATTTATTTTTATTTATTTATTGTTTTTTATTATTATTTTATGAATTGTTTATTGGTTTGTGAGTGGAATAAAAAGTTCCGTTAAGAAGTGATTCACTTGACACAATTTATGATTAGATGAAAAGTGATAGCTCTAAGAATGTGTGCAAGTGTTGAAAACATTGTTGAACTTTGTGATGAATTGAAATCCCTTATAATGAATAAAATGAAAAGATCTTATTGAAATCTCAATATTTTAATAATATTAATAGAAGAAAGTGGATAATCAATGTGTTATTAATGGCTTTAAATGAAAAATAATTATTATTTGTAGAAACTTGATGTAATTTCATTTATTTTTGTCAAAAACAGTGACATGTGTAGGAAACGTATAATGTACGTATATTTTATAGTTCCACTATTTCTTCCCTACCCTTTTACCACAGTTGAATGATGAATAAAATGAACAACAAAGTAAGATTAGCAAAATTTGAAACCTAGAATTTTTCACTCCTTAGTTTCAAAAAACTTATTTGCAAAATTCAGATTTGGTTTTACAGTATTACTATAAAAAAAGCAAACGAGAGGTGAAGAAAATATGTGTATTGTGAAGCTACATTGATATTATAGAAAACATTTTTATAAAAAACTCTTTGAAGGAATTTCAAACTTTCTTAGTTATAAATTGTGGATGAAGGTCTAATCACATTTCATTTAGTGTATTAAATGTTCTTCAGCAAACTGTAGGCCCTTATCTCTTAAAAATATTCAAACAATTGTGATCTGTTAATAATTGAGAGGTGCCTTACAAAAAACAAACAAGTCCAAAATTTCATATTTTGAGATATTTCACCAAGTTATCCCGGCAACTGGGGCTATCTGCTGCGACATTTCCTTTCAGCAAGTGCCAAATACATCGAAAGATATAAGGTGGGGAAAAATCATAAATTCATTACTATGCATGTCTACACTATGAAGTTTTTGATGCCTCATGAAAAATTTCAAATTAGGGCTAGGTTGGCTCTTATTAAAACCCTTCAATTGCAGCTATCCAGTTTGAGAATTCCTGTTAATTAAATTTCATGAGTGTTGGTAATATTTGAAATTCACTTATGAGTGGGGCAGTTTTAATTAAAATTACCACAAATATTACCAACTTTATTTTGAGGGAATATAATTTTCTCTCTTAGTGTGAAAAAATTTCATTTATGTTTGGAATATTCAAAACAAATTATAATTTGTGAAATGTTATTTTCTATCTTTTACAGTTGTAACATGGATTGTACAATTGTTCAATTACAATATTCTACAGTGTACAATATGAACATAGATTGTTCAATACTACATTTGTATTATTGAACTGGGCAATCATAATTAAGTCTGCCACCAGCTCTCTTTTTAGCCCTGTTTCTTTTGGCCTCCGCCCTCTTGTTCTCATATAGGTTTTCTGTTTATATAAAATTCAGAAATACGGTAACTAAAGGCAATTCCATTCACTATATTAAACATTTGCATTCAATTTATTTAAAAACTGTTTAATAGTTCACACATTTTCACAAATTCTATTTTGGCTTCTTCAGATGTTTTACAAATCTAAGGACACAAAATTAATGGTAAGAGGATGGAGCAAGTGGTCAGGGAACTACAATCAAAGATAGTGACATTTTGGTGTATTGTCACTAGAATACAAAAAGTGAGGGTAGGTTCTCAGAGAACATGTTTCTCAATTACAAGTGATAGAAATTTATGATTATGAATTTTTTTTATTGAATTACCTTGATGTTTTGACAACTGATTTGTAATTTCATTTACTTCCTGAAGTTTGTGTTGTATGAAGTATTCCAGGATTTCATAAGGTCAGTTTTGAAATTTCTACAAAGAATATTGAAAATTGTTATTAATGAAATGATATTTTCTTTTCTTTATAATATGATATTTATTCATGAATTGCATTTAATTGCCTTATTTATGAATTTTAAACACTTAGTAAGTACTCAAAAATAAAAATTGTTACTCAATCTTCATGACATCAGGAAATAAAAAATTGGTGGAAACAGTTTCATCTGTGTGGTCATCAACTGTTATGTCTCTCTAATGAAATGAGTGGGCAGGGTTACAGCAAGGCAGGAGAGGGGAGGTCAGAGTTAGCAAGAAGAGAAAATTGGGGGAAGGTGTAAATGAAAGGAAAGAGAAATCCAGTTTATGTTTACATATTGATTACATGATGAGTTTTTATATTTATCATTTCTATATTTACTCCATCATAATAGTTCTGTTCAATATTATTCAAGTTCCTTTTTTTTGAAGAAAGCCTAACAAACTATTTTTATTCAAATAACATAATTGATAGTCTTGGGATAATGTGGAGTCTTAAAAGAGATGAACATGACTAGATGATGGCAAAGCTTTCAATCATATTGTAAATTGAAAGATTTTGTTAGCGGTAAAATTGACTGGGATACTTTCAGAGTATTGCCTCATCATCTTAAAATGGGCAAAATATTTGAAACAGAATTACAGACCAAATATTCAATCTTAATTGCTGATAATTGCTCTGAATTTTCTGTCAATCCCACCTCGTAATGGTAACGTAGAAATAATTTTTTTTATTTATGTCAGTAAACACTCATGCTTAGCTCCTTAGCAACCAACCATCTAAACAATGCTTTAAGAGCACGTCCATAGCAACAGCCATTAAAAAATGAGAGCCCATTAAAAATATTTTAGCAGATTCTCGGGTTTAGATTTTACCAGTGCTTATAAATCTTTGGATAAATATGTCCCTTGTCTCCCTTTCTTTTTGTCCCATTTCATCCATTTTGTCCTACATGTCCCATTATTTCCACTTGTCCCCCTTAACAGTTTGCCCCCATGGCTCATTTTGTTACCTTGTTCCCATTTCTTCTGACATCAATCTTGTCCCATTGGTCCTATCTTATCCCCTTATTCCATTGTACCACTTTGTCCCTTTGTTCGGTTTTGTCCCATTTTCTAATATGTCCCTCTTTCCCCATTTTGTACCCATTCTCTCTTTCTCCATTTTTTTTTTTTTTCATATTGTCCCATTGCCCTCTTCATTCTCTATCCCTGCTTTGGTTCACTTGTCCCCCTTTGTCCTTTTGGTCCTTCTGCACACTGTGATTGTTATTTAAAAACGGTACCAAGACCCTGTACATGTACTAACAACCCTCCCTAGAGGACATTGAGAGTAATGACAATTCTTAACTTACAAAAGTGTTAACAGTTTATTTTGAATAACTAGAACACCTAGAAATAACAAAAAACATTGTATGTAACATTGTAAAAAAAATTTTCAATTAGTCTTTAAGGATTAATTTAGAGGACTTGTTACATAAATAACGATTTATTGCAAGCACAATAAACTAATCCACAAAAAAGAAAAAGTTCCTCTGCAGAGAGTGAATGCCTTTGTGATTGTTAAATATAATCTTAACCTTTCATGTTCAGATTTCCATACTTCCTTGACTCTTAAACCAGATTTGCTCAGGAAAGTAAGTTCCAAAAGTATTAGTAACAATTCTCACTTTTCGATTGGATATGAAGAATTAAGATTAAATTCTATTGCCCGCTCAAGCAGTTACAATATTGTAAACTAGATTTTAGTATAATACAAGCAGATCTTGAATTCATAAAGTTTCCTCTTGCTTGTGCCCATTTCTTTCCGAGCTAAGATCTGACAAAATGAAAATTATTAACACTAAGAGAGAAAATGATACGCCCTCAAAATAAAGTTAAAGGTCTATAAACAACAGAAAACCTATCCGAAAAAAGAGGTGGGGTAAAAGAAACACCGCTCAAAAGAGAGCAGGTAGCAGACTTATTTATGATTGCCCAGTTCAATACTATCAATGTTTTGAACAATCCATGTTAATATTGTAAAAGATGAAATGAAACATTTACCAAATTATAATTTGCTTTGAATGTTCAACCAGAGGTGCTCCAAGAACACACACTTCTTGCATTATTAGAAACAGTTACATGATATTGAAATAATGTAGGCTAATTTTTGTCATACTAAAAACTCAGATATAAAAATGTCAAATTCAACCAATTCAAAAGCGCATGTGGTGCAAATCTGCATTCATTATTATAGCAATGAACAGTACACTGACTTTTACAAATGAAATAAACGTGAATAAATTCAGCTGTTACAGTATTTTGCAGCACATAATAAAGAAAAGCAAGAATAATTTCAAACAAGCCTGCTTTGATTAAAGCCTCTACACACAGGCCAATTTGTTGGACCGACTGTCGGGGCCAGAGGCAGGATTCAGGAGGAGGCAAGAGGGGCAACTGCAAAGTTAGGACATTTTTTTAAAAAACATTTCATTTCAAGGATCTTCAAATTTATATCATAAACAATTTACTTTTTACTGGATTATGAGAACTAATTGTAACTTGTATAATAATAATAATAATTAATAATAATAATTATTATTATTATTATTATTATTATTATTATTATTATTATTATTAAGCAAACAATAATTTTAGTAAGTTGAGCTAATAACAATTTAACATTAATAAATTGGTGAAATTTAGCTCCATATTATAAAGGTGTTATATAATAATGTGTAATAATGTTAAGCATGACTGTGAATATCCTGTATTAATAAATCCTCTTTCAATTATATTGCTTTTAAACATTATTTACTTAGAAATTTCAGTTTTGTGCCTAAAATCACCAGTCATAACACTAGAATTAACCATTACAAATTTCCTAGAGTTCTTAAATATTCAATTTCAGAACTTTACATAAACTCCCCAGGCATTTAAAATTTTTTTCTTAAAATTTGTTGTAAGAATAGAGTATATAAAGGTCATAGGTTCTATTTTCATGGTTAAGACTCAGCTTTCGAAAATTGTTAAAAGTATGCGTTTTCTTCAGTGTCTTCCTACAACTACAGAATTTAAGATAGAGATTTTTCCTTCAAATGAAAGTTTAAGGTAATGCACTTTTTTGAAAATTTTAGTAGTTTTCTCGCAATATGGCGCACAATATTTAAAAAAAAAAATACAAAAACAAGATTTTCTAAAAAACGTCTCCAAATGTTTTCTTTAAATTTTTGGAAGGGATAATGCTGATGCACTCTGTAAGATGACATAAACGTCATATTGCTGTATCTTTTTATTTTTTCAAAATTTACCAAAATGTAATTTTTTTGTCTTGTCTCTCATATTTGTTACCGACAATTTGTTCATATTATTGTATTTATGTGTACATATGCTTTAATTAATATCAAATAAATTTTTTCGAAAACTAAGCATTTTTTTGTGAAAATGAGCTCAAAATTCTGCATTTTCAGAAACGCTCAAATACCATTTTCTCAAAAGTGGCGTCAAATTTTTCCTTCAAACTTTTCCAATGGCTAGTGGTAATGGCACGGTTTAATATGACATAAAGTTCATTTTGGTGTATTGCTTTGTTTTTTCAAAATTACACATATGTATTTTCTTTTAAATATATATTGCACTGTTAATATGCACATTTCCAGCTATTCCTATACATTATTTTCTTTGTGTGTGGATTCAAATGACATTAAATGAAGTTTTTTGAAAACTCAATAGATTCCTTGAAAAGAGCTTTAAAAATTCCACATTTACAGTAATGCTTAAATGCCATTTCATTAAAAATGGCTCCAAGCTTTTCAATGAATATTGGCATTCAGAACAAGGTTTTATTCTTCTTTAATTTTCTTAAAATAATATTTCGTTTTTCCAATTAGGAACTTGAAAAATTGAGAAGATGTTGAAAACCTATATTTGGACTGCGATAGATCAGCTGGCAAGAGGATGGGGCAAAACCATAAAGCCAGTCCACACCAAAGAAATTAGAAAAATTTACTACAAGAAAGTCTGTGCCATTCTGTAGCTCATATAATACTCATTGTATTATGTATAGTAAGTATGTTTTTCTATTATAATATATAATGTAACTCATGCATGATATTTTTTTGATGTCAAGTGTACACTGAGAAGAAAGTGAACCTTCTATCACAACTGAATATTTTCTTTTATATTCAATGTTATTATAATAATTTCACTTTTCTATTATAAACGCAAATTTGTTGTTTTAATCATAATGTCGGTTCCATTATTATAACAAAAAAGTTTCATTTTTTGGCCTACTGAACAATTTTCATTACAAATTTTTAATAAACACTAAAATAAAAGCGCAGAACTGTTGGAGCCATTTTCAAAGGATATTTAAAGTCAATGTGATTTAAAGACGGGGAAATAGTAAAAATGTTTTTTATTTTTTTAACTACAGCTCAGCAATTGAAACTAGCGGTGTGACAGAATGGCACAGACTTTCTCTAACTTGTTAGTTTTCTAATTTCTTTGATCTGTGCAAGCTTTACAATCTTGCTCCATCCTCTGGCCAGCTGCAATCTATTGCCGCACAATGTATGTTTTAAAAGAAAATCAATTTTTCTGCTTCCTAATGGTAGAACTGAAATATTATTTTAAAAATATTAAAGAATAGTAACATTGTCCTATAAGGAAATTTTTGTTGAAAACTTTGGAGCCATTTTTAAGAAAACAGCTTTTCAGCATTACTGTCAATGCGAAATTTCAAACTTTTTCACAGAAATCTTCGAGTTTTCGAAAAACTTTATTGGAAGTCATTTGAAACTTTTCCACTAACAAATGAAATATTGTACACAAATCACTAGAAATATGCATTTTCAAGATGTGAATGATAAAAAAAAATACATTTGTGTAATTTTTTTAAAAACAAAAGAATACCACAAAATGACTTTTATATCATCTTAAATGGTCCATTTAGCACTATCCATACAAAGAGTTAGAAGAAAAATTTGGAGCGGTTTTTTAGAAAATGACATTTGAGCGTTTCTCAAAGTGCGGAATTTTGAGTTTTTTAAAGAAAACTTTTGAGTTTCCAAAAAACTTTATAAGACATCATTTAAAACACAATAACTCGTAAATATAATAATGTAAATATATAGCTGCTAATAAAAATATGGACGGCGTTAAAAAATTAAATGTTTGAAATTTTTGAAAAAATAAAACAAAACAAGAACAGAGCAATCTAGCTTATGTTATTTCATAGAGTACATATAGTTCTATACCTACCAAAAGTTAAAAAAATTGGAGCCGTTTTTGAGAAAATCTTGTTCAGTGGTTTTTACTTTCTCGTATACATACGTATATACGGGAGTAATATACAAAGTATAAAGAAAGTTATGTAATGCTGCAGAAAATCGATTTCGAGATTTCAACGGGACGTCAGTCCGTCTGTTGTATGTGAACAAATCTAGCGCCTAAACCGCACATACGATCGTTTCCAAATTGAAGAAATTCCTGTCCATCTGGCTCAAGTTGAAGCTTCGAAATTTTGAAAAACATTTATTAAAATTTGCGGGTATTTTATATGAAGCCCCCGGAAATTTTCAAAATTTTCTCAAAAACGGCTCCAAATTTTTTCTTTATATTTCTTGTAAGAATAGAGTGAAAGACACTTATAAAGGCGGTGTAGGTCTCATTTTCACGGTTAACTCTGAATTTTCGAAAATTGCAAAAGTTCGAAATTTTTTTTGGGGGGGGGGGTCTTCTTACAACTATAAAATTGAAGAGACAGATTTTTTTCTTCAAATGAAATTTGTTACCCATAAATAGTTCTTTCAGGCCACGAACCCTTTTTTGAAAATTTTAGTAGTTTTTGTGCAATAGAGCGTGCAATATTTGCCATTTTAAAAAATTACAAAAACATGATTTTCTCAAAAAGGCTCCAAATTTTTTCTTTAAATTTTTGGTAGGGTTAGTGTCCAATCAACTCTATCTGATGACATAAACGCTATATTGCTCTATTCTTTTTGTTTTTTCAAAAATTACAAAAATGTACTTCATTTTGACTTCTCTCTCACGTCGGTAATATTTACCTTAGAGGCGATTTCTGTACACTATTAGATTTAGGAGTACATGTGCTTTAAATAATGTCAAATAAAGCTTCTCAAAAACTCAACAGTTTTATGTAAATATGAGCTTAAAATTCTTAATTTTCAGAAACGCTCAAACGCCGGCAGGAGCTGTATGTAAAGTACCCCCAAAAATTAATTAATGTTTTTCAAAACCGCAGAGCTTTGCCTCACGATAGATCGGCAGAGGTTTCTTCAATTTGGGAAAGATCCTACGCATGGTTTAAGTGCAAGTGTTTTTCCAGTATACCAGGCGTATGGACAGACGGACGGGACGGACGGGACGGACCGTCAATCGATTTTTCAGAATAAGGACCCATAAAACATGCATTCTGAGTACACCACGTGTTAGACTTTTCTTTCTAAATTTAGCAATTGGATTTATTAACTTTTTTCTTATTAAGGCCCAGCAATAAGAGTTTTTCTGCCGAAATTTCGAGTTTTTTTCGCTCAACATTACATAACTTTCTCTCTATTGTGATATACCAAAATGACGAACCATTTTGATTATGGAAATGTCATTTTAATTGACATAGAATATAGGGATGGCAATAGACGATCGCGAGGGGTTCGCTATGTGACAAATAAATAACCGGCATTAAGGATCATTTTCGTTAGGTTGAAATGATAGAGCAGATGCGGAATAAGCATTGTTTTGAGAGACAAAAGAAAAAGATAAAATTCGGATGCTTCCGAGTTTTTAGAAGAACATCCATTCGCTAGAGCAACGCGGTGATGAGCGGGTCCGTCTCTTGATATATTTTACTAGATCGAGGAAAGACTGTAATTGACAGTTGTTAAAATTAACTATTGTTTTTTTATATTAGGATAGAGCGTTCTTGTAGAAAGTTAAATTCGTGTCTAGGCGTCCGCCCGAGACGCAAGTGAGGGAAGTCACGGATAGTATCGCAGGGAGAATTTCGAACCAGAACACGAACATTAGATATTTAAATTACGTAGGAATCATTAAGTTTGAAGTGTAACCTTTTCCTGGCGCCCAAATTACATTTATCAGCATTAATTATGTTTCAAAATGTTCCTCCAAGTGGGACTCGTTTTTAAATAGAAATACGGGGCTTGTTTCAAATTGGCACCAGTCAACGTCGGGCATGTTTCACTATTGAGTAAGTGCAAGCGATAATGTAAAAAGGTTTTTCAGATATAAATTATTTTATTTTCATTTTTTTTTCAATCAGATAAAATAGTGTTGACGAACAAACTTACAATAAACTAAAGGTGCTACAGAATGGCACAGACTTTCTCGAACCAAATTTTTCTTATTTCCTTACTGTGGTCTGGCTTTAAGGTCGTGCTCCATTCTCTGGCCAGCTGCCATCTATCGTCGCCCAAAGTACATTTTTTTTTTACAATTTCTCACCTTTTTGCTTTCCTTGTTGTACAACTGAATCATTACTCCAAGAATTTTAAAGAAGTGTAAAAACTCGTCCTAAATACAAGTTTTCATTGAAAAATTTGTAGTCGTTTTTAAGAAAATGGCAATTAAGCACTATACTATAAATGCGAAATTTAAGCTCTTTTTCACAAGAGTCTATTGAGTTTTCAAAAAACTTCATTTGAAGTCATTTAAAGCACTTTTGTTCACAAATGTAATAATACATACAAACTAATGAAAAGGTCAATATTAACGGCGTGAGAGGTATTTCAAAAAAATTACATTTGTGCAATTTTTGAAAAAACAAAAGAATACATCAAAATCAACGTTGCGTCATATGAAACAGTGCAATTAGTACTATCCATTAGAAAAATTTGAAACAAAAATGTGGAGCCATTTTTGCGAAAATAGAGTTTATGTCGTTCTGAAATTGCGGAATTTTATGCTAATTTTTAAAGAAAATGTTGTTCTCGAGAAAATTTTCTTGACGTTATTTAAAGCGAATGTACTCATAAATACAATAACGTAAAGAAATTGCCTCTAATGTAAATATTATTGACGTGAGAGACAGGTAAAAAAAATTACATTTTTGTAATTTTTGAAAAAAACAAACAAAAGAATAGAGCAGCATGGCGTTTATGTCTTCGGATAGGGTGCATTTGGTACTCTTCCAAAAATTTAAAAAAATTTGGAGCCGTTTTTGAGAAAATCTTGTTTTTGTATTTTTCTTAAATTGCAAATATTTCACGCTCTATTGCACGAAAACTACTAAGATTTTTGAAAAAATGTACATTATCTTTATGATACAATTATTTACGGACAAAAAATTTCGTTTGAAGGAAAAATCTCTATCTTGAATTTTATAGTCGTCGGAAAAATTCAAACTTTTGCAATTATTGAAACTTCAAAGTTAACTGCGAAAATCGGATCTATGCCACCGTTATAAGTGTATTTTACTCTATTCTTACAAGAGATTTAAAGAAACATTTTGGTGCCAGTTTTGAGAAAATTTTGAAAATGTCTGGGGGGCTACATATAATGTAGCCCCCAAATATTAAAGAATGTTTTTCAAAATCTTAAAGCTTCAACTAGAGCTAGATCGACAGGGCATTCCTCAATTTGGAAAAGATTGTACACATGGTTTAGGCGCTAGCAGTGTTCACGGACGGACGAACGGACACGTTTGCCTTCAGTCGATTTTTCGGTTTCAAGGATCCACAAAACATGGATTCATCCACGTGTTAGAGGATTTTTTTCCCTAAATTTATCGACTGCGTTATCCACATTTTCGTTACCAGGCATCGGCAATAGGAGTTTTTCTACCGAAAATTCACCGCTTTTCCCGCAACATTACATAACTTTCTCTCTACTACGTAAGTGGCAGTGAGGAGGTAAAAGCGGATAAATTCTATTGCAAAATGTAGTAAATTACTCAGTTTAAAACGTTGTGTTGTGATAATCTACGATTTGTGCATCCTTGATATCGAAAAAGTGTTGTTTTTTCAAAACGTCCGTTAGTCCGTCCGTCCGTCCGTTGTATGTGCACAACATTGGCGCTTAATTATTTGTAGACTTTTTCCCAAAATCATTGTTTTGCACATACGTATACGAGAAAGTAAAAAAAACTATTCGAATACAAAGGAAAAGTCATCTACGTGCTTCTTGCAGACCTCAGATCTTGGTAACTTACCATTGCCTTGCCTACTTACTTACTGTAGCTTTTGTCAGAACTATTTTACTTAACGATGGGAACATTATCATGCAATCCCGATACTTATAATTACAATATACTAATACAAATCACATTCAGTTGGTGGCAACAGCTCACTACAAGAAATCCACATATGATACATATACAAGTATGTTACTTTATAACACATTTCTAAATGACATTGAACAATTAAAATCGATACGCAAATTTAAGTGCAAAGCAAAATATTTCCTGCTGCATAACTGCTTCTGTTTAATTAGATGTACTGATCATCAGAAAGATATTTAATATTTATTTTAACGTATTACATTAGTTTACATTTGTATTGTTAAATTTTAAAAATCCTTAATGTGCTTGTAACAAGTAATATACTTCAGCCTCTGCGTCAATGACTCTCGATCAAGTTTTCGTCCAGTTTCCCAGATCCATTGAGCAAAAGTTGAGATGGCCTCTTATTTAGTATCTGATCATTAATGTATTATATTCACTATGCGCACACTTTGTTGATCTCTCGTTTAGCTAGTTATGGTACGTGTAGAGGGGTAAAGGGTAGAGTAACTATTTCGTGAGCAATACTAAAAAATAAAATCGATAGTGTTTGCCGATATACATACATTTCCTATTTTTCGGGAGTGGAAACATCTAGTTTTCAAATGTTACTAACCTCGTTTTGTCGAAACTTTTATTAATCATTCAACTATTTATATTTAAAAGGTGAGAAAAGCATTCAGGAGCACAAGGAAACGTGCGGAGATTGCACTTCTTCCCCATAAGTCACATACAGTTTTCACTGTTTTGGGACTAAATAAATCAAATCATACACTGACGTATTGGTGAAGTTACTCTAAGTCCTATTCTAGAAAAGGGGGGAAGTCGAGGAATAACAAATTTACACATACACCGAGAAGTGTTTATGAATTGCGAAAATTATTAAGAGTCATCCAAAGAGAGCTGTTATGCTGTAAGTAATACAAGAAGGAATATTAAATAAGAAAAGAATAGTATCAAAATGGAACCTTGGCAGAACTTCAACTTACCTGACTAGTGGTTCTAAAACAACGCGTACTATCTCGCCCGTAATTTCAAGCAAAATTACGCGAACAGTACTAAATTTTCGAAAAATTGTACCAGACCTTATTTCAAAATCTATTTTTAAGGAACAAATCTTATTCATATTATTAATATACGATCCGTATATCTTTAATATTATCCGTATATCTTTAATATTGTATTATATATATTTATCCGTATATCTTTAATATTTTAGTTGTAGGATGCTCCGAAAAAAGTTTGAACTTTTGCAATTTTTGAAAAAGCAGAGTTTTCAACGAATATGAGACTTGCCTCCTCTTAAACGTCCTTCACATCATCCAACAACAAAATTTTATCAAAAACAATGGAGCCATTTTTTGATAATTTGGAAAATCTCCCATATACAGTACCCCCAGAATTAAAATATCGGTTTCAAATTCAAGGGGCCGTGACATCAGCCTGATCGATTGGGGAATATGAGTTTTAGAGAAAATCGGCTGAACTAGCCTTGTTCACAAACGGACAGACAGACTGACGAACAAACGGGCAGACAAACGTTTTGACGTCATTCGATTTTTCGGTATCAAGGACCCACAAAACATTGATTCTGGCTACACCACGTGTTAGAGGACTTTTTAGAAAAAATTAGCCACTGGATTTATCCGCTTTTTAATTACCATGGCCATGTAATAAAAGTTTTTCTGCCGAAAATTCGCAGTTTTTCGCGCAGAATTACATAATTTTCTCTCTTCTCCATAGCGAGAAAGTAACAATGTATGTGAAAGGCAGGAAATAAGTGTTCTTTTTTATCGATAAGTATTTAAACCTCTAATATTTGTTTCAAACAAACATTACATAACGGTGTAATACTTTAAATATGAAAGTAGACTTAAGGAATAAGGAACGTAGGGCTGAAACACCCTGTGTCGACTTCACATCATGACACCACAACAGCATAGTTGCTAAGCAATTCTATTATCACTATGTGGTTGCCAATAAAAGAAAATGTATTATTCAGAAAACGTTTGAGAAATCAACAAGATATGCGTTCATTCATCGTTAGACAGGTTTCAAGCTGAAATCAAGAATATTATGTTATTCTCTACCAATATTGAGCAACAGTTATTGTATAACGTTCCTTTATGTATTAAGAGATTTAAATATATGTATTTGTTTTTTTGAATTCTTATTAACGACGTGGTGGTTGATATTAATGTTCATCTCACACATCATAAGAGTTTTTGAAAACTATTTATTGTTGAAAGAGGAGCTGCAAGGCGAGCGCCGTTCGCCTCCCGTAAACAGGAGGGTGTGGCGGCGGCGGGACAATGATGAAGAGAGGCAAAGAGGCAGCAGTGATCCCCGGGGGTGGGGCGTGATTGCCTTCTCCGGCGCTGCCACCGCCGCGCGCGTGTCGGAGTTGGGCGATAAAAAAGGAGGAAAATGAGGAACAACGAATACGTGAACAAAATACATGCAGCATTCACGCCTAGAACAGTTTCTGAATGGCGAGCAACATCAGCAAAGAGAACAGTTACTCATTTACTAACGCAAGGAGAGGTATTCAATATATAAAGAATAGTCCGAGAAATCAAACCTTGTGGAACTCCATAAGTAATTGGCAATGAATATGGAAAAGAGAAAAATACTATTGTTTCGTGTTAGTACGTGAAAATTTAATTTCTGATATCGCCTGCAAACGAAGGAATTGGTATTGTTGCAACGCTACTAATTTGAAGGTTGAATTTCAGTCGAGGAGTAAGGAATGTAAGGCTAATTTAAACAATCGAGTATTTGGAACATATGATATTCATCGAAGAACAGAAGAGCTACGACACGTACACCGTTCGCCTCCCGTAGTCCAGAGGGCGTGACGGGGACGGGACAATGGAGAAAAGAGGCTAGTGACGCCCTGGGGTGTGGCCTGATAGCCCGGCGCTGTCACCGCTGCGCGCGTCGTCGGAGTTGGGCGATGAAAAGGGAGGAATATGAACAACAAACGCGCGAACAACATGCACGCAAAGAGTCGTTTCTGAATTGCAAAGAACTTCAGCAAAGACAACTGTTACTCATTTACTAACGCAAGAAGGGGTATTCAATATGAAAAGAATAATCCGAGAAAGCAAACCTTGTGGAACTCCATATGTAATTGGCAATGAAGATGCAAGAGGGAAAAATACTGTTCCTTCGCCGATATTTAACATCTGAAGTCGACTGCAAAGTATTGGTACTATTTAAAAGTCACACATTTAAAGGATCACGTTCAATACGAGATGGAAGGAATGTAAGGTTATATTAAAAAATCGAATATTTGGAACATACTATATTTGTGGAAGAACAGAAGAGCTACAACGCGTACACCGTTCGCCTCCTGTAGTCAAGAGGGCGTGACGAGAGCGGGACAATGGAGAGGCACCTGGGGTCTGATCTGGTCGCCTTTGCTTTCGCTGTGAACGCCGCGCGCGTCGTCGGAGTGGAGCGATGGAAAGGAAGGAAAATGAGGAACAACAAATACGCAAACAAAATGCACGCAGCATTCACGCCTAGAGCAGTTTCTGAATGGCAAGCAACATCAGCAAAGAAAACAGTTACTCATTTACTAACGCAAGGAGAGGTATTCAATATAACAAGAATAGTCCGAGAAAGCAAACCTTGTGGAACTCCACATGTAATTGGCAATGAATATGCAAGAGGGAAAAATACTGTTCTTTCGCCTAAGGTATTTACCTTCTGAAGTCGACTGCAAACGAAGGTATTGGTACTGTTGCAAAGTCACACATTTGAAGGTTCACTTTCAACACGAAGAGGAAGGAATGTAAGGTTATATTAAACAATGGAGTATTTGGAACATACTATATTTATGGAAGAACAGAAGCGGAGGACTATACTACATTTATGGGAGAACAAAAGGAGAGGTATTCAATATAACAAGAATAGTCCGAGAAAGCGAACCTTGTGGAACTCCATATGTAATTGGCAATGAATATGCAAGAGAGAAAAATACTGTTGTTTCGCGTCCGTAATCTGAGATCGCCTGCAAACGAAGGAATTGGTACTGTTGCAAAGTCACACATTTGAAGGACCACTTTCAATACGAGGAGGAAGGAATACAAGGCTATATTAAACAATCGAGTATTTGGAACATACTATATTTATTGAAGAACAGAAGAGCTACAACGCATGCGCCGTTGGCCGCCCGCGGTCAGCGGGCGAGGCGTTGGCGGGGCGAGTGGGAAGCGAGGCGGAGAGAGGCAGTGGTGGCCCCCTGACGGGCGGGGGCCTAGGAGGTGGAGGAGGGGGCGGGGCGTGCTCAGAAGTACTCCGCCTGGCCGCCGGCGCGGCCGCCTCCGTAGGCTCCGCCGCCGCTGCCGCCGCGCGCGCCGTAAGAGCCTCCGACGCCCCCGCGGCCCGCGCCGCCCGCGCCGCCCGCGCCGCCCGCGCGCCCGCCCGCGCCGCCCAGCCCGGCGGACGCGTCCAGCCCGCGGCCCGCGCCCTGACCGCCCTGGCCGCCCTGGCGGTATGCGCCTGCAACAGAGGACACACCACGGTTACAATTGAGCAGCCACATGTTTACAATGCTTCATGTGCTATTCATAGAAGGTGTACTGGCGAGGCTGGAACAGGAAACACTACGGTTACACTGAGCAGCCACACATCTACAATGCTTCATGAGCTATTCATAAAAGGTGCGCCGGCGAAACGCGGCTAGAACAGAGGAAACACTACGGTCACACTGAGCAGCCACACATCTACAATGCTTCGTGAGCTATTCATAGAAGGTGCACTGGCGAGGCTGGAACAGAGGAAACACTACAGTTGTACTGAGCAGCCACACATCTACAATGCTTCATGTGCTATTCATAGAAGGTGCACTGGCGAGGCTGGAACAGAGGAAACACTACAGTTGTACTCTGCTTCATGTGCTATTCATAGAAGGTGCACTGGCGAGGCTGGAACAGAGGAAACACTACAGTTGTACTGAGCAGACACACATCTACAATGCTTCATGAGCTATTAATAGAAGGTGGACTGGCGAGGCTGGAACAGAGGAAACACTACAGTTGCTCTGAGCAGCCACACATCTACAATGCTTCATGAGCTAATCATAGAAAGTGCACTGGCGACACGCGACTGGAACCGAAAATACAACTGTTACAATTGAGGAGTCACATATCTACTACGTGATCCGGTCGGCCACATGGCTCGATACCCGACAGTTCTTCTGGAGCAGTTCCGCTAGGAGGTTTTCACCATATAGCCCAGGTCCCGCTCCAATCGATTTCCAACCTTTCTTTTTTCTCAAAAAATTCCTACACGGTCAGCATTGCGCGTATCACAGTGACGCAGAGTTGCAAGTGACTGTCAAACTCAGGTACCTACTTTAGGTGAAGAACTTCAACAACGTAAATAGGAACACAAGTGTTGATCCCACAGTATGACAAATGTCTCAGTGCGTTGGTGATTTTGTGGAAAAATGGTGCAACATTTGCTGTTTCTGCTACAGTAGTTGTTTCATGAAATTGCGTTTTCTTTTTATTGACGCCTTAGGAAAACGTACTTTCTGAATGCGCCTCGTAATTTCTATTTTTTGGAGTACTGGCAGTCCATAAAATAATTAAATGTAGTATATAAAATATTATATTATTTTCTGTTTGAAAAGATCTTAATAAATTCTTTGTCAATTGAATCAAGTTTACCTCCACCTTTGAGGAAGAGGGTGCTGTATTCCGGGAGACCGGTCGGGAGCTTAGAGCTTGTCCCGGCTGGGGCGGTGCCCCACTGGTGGGAGAGTCCTGGTTAGGGGGAAACCCCACTAGAGGCTAGGTCGGTGCCGGATCTCGCCATCCAGCGGGGGAAGATCACCGTCATCTCCCGAGAAAAAAACATGCACTACGCTAACGGGACTAATGACCGAAGCAGTTGACGCGCCCGGAAACACGAAAAAAATCAATCAATCGTATACCCTGCGTTGCATACAAGTTTGCCACCCTGCAATGACCCTTGTCATGGAGAGCGGAGTCTGCTCCGTCGAGAGGTCGCCGGCGCTGACGCGACGCGCGCGCGAGAGCTCTGGCGAGAGCTGCTGCTACTCACTGGCTTCGGGGTTCTTGAAGGACTTGAAGGAGGCGCGGCCGCCGGGGTAGTTGGCCTCGTAGCCGTCGTAGTCGGGCTCCGTGAAGATGCGCGAGCGGTACTTCTGGCTGCCGTCCTCCTGGCGCGCGAAGCCCTGCAACACACACGTACCGCACACGCCTGAGTGAATGAATGAGTGGATGAATGAGTGAGTGAATGAATCAACGAATAAATGAATGAATGAGGTAATGAAAGATGAGTTATTAATAAATGAGGAACGAATGTTTGATTAGTTTTTCGGGCGCGTCTACTGCTAAGGTCATGAATCCCGAAAGTGTAGTACATTTTTGTTGCGAGAGTGGCTGTGATCTTACTCCGCTGGATGGAGATATCCGGCGCCGACTTACACGTCGGCTAGCGGGATTTCCTCAACAAGGTATCTCCCTCCAGCGGGGGCACCACCCCAGGCGAGACAAGCTCAAAGTTCCCGACTGGACTCCCGACATGTGTGGTAGAGTAGTGCATGTAAGGGTAAGTGTGTGTGTATGTAAGAGGTGAGGATAGGGTAAGAAAGAGGAAGGAAAGATCGGGCGCGGTCCGTGGTCCGTTTGTTAGGGTACTGCTCCGGCATTCGCCTGGTGTTGATAGGAGAAACCACGGAAAACTACCGCCCAGAGTAGCCGGCCGCTAGAATTCTCTTCTATATAGCGGCTGAATGCGACCTAACTATCTAACTAGTGTCGAAAACAGGAAGAATGAGTAAAAGAAGGATGATGAAATTGTTTACTTCAGCTGTGGCAGTATATTACAATATATATTTGAAAGATAATTACGAAGAAAAGGGTATTAATATACAGATTCGATCAACACAAAAACAAAATTTAGTGTAAAATGTCGGCATTACGAATCAGAAGGGCAAAAAAAAAATCAAATTATTAGAAATTTGGAAAAATCGATCTTTAAACAAAATGTCAGTGAATCTAAAGTATTGTCGTTCGAGTTATGAAGTTCCATTAAGAAAATAATGGAAAAGAGAAAAATGATAAAAATACAATTTTAAAGCATCTCAGGAAATTCAGAGAGCCGCAGTAAAAGAGTATTTTTGAGTGATAAGGGAAGATTTTAGGCATTTAGGTTATTTAAAAAATAAGGTGAATGAATTTATGAGCACACACACAGAAAACTTTGATTAAGCGAAGCCGCAAGTTAAAATACACCCAAGTACTTCTTCTAACAAAGTGCGAATGGAATTAAATACCTTAAGCCTAATAGTGTTAACGGGCAAACTCTGACGTCATTGCCTCGCGTGACAGAAATGAAGTGTGGTACCACATCGTTACGGATCCCTCTTAACTGCCACTTAACTCATTTTAAGATGCTGATAAATACTCTACAGGGAAGTTATGTGTAATTCGTGCAGCTTTACAAGTTGAGTGACGGTAAACAACCATTATTAAAATAAATATTGTTACTAAATGATGAGCTAGTGAAATGTCATTTTAAAGGAGAGAAAACTAAATTCTAATCGATTTTAATGCATTTAGATTTTCACTTTAAAATTTAATTAATGTAAAGACATTGTTGTTCTTAATAGACGGGTTTGAGAGATATTTCATGTGATTACACGTATCAGTTAAAGTTTTCTGTCTTTTAAGAACTATGCAAACGTGCTTAATTCTGTTTTGTTCTAGCTTGTTATTACCGCTCCTCTTCCGCTCCCACAATGAAGATAAAAGAACTATTTAGGAATTCCGAGCTCAATTCTAGGTGAATATTTTCAATTTACGAGTTAGGCTGACTAACATTATGAGCATCTAGTTCTCAACAATGGTGTTTTCACCCATTTAAAAGTGTCTATTCTAAAGACAATGCAATCTACGGTAAAAGTGAATAATTGTGAGAACAAATTTTCATTTCATCGCTTTCATTTACTCGCCCGCTTCTCTGGAGGTCAAAGAAGGGAATAAAAATCTAACAAACCGCTCAAATGTGTCAAGTGTTGAATCTACAGAAAGTGGTTCTAGTCTCATTTCTGGCGAACTCAGTATTTTTGAAAGTTGCAAAATTCTAGCATTTCAAACCTACAAATTTGAAGATAGACATGTTTATATTCAACAAAATCTGTTCTAAAAATTCAGCTCTTTAAAAGATATCATGGACAATGTTTTGAAAAAACGAGTACATTTTACGTAATTTGTACTTAAAATTAATACAATTTGAAAAAAAAAATCAGGAAAATTTCTCCAAAGCTTTTCTTTACATTTTCCACGGATAAAACAAGGAACGCCTAAAATAATGTCGTAGATATCATTTTCGTCAAACACTGCATTTTCGAAAAGTTACAAATTTATAAATAAAGCGAGAAAGTAGGTGCTGTTGTAGCCTTACTAGTTATTGTATCGATTTGTGTGGAGCACGAAGTAATGTATCTGCTGATTTGATGATATTAAAATTCAACCAAGAAGGCGTAGGCGAGGGCAAAGGGGAATGTTTTGATGCCTTACCTGCTGGCCGCCGTAGCCGCCCTGCCCGCCTTGGCCGCCCTGTCCGCCGTAGCTGCCGCCGAAGCCGGCTCCGAAGCCCTGGCCGCCCTGGGAGCGGTAGGCGCCCGCCTGCGCGCCGCCGTAGCCGCCCTGCGCCTGGTCACGGCCCGCCGCTAGCGCCACCGCCGCCACCGCGGCCACGCACAGAACCTGCGCCGCGCGCAACAAACATCAGCTCTCGGTGCCGGAACGTCTGCGTTAAGGCGGCTCCACACAAAGCGAGCAACCGCTCGCCGAATCCCGAGCAGTGTGGATGAGTTGCTTGCAATAGGCCGAATGACGAACATTCAGGGTTCCCCCCACCCGCCGCGTGTCGGGGTTTTGGACACTTCAAAGGGAGCGAACATTCGCCGAACACGTAAGCTGCTCGGGATTAAGGCGGCTCCACACATTCGTTATTCGGCGAACAGCGAGCAACCGCTCGCCGAATCCCGAGCAGTGTGGATGAGTTGCTTGCAATAGGCCGAATGACGAACATTCAGGGTTCCCCCCACCCGCCGCGTGTCGGGGTTTTGGACACTTCAAAGGGAGCGAACATTCGCCGAACACGTAAGCTGCTCGGGATTAAGGCGGCTCCACACATTCGTTATTCGGCGAACAGCGAGCAACCGCTCGCCGAATCCCGAGCAGTGTGGATGAGTTGCTTGCAATAGGCCGAATGACGAACATTCAGGGTTCCCCCCACCCGCCGCGTGTCGGGGTTTTGGACACTTCAAAGGGAGCGAACATTCGCCGAACACGTAAGCTGCTCGGGATTAAGGCGGCTCCACACATTCGTTATTCGGCGAACAGCGAGCAACCGCTCGCCGAATCCCGAGTAGTGTGGATGAGTTGCTTGCTATAGGCCGAGTGACGAACATGCGGGGTTCGCCCTACCCACTTCATATCGGTCTTTTGGACGCACAAAGGGAGCGAACATTCGCCGAACACGTCAGCGGCTCGGGATTGGGCGAGCACTAGCTCGCTGCTCGGCGAATGCCGAATGTGTGGAGCCGTCTTTACGCTAACTTTTTTGTTTTACGTACAGAACGCAAATATATTTACCTAACAAGTACAGCAAGTTAGGTTTTGGACGTTCGATTCATAGTTTCCGGGATAGGTGGTGATGTTTGACGATGTTCGGAATTTGAAAAAGTGTTCATGCCAAAGACACTTTTATACTGGTTGTGTACATTATTGTTTTTGAAACAGCATTATAAACGATCTTTTCTGTTGCAAAAAAATTGTTAATAAAAGGGTATTTTACGGCACAAATGATGACGTATTAGAATTTTACGGCACGAATGATTGCGTCATCACACATTTATCCAATCGCAGCGAGAGAATCGTGGGGAGGTAGTTGTGAATGGAACAACTGACTACCGTTTTCTGGCACAAATGTCAAATACCCGAGACGTCACAAGAAAATTGTTTCGTAATATAAGTTTAATTCTCTTATAAATTTATAATGCTACTATACAAAAAATAGCGCGTGCAACGCGTTTATAATGTTGCTTTATTGCATTCGTACAAATTTGAAAACTCATTCCTAACATCGCTAATTTTCTAAACATGTACTCGTGCAATAAAGCTTAACATTATAAACTAATAGTAAAAACTACTATTTTCAGGACGAATTCATGAATACTTAAGAGTATATTCTCGTGGAAGTATTCTCAAAATACGAGGCGATAGTCACGGTGTTTCATGTCGCTCTTTTATTTTGCTTAGTACTTAAAAAAAAATTATATTGTGGTTTGCAGCAGTGCTAATTTCCCGCGGGGATACCGCTAAGAACAACTTCTCAATTAATAAACAAAAGCGGATATAATGATTTCCGTCCGCGAGTGCTGAAAAATTCTGGTTTGTTATCAGCTGAGCAGTTTACTTGGTGAAACTTGGCAGAAACCTCGCGATTTAGAAACAGTCAATTTTCAGCTTCTGTTTTGCCCAAACATTATTGCAAACATTATTACGAACATTACCAACGTTATCACTTTTTTTTGCCCAAACAAGTATTACTGACTGAATTCAATAAAATGACAGCTAAAATATCTTCACAGTAAGCTCTTAGATTGCACTTGCTTATACTACACACTAAAACAATAACGTTATCATTAAACAATCGTAAATTATGGTCTATTAGGTTACGTAAACTTTCTATTATTACTTACAGCACGAAATATTTTTAGTTTGAGGAATATAATATTAATGAAACAATGGCGTTAATCATGTCATTACGCATGCCTCAATCGTCAGACATTAAGTCGCGCAAACCTTATTACTCACTGAGGTATAATTTAAAATCGTTGTAATTAATATTGTAATTGTTCAGACTGTGTAAATTGGCTTCGCGTAACTAACTTATGTGTCTCCCACAATACTTGTAGCGCACCATAGCAACTACACCAATGTCTTTTTGTTGCACGAACTAACCGTACTGCCAGCTGAACGCAATAACGTGTTATCTCAGAAACACGATTGTGGAGACAACATTTCATTCTCAAATTATTCATTAACGACGCAATAAACACCATTGAAATCCAACGAATAATGATCATTAGACCTACCTTTTTGAACGCAACCAGCATTACAATACTCAATGCAGCATACTGGCCTCACAGCGTATGATCAATACGTTTCGAATTAAACAACCGTGTGCATACAGTATCATCAATTATTTTTGAAATAAAATATATTTTTAAAAATTGCTACAAGTCAAATTATATTATTTGTAAACGTGACGAAGGCTGAATAACAAATAAGTTGACAATATTATAGAGAATAATATTTTTGTTCTCGAAAAAAATCTTTGTGAAAAATGATTCTAATTCCTAACAAATCTTTTATTTCATGAGTTGTGGAATTTTTTACTAATATTCACGATATCACAGTAATTACTTATCTTTGGCATTATATATCATATCCAATCAATTCAAGTTTCTAAAACACTCTGACGAAGCAAAACCGTATTCAACGTTCTATCCCCATTTATATAAAAAAATAGTTTTTTATAATTTCACAGAAATCAATATCTCCTTCAGATAGATTCATTTATCCACGACATTGCCTTCACTGCAGATCCCTTTATTTCTAATAGTCTTATTAATTACTTATTCCTGATAGTCCACTGAACATCCTTGGTAGTCTTCCCAAAATCCTTTATCTTTAGAAGTTTTCAAAAATTATTTTATTCCTAATAGTCTTCAGAACATCCGTGTTACTAGTAGCTCTCAGAAGATATTTTTACCACACCTCCCCGAAGATACCTGTATCCCTCATAGAAATCGACTGCTACGTTCAATTCTGTTTGAAGTAGAGCCTTGTAGGTATGAATTGTCTTCAATGTAAAATTATTTATCTTAAGTATCCTTACGGAGCAGTCTTTATCTCTGAAAGTCATTCGAATACCCCATTAGACCTAGTAGACCTGCTTTTAGACCTAGTAGACCTGATTCTTTTATCCCCATTAATTCGTAAAGGATCCTGTGTCCCTATTAGCTATCGGAAGATCCGTTTATCTTTTAGTAGCCCTTCGAAGATCCATTTATCACAAGAAGCCCTTGGGATACTCCCTTCATCTTCCCAGTTAAGTGATCGCGAGGTCTGCCGACAGCGTACTTACCACCATCAGTCGAGCCATATCGCCGGGCGAGGAGTCGGTTGGAGACTGGTTGGAGACTGGTGAGCGGGGGATCGCCGGAAGAAGCTTGTCGAGATGAGCGCGGCCCGACGTATTTATACGGCAGGAGGATCCGTGAGCCTTGAAAGAACGCAGGGGGTGGGGGCGGGGCCGGGGCGGCGGGGGCGGCGGCGAGCGCGGGTGCGAGCACGCTTATCAAAAAGAGCAGCACAGGTACGCGTGCGCCGGGGCTCCCGCGTGTGCCGCCGAGGCCGCCCTCCGATGACGTCACCGCCCTGCGGTGCGTTCGCCGCCCGCTGCCTTCCTCCGTCCCCCCCCCTTCCCCAGAGCGAGGCGTCTTCACCGACGAGCGTGAGATCGCGCCTCCACGCGCGGCTACCTGACGGGCGGGCCGCCGCAGCGGGTGCGAGCGAGGGGCGGATTAATCCGTGGGGTTTAGGGGTCCAGAGGAACAGTAATAATTAGGCCCTTGAGACGGATCAACAAAATATTTCAATCCCTTGGTGCAGAAATCGCTTATGTCTACTCTCCATACCGGGAGCGGTAGCTCAGTGCATCAACTGATGTAACTGCAGCGCCTCTGACTGGGAGATCCTAGGTTCGAGTCCTGACGGCGGCACGATTTTCGACACTAGCTTTTCAGTTCGGTTGAATTCAGTCGCTGTCTGAAGGAGAATCCTAGAGGTCGGCTGCTCTGATTGGTAGTTTCCGTGGTTTCTCCGATCAAACCAGGCGAATGCCGGAGCAGTACCCTACCAAACGGCCACGGACCGCGCGCTGTCCCTCCTTTTTCTTGTCCTATCCTCTCCCCTTACATACACACACTGACCTAACATGCACTACACTACCACATATTCCGGGAGATCGATCGGGAACTTAGAGCTTGCCCCGCTGCTGGGAGAGTCCTGGTTAGAAGGAACCCTACTAGCCGACGGTAGGTCGGTGCCGGATCTTGTCATTCAGCGGGGAAGATCACCGTCATCTCCCGAGAAAAACATTCACCATACTTACGGAACTAATGACCAAATCAGTTGGCGTGCCCGGAAACACAAAAAAATCAATCGATCAATCAAATCCACTCTCCACGATATTTCAGGAGAAGAAGAAAACTGACTTACATCACAACCAATTCTGCACCAAAAGAAAATTTTAGTCAGATATTTCCTCCACAGTTCGCGGTAGACGTGAGAAATATTTATTCCAGTCGATGCGTCTGTACTATATCGTGTGATCTACGTATCTAGAAACTTTAAAAACCATTGACATGAGGGTTTCTCCACCAAGCGATTCATTTGATGAGAGTGGGCAAATTCTCCAGATGAATATTTCTGAAATTTAAAAAAATGTTAGTTTGAAATAAAAAAAGATAAAGATTCATATTGGAAATACTGCTTGAGAGTGATCAATATGTAGTAATAGTTTTAATAAATTGAGTTCAATTACAACAAAGAAAAGTTATTGGCCACCATGAACCTCCCCTCTAATAGATCGGCTTCTGCAGCATTCGTAGGACTGAAAATATCTCAAAATATCGACACTTTTTTTGGTTTTACGTACCAACTTGTAGAGTACGTCTTCAAATACCTTATTGGAAGATAGAACCTAACAAATCTATTTCGAAGAACAACTACATCTTAGTTATCTTTTGTGTCACATCCCTGAAACCTGTGAATTATTATGACATTCGGGCAATTGTTAATTTCTAATTCATGTGCTGACTGATGAAATGTCATCCATTGAGGTATTCTGTGTTCTTCAATACCGCAACAACTTACAAATAAACGGGTTCTTATGTGATAATCCAGCTTGGGGCCATTTAAGTGTTATTGAAATACTCGAGCATGCGGCTACTTTCGTTCGAGTTATAGGAGATATGTTTGTTTCTCCCGACAAAAGGAATCACACAAATTATATTTGTGTCTGCGTAAAGGGCTACCTACAACGTAGTGTCAGCGTTTCGATTTTTACAAGTTGTTAACAATTTTGCGCAATTTGTCAAGCTGAAGTAACGATTTCCAAGAAATAACTTAGACAAAGGACATCAAGTGTCTGAGATTTCGAATATTTTTTAGGTATCTCTAAAAGACACAAAATTATCTTTTATTGTTTGGGATATTAAGACAGAAAGTATAATGTTTCATTTCAACTCGTGAAAATATGTAAAAGGATTTCTGTAGAAATGAACAGTCGTATTCGCGTGTTCCACTCCGTCTCGCCTGATCTCATCCCGTTCATTTAGGATCCTTCTCGACCCATTCTGTCCCATCCCGTTCAATCCCATGCCAACTATCCCATCCCGTCTCATCCCGACTCTCGCTTACCCGCTACGTCGCTCTCCACGCCACTTTCCCATCCCGACCCCTGTTGTTACGTTCCAATCCGTTCCGCAACTTCCCGCCCCTTTACTTTCCCTTTCTGTCCCATTTCGGCCCTTCCCTCCCCCTTTCCTCCCCTTTTCGTCCCCCTTTCTGTCCATTATCGCCCCTTTCATCCCCTTTTCCTCCACTTTCCGTCCATTTCCTCCCCTTTCTGTTCCTTTCCGCCTCTCTACGCCCCTATCCGTCCCTTTCCTCTCTCTTTCCTCCGCTTTCCGCCGCCTTTCCGCCCCTTTTCCGCCCCCTTTCCGCCCCCTTTCCGCCCCCTTTCCGCCCCCTTTCCGCCCCCTTTCCGCCCCCTTTCCGCCCCCTTTCCGCCCCCTTTCCGCCCCCTTTCCGCCCCCTTTCCGCCCCCTTTCCGCCCCCTTTCCGCCCCCTTTCCGCCCCCTTTCCGCCCCCTTTCCGCCTTTGAAATTTGAAAATGAAATAATGTTTCAAATACGAAGGGCATCGATCTCGATCAGATCGATCGGAGGATATCAAGTTTTCAGAAAATCGTCTGAATCGTCGCAGTTTAGTCGCGAGTGTTGATGACAGAGAAAGACAGGCAGACATTTTGCCGTGCACCAAATTGTGATATGAAGAACCTACTAAAAGTGGATTCTCACTACATAACGTATTAGAGGAAGTAATTTTCTATGTATGTATAGGATCAAGAATTATTCGCTTTTCTTCTATCAAGGCGCCACAATTCGAGATTTTTTGTCAAAAAATTTGTTTTTCGTCCCGCGGCATTAGAATACTTTCTCTATTCTACGTAAGTAATATGCGAGAAAGTAGAAAAATCAATACCTAATTTGAATATCGTAACTCTTCAGATCTTTGTTAATTGGTATCCTTGGAGAAAAACTCGAATATTAATATATAAAAGAAAGTTAATTAGACAAAAATTAACCGAAATGTTTTTAACCATTGTTTTTAACCAATGTTTTTACGGTCATTAGAGTTGATACATTTTTATATAAAAGGAGAATTGCATAATAATTGTATCGAATAATACGTATATCTTGCCCACGTGATACTTGTGTTATTATTCTCGCGAACCTTAGTTGATGACTAACATTTTCATATACGACATACTCTTCCGCAATATTATTACTTTTCATATTACAAAGAATGGGGCTCCTGGCATGAAGGCTAGCGCATGAACCTCTCACCGCTAGGATCGTTTCTCTGCTTCACCTTCCATTATTTCTTCATCATTCTCTTCATCGTTATCACTATAATTTACTCATCGGACAATTCGTGGGTCTTAGAGTCCTCAGCAGCTAAATACACCTTGATAATAAATAAATAAGTAAATGGTCACGTAGGGTATTTATTTTTCCTTTGTATAGTGATAGAAAAATTTATTCAGAATAGCAAATCGTTATTTAGAATGTCAAAATTAGAACAAAACAAATTAAAAACATATTTTCTTAGTTTCAGTTGGTACATTTACTTTGTAGATCAATAACCGTATTTCCATTTAATTTTCTTCCAGTGTTCATTGATACTGGCAACAAATAAAATTATTTATAATATTTCTTTCAAATAATGAATTGCCTTAACTAATTTAATTATAATTAAAGGAGTAATAACTAATTGTATTGTAATGTGTAGTAAATAAGCGAGTGATAAATCTGAAGCATTTTTGTATATTGGAACTTATCAGCTCATGTTTATACAAAGAAAAAACCGTAACCTTTTTTATTATAAGTATTATATTATCTACTTGCAGAAAATAAGTAAATGTAAGTTCACATTCTCAAGAATAAATGTATCCCTTGCAAAATAACCTCTCATTTTCGTCTTTTTGAATCTAAATCTTATTCTTAGGGTGACTAATCTCTTTCATTTCATTACCTTTGTGTCTTTGGAAACGTTTAATATTTAGTATGTCTGTAGAACATTGAACTATGTATGTGTAGATCACTAGATCTTTCTTATCTCATTATTTTCATTCTTCTTCTTCTTCTTCTTATTATTATTATTATTATTATTATTATTATTATTATTATTATTATTATTATTATTATTATTACTATTATTATTATTATTATTACTATTATTATTATTATTATTATTATTATTATTATTGTTGTTCTTTTCGTAAATTTGTGTTTCTATTAAAGACACATTTTTAGTATATAACTTTAAACAATTGTTACATACTATTGTACCGTATATGAATTTTGCGTCAACGATGTGCTTTCAATTTTTTAGTAGCAATTGTAAATTATACATTTGACTCGTAATACTAAAACCTCCTGTAATACCAAATCCTCCTGTTTACTGACCAGAGAATGGGATGACGATACCGTGGAGTTTTGTTACAGCGTATTGTGTAGACATAATTTCAGTTGAACTTCATTTTCTGCTAAATCGGTGATACACACTAGATATCCTCTCAGGTATGATTCAACAACTTCTAGCCCTCAAAATATTTGTTTAACTATCAAAGATATCACAATTTAATTTTAGAGATTCGATAAGTTGTATAGGGGTGAGCACGGTGAAGTATGTGATTGGTTTACAACACTTTTGCTTTCGACAGATATTTCGGCGTTCCCACATGGGGCAATAAAATTCTGACCATAAATTCGAGGGTTCTCATTCGAACAAGTTCTTCAATTGTAACACTGCGATACCCAACCCTTGTTGTGCAGAGGAGGGGGGCAGACCAGATATTTCCGGGGCGTCGGGAGGTCGGTTAGCGCGAACGGGGATCTGGAGGAGAAATCTACCGGCCGGCTGCTCTGATCAGTATTTTTCCGTGATTTCACCGATCAACACCAGGCGAATGCCGGAGCAGTTCCCTACTAAACGGGCCATGGACCGCACGCGATCTGTCCTTCCTCTACCTTATCCTATCCGCTTCGCTTACACACACACTTACACTAACATGCACTACACTACACATTCCGGGAGACCGGTCGGGAGCTTAGAGCTTGTCCCGGCTGGGGTGGTGTCCCAACGCTGGTGGGAGAGTCTGGATTAGAGGGAAACCCCACTAGGTCGGCGCCGGATCTCGCCATCTAGCGGGGAAGATCACTGCCATCTCCCGAAAAAACATGCACTACACTAACGGGACTAATGACTAAAGCAGTTGACGCGCCCGGAAACACGAAACAATCAATCAATCAATTATTGTGCTGGCCAGCTAAAAAGCCGAACTAACGGGACAACTTTTGAAAAATGTCACTGTCGGATGAGAACATACATTTATACTCGATTTAGGGTAGTTTCGTTTCGTTTTATGTTGGCAAAAGTTGTTGCCAACCGTCACACAAATACCCTGTATATATTACTATCAAGCGGTAGGGACATTTTGTAAAATTTAAGTTTGCAATGAAACAATGACTACTTCCGTAGATTTCGCCAACATTCAAAGCCATACAAGTGAAGTAGTGTTTATTTATTTATTTATTTATTTTTTATTTATTTTACGTCAAAAAACAGTTAAAAAAACTGCGTATGACGTGCTATGGGGAAAAGTGAATTGTGTGCACATTTTCAAAATTCTGTGATCCCTACACTAAGTCATATACTACTTAAATTTTGAATTTTGAAAGGGAGAAAAACAAACAAAAAAACTCCATGTAATAAAATCTATTTTCAAGGCTAAATAAGCAATAAATTTTGAATTTTGAAAGGGAGAAAAAAACAATCAAAAAAAACTCCCATGTAATAAAATCGATTTTCAAGGATAAATAAGCAATAAATTTTGAATTTTGAAAGGGAGAAAAAAAAACAAAAAAACTCCCATGTAATAAAATCTATTTTCAAGGATAAATAAGCAATGATTTTGGCTCTTGGCTACTTCCTGCCGCGACAACGTGGAAACGATAATTTGAATAATTGTATTTCCCACTGAATTCTAGAAGACGTGCACAGAAAATGAAGTTACATTTATGTCCAGAAGCAAAACAAGGGCCATCTCAGCATTTGCTCAATGGATCAGGGAAACTGGACGAAAAACCTGATCGAGATGGGAGTCATTGACCCGGAAGCTGTAGTACAATAGTTGTTACAAGTTGTTTATACTCATTTATACAGTCCAAATGGTAAATAATGCATTATGTATCATTGTTAAAATTAATATTACTTTTCTTGTGATGCTCAGTATAGTCTCTAATTGTATAGAAACAGTTATGCAGCAAAAACGATTTCACTTGTGATTTAAACTTTTCTATTGAATTTAATCGTTTAATGTCATCTGGCAAAGTGTTGTAAAATAATGTACATGTATTGTATGTGAATTTTTTGTAATAAGCTGTTGATACTGTCACCTGATGAATATGATTTCTACGTCGAGTGTTATAGTAATAGACTTCGGCATTTTCTGAAAATATATTCCCGCCCTTGAGCAAGTCATTTTTTACAAAAACCACTGATTCGTAAATAAAGACACGGTAATGGTAGAATTCCTAGATTAATGAAGAGAGGCTTACATGAATCACGTGGGTGGGATTTGGTTATTATTCGTACAATTCGTTTTTGTAATCTAAAAGTCTGGAAGCTATAAGATGTATTTCCCCAGAATATTATGCCATATCTCAGGCGGGAATGAACATTCGCGAAGTATACACAACGAGCAGTATGAAGGCTGACTGAATTTGCAAGAATTCTGAACGCGTAGCATAATGAACTTAATTTTGTGTTCAATTCATTTAAATGGACGTGTTAGTTTACGAGTGTTGCTAAAGATTTGCATTTTGCGTTTTGGTGCTCTTCGTTCTTTGCGTTTTATCGTTCAATTTATTTATTTAGTAGTACTAGGCGTTTTTGAGTTTTATTTATTATTTTCCAATTGTTTTCTTTAGTAATAAAAATAAAGTTAATTGAAATAGTTATTGTAGTTCATTATTTGTTGTTGTTAAGTGTCCCTTTAGTATTTCTTGTTTTAGATTAATTATATTTATTATTATTATTTTTTCTGAATTCATTTTAATTATAACTGGAAAATAATGGATAGCCCAACAACATCCGAGTCTATACTTAATTTTGAACCTTTGAAGATAACACGTATTCAAAGTTCTCTTCAAAAGGGAATTATCAATTTATTTTGTGGACTGTGGAAGGAAGCAGTGGAAGAAAAGGTCCATGTTACCCACTCTTGTTTAATAACGCGAGTGGCAAAATTATTACAGGTAAGATTGATTTTTCTTTTCTTTTCTACATCTTATCTTTTAAAACTTACAAGTGTAATTTTCTTAATTAAAATTGGGATGAGTATAGTTGTTAATTATCTTTACCATTACTCATGTATTAATCGTAATAAATCTAATTTTCTTTTTTTCAAGATGTTGTGTGTTTACAGGTGGGTGTAAAGTCAGTTGATAGTATTATCAACAAATATAAAAAACAAGAAGCTCTGACCACACCCAAAAAGACCCGTAAAAGATCCCGTCCAATCACAGATATTGACAATTTCACTAAGGATGCAATTGCCAATAAATTTTATTGTAGTTTGAATTCAGGTAATCAATTAGACTTTTTAATTAGTTTGTTAGTATACAGTTTTATTAATATAAACAATGATCATTTTGTGTTGTTTTATGTATTATTTAACAAGTACCAAGGATTGTATTTTATGTAGGTTGTGGTATTTCTATAAGAAACCTGTACACAGAGATTGTGGGAGATGAAACGTTAAATTTTGAAGGCTCTCAGACCTCCCTAAAGCGAATAGTGAAGAACATGGGTTTTACTTAGGGAAAGGGAGACAAGTATGCCCATGTGAGAGAGAATGAAATTATAATTTTTAAAAGAGAGTGCTTCCTGAGGAATTACTATAGAAATACAAACTCCAACACACCAAAGGCAGTAATTAATTATTATTATTATTATTATTATTATTATTATTATTATTATTATTATTATTATTATTATTATTATTAATAGGGAGTGCATATCTATGATTTTGCATATTTTTGTCTATTGCTTCAGGGCATAGCTAAATGAAATTCCTTGACATGTGGTTAGAATTGGATGCTATGTAGATTAATATGTTAGTGCAATTTGGCAAATTTTTCCTGTTGGTGCATATTCATATAATAATAAGAGAATATTTTTATGCTCCTATATTTATTTTGTTTAAAGAGAGACTTATCTCTAAACCATTCCTTGTTGTCATAGAATCTATTTATTTGGGAGCAGTCATTGATTAGAAAAAGCTTGTCACACTTTGTGTTTTTTCTTTTCTATAGACAATAAAATACTTGTGCAAATGTAGGATATTTCTTGATATATTTTTTATACCAAGCAGAAAAAATGAAACAAGACAAACAATGTCCTTAATGAAGGTGCATAATTACTTCAATTATTTCTCCTGAGAAGTGAGCTAGGTTATATTATGTTTGCACAAAAATACATCTTTTCATTCCAAGTATCACATGAAATGAAATATTGTTATTTTTAATTGCATATTTCAGAATTTTTAGGTCATAGATGCATATTTCAAGATTTTTAGGACATAAAAATCATCTCTCTAATTATTATAATTCTTAGTTTTCACAGATGTACTTGTCTTGTATATCTAAATGTATTTGTAAATAGTCTTGTCAACATTGTTTCAGTTTTTTGTAGCTTGTTTGTAACCTTATTTGATTAGTAGCATTTGTGACATTACTTGTAATACTGGTTTTGGGCAAGTAGCACCGCATCTCTCTCTAAATTCCACATGCATTTTGAATTTCCTTGGCACAATACTCTAATTTTAATGTTGAAAATAACCGTTGTCTTACCTTGAATTTTTTTCACAGCAAGAAAGTGTATTTAACTGGCAATAAATAAACAATATATTAATCTTGTACTGCTTGGCTGCCTATTGGGAATTATTTGGCATGAATTTGTAATGGAAACTGAAGTGTAATATACTTTTGATTTGAATTATTTAACAAGCAATGAGAGGGTTTACTGTGTAATAACTGCATGTTCAGGGAGAAGCTTATAGTAATGTAGTCACAATAAGAGAGTAGATTCAATATTATTGTGCAACTATATATTTAATGTGCCATTTATATTGATTGTGTACATTCCTGTTTAAATAAACATCTTTAAAAAATCAAAAAGTCATATTTATTACCATTTATCCCAATCTTATGAATCACACCCTATTGAAATGGTGAAAAAATGGGTAAAGAGAGAGACTGTCTCTGGTAACAATGGATAAGTTATTGAAGACTTACTTATACTAATGATGATTTTCATTATTTTTTTGAACTTATTTTTAAAAGCTAATGAATAATTGAACAAATAAATCAAATGGATGCATTTGCATTGATATTGACATAACTGGACTGTTAGGAACAATTCATTAGATCACTTAAAAACTACCATGTATATCATGTTAATTAACTTCAATAATTGTGGTATTTATTTGCGTTCAATAAAACTCATTACTACCAGTTCAAAACGTGAAGGAACTGTTGACACACATCTCAAAAGCATTAATAACATAGAAGTATGACCGCAGATAACTTTTGAGGTTGTATTTTTCATTTGCACTTGACACTTTTTAACACTTCTTAAGCTTGCAATAGTTGATAATTCTTACTTAACTTAATAATTATTCACAGAGTTAATATTCGTTTATAGATGAACATCTCTTTTTAATTCTACCGAAAAACGAATCATGTATTATTGAACAGTGGACAAGACTCGAGACCGCGCGAGGATTGTGAATGACAACAAACAAAACAAAAGCGAGAGACTTGATCAGAGTTATAGTTTCATAAGTTGGCTATTCCGACAGGAAATCTTTCAAGCTGCCATATTGCGAATTTAGTGCGGCCTAATACACGGCCTGGAGTATAGGACAAGTTAGGAAATGAGATTGATAGGACGTAATCGTCTACCAATCGAAAATAGGGTTATGAGAACGACAAATGAAACAGTCACGAACATTTGTATTGTCTAACGTTTTTCCTCCTTTTTGTCAAATCCTAACACTGTAACATTTCGTAAAAGTTTTACGTATACGCATAGCACGTCATACGCAGTTTTAACTGTTTTTTGACGTAAAATAAATAAAATAAAAAAAGTTGTCTTTCTGATCGACATGGAATATTCTAAGTGCAGCGAAACCTAGATATCTCAAACATGGGAAATTCAAATTAAAAGCGCAAATTTCGCTTAATTGGGATTTGCATTGTCGAAATATACACGAAGAAGCATAGTAAAAATGGACATCTCGAGGAATGCAATTTACAGAAGTTCAAAATATCGAAACTCGAAATCTGGAGGCCCACCTGCGCTGCACGAATATGGTCAATTTGCATTGTCAAGCGTTCATTCATCTGTGTGAGCACCTGCTGTACGGGTGGGCTTCCTGCCCCCCCCTCCCGTTTCCCCTGCCTACCCACGCCACGGCCCGGCCCGCCCCGCCCACCCTGCTCGCCCTCGCCCCGCCCACCCCGCTCGCCCCGCCCACCCTGCCGCTGCGCCCCCGCCCACCCCGCTCGCCCCGCTCGCCCCGCCCACCCCGCCCACCCCGCTCGCCCCACCCGCTCACGCTCCCGCTCGCCCCTCCCCCGCCCACGCACCCGCCCCGCCCACCCCGCCCGCCCCTCCCCCGCCCACGCACCCGCCCCGCCCCGCCCACCCCGCTCGCCCCACCCACTCACGCACCCGCCCCGCCCGCCCTGCCCCCCTCCCGCCTGCCCCGCTGCCCTGCCCCGCTCTCCCTGCCCCCCTGCCTTGCCCGCCTTGCCTCCATCCCGCCCCGCTCGCCCCTCGCGCTCACGCGCACGCGTTGCTGGACGCCTCGGAGGCGAGCATTCCGCGCGCTGTGGTTCGCGCGAGGCTCCGTTGCACGCGCCTTCCCTTTCGCCGGCGCGGCGCGGCGACCTGGATGCGCGCGCGGGGCGGGCCGGGCAGTCGTACGCTGTGACCCACTTCGCCCGCCATTAGGCCCCACCCCTCCCCTCCCACCAAAATAGAACCTGACCCTTTTTTATACTCGCACCGCTTTGCTCTATCCCATAAGAAGAATTATGAGCCCTTTTTGATAAAAAAAATAATTAAAAATGTCATTGAGTCTTCCTGTAAAGTACCACCGAAAATTAACGTTTTCGTTTCAAATTCAGAGGGCCGCGACATCACTCAGATCAAACGGGGAATGTAAATTTTGGTTAAGAAGTTCCTTACTGTTTACGGACAAACGTTTTGCCGTAAACCAATTTTTCGGTGTGAAGGCATACAACGTGGATTCTGACTACACGTGTTAGCGAAGAATTTATATAGAGAATTATCCGCATTTTCGGAAACAGGGATCTAAAATACGATTTTTTTTTCTGTCGAAAAATCGCCATTTTTTTGCTGCAGTAATACATAACATTCTGTATAATATTATGCATGTCATACGCAAGAAATTAAAAGAATTGAGTCGTGTAGCCCCTCCCGCAGAAGAGTTGCTGTCGCATCGCTGCGTTGGGAAGGCGAGCGCGTACTTGGCGCGCGTCTATTTCGATCGCGCGGTGCCTTCGCGACGCGGGAGGGCGCCCCGCCCACGCCCACGCCCACGCCCACGCCGCCGCCGGAAGGATCGATGCGTGGGCGAGGGGGCGGCGCCGATCGCAGGCCACTGACCTTCCCTCCCTCCTCTCTCCACACACGGGCCCCGCGACGCGCCTGCGGGAGGGGATGACGAGAAAACCAAACGTCTAACTTAAACAGATCAAGTCGAAAATAAATATAAAACATGAAATGAAACACTAGCTTTCAGCTAGGTCGAATTCTGTCGCTGTCTGGAGGAGAATTCTAGCGGCCGCCTGCTCTGATCGGTGGTTTCTCCGATGGACACCAGGCGAATGCCGGAGCGGTACCCTAACGGGTCACGGACCGCGCGCGCTCTGTCGTTCCTCTCCCTTGCCCTATCATCTCCTCTTACACACACACACTAACACTAACATGCACTACACTACCACATATTCCGGGAGACCGGTCGGGAGCTTAGAGCTTATCCCGGCTGGGACGGTGCCTCGCTGGTGGGAGAGTCCTGGTTAGGGGGAAACCCCACTAGCCGACGGTAGGTCGGTGCCGGATCTCGCCATCCAGCGGGGGAAGATCACCGCTATCTGTCGAGGAAAAACATGCTCCACATTTGCGGACTAATGACCTAATCTGTTGATGCGCCCGGAATCGCTAACCAACAAACAGTAAAATGAAAACCGAAAAGTACGCAGTTGGCTAATCGCATAACGCAGCAATTTCTACTTCGAAGTCACTCCTCCGTTCTTGTATGTGTGAGCCGGTGGTGCAGAGAGTTGCATTAAGCGGAGCCGAAGACTTAAAGGGTTCGAGTGCCAGGAAGGTTGGAGACTTTTCGGCTTGTGTTTGTAGTGTAAGTTGGCTTCTCACACCACCACGTGCTCAATCTTAAACATCCAGAACCATTCATCTTTCAACATTCACCTGTCATAATCACCACAGCGTCTTTTGTACAGTGGAAGGCAAAACCAAACCACCACTGCGATCATATGCCCATAAAAGGGTAGGGTATTAAGTTGCAACCTTTCCTCATTCTTCATGAATAATTGAGGCACTCATTTCAATACGTACTTTCCCAATGTAGTTTCCATTTTCCTTCTTTTGATTTTAGTACGAGGATGGTGGGTAAAGGTAGGTGGACGTACGAGACCTTTCCGGGTGCCACACGTTTCAGCTACGCAACTGCGTGCCACAATGGCTAAAGATAAGGCATTCAACGTTATGTCCCTTTCGTTGTTTATTCTCAGAGCTTGGCGTCCCACTTCTTTTGATTTATACATGACACTTCTCACCTTCCTTATTTCGTGTAATTTATACCTCCATAGTGAGAGACCCAGGTGTGCGTTTTAAGTACTTCACCTGAAGGCATATAGTAGTAGTAGTATCGTTGGCCGAATTCATATGTCAAACAGTTTCTCGGAAAACAGGTTTTTTCCGGGTCATTCAAATGATGCAAATTATTGCCGATTGCTGGTTGTTTCGTCATTTACATTTAATTTCTGTCGTTCTAATCTCTCCCGAATTTACATTCCAGCAAAATTTATATCTTCTAATTGAGCTCTTTGATAGAATTTCGTTGAAAAAAAAAATGACGGTTACTGGTTTAGAAATTCCTCGCAATATTTTCTGCGTTTCATAACTTGTATCTTCTCATCCCAATTCTATTTCATCTTATGTTGCTCCATCACAGAATACGTTGATTCAAACTGGTTTCTGGATTAGGTTTGCAAGTATTTCCATGACATTTTCCATTGGCTGGAACTTAATTATCTTGTATCTTTCTCGTAATGAAAACTCGTTTTTTAACATGTATTTTTATATCTTGCCAAGTCCGTGTTATCAATTATTTTTATTCATATGGAATCAATAATTTGATGCGAGTCCAAAGTATACACGGTGTCAACGAAGATGAATTGTCGAACATAAATCATTGGCACATCCAGGGGTAGGATCGTCAGGAACGTTTGTAGTTGGGTGGAAACGTTGCGTGGTTGGAAGTCGACTCATCAGTGCACTTATGCACGGGGGGGGGGGGGGCATTGCCCCTGCAAACGGATGTCACATATACAGCTTTTACCGTTTTTAATGGTAAGGAAAGGCATTCCCAGTTCAATTCAATCAATCAATAAAAATACTTATTAAATTCAGCCTTAATGAAAGGTTCTTACAAGAAAAGAACTGAACACTACATCTTAACCCCTCCTCGAAGAAAAAAATCCTGGTTTCGCAGAGACCATACGCCCTCCATTGAAAGCGAACTGTCCTCCGGGTTCTCCAGAGCCACGCATGTGCAGCCCGCCGGAGCTGGAGGGAACGGAGAGCCCCTCGATGACATCCCAGAGCCAGGAAGCGGCTGAATGCTCGGCCCGCGACCCCGGATGTCGTTGCTCGCCCAATCCCGCCCCGCCCCTCCACGCCATGGGAACCCGCGCTGGGGGTTTCCTGTCCTGTGGGCCTCGTGGGGAAGGATTATCTGCTGTGCGGCCTTCACTTCCCAGAGCGGCGCGCGCCTTCTCAGGAGGACCCGCCAGGGACGATGCACTCGGGTCAGAGCTGACATTACTCTCTGGCAAACCTTTAAAGGATCTTGGCGGGAGTGTACTTTTCAAGTTAGGAAGTGCGCCTCGGGAAAACGGTCATGGGTGTGGAAACTGGTGGGAAAGCAGTTCGACGACTGACTAGATCACATAAGAATATTCAAGACGACATACATCTCGAGAAAGTCATTCGCAATTTTGATACATTTTCATTTCTGTGGACTTGAAAGAACTCGATATTATTTATTATTAGTTGTGTGTGTACTGTAAATGTAAAATCACTTCCCTTAATTAACAATTCACAAATGACAACCGTGAACCAAGCAAGGGATTTATTTTTCATGAGAGGTTTCAGCCTCTCAGCACTTTTCCAAATTAGGTGCCTCGAGGAACCCACAGTAGCTAAAATACGAGTGCGAAAAAAATCAGAAACAACAACAACGTAACCATATTAATGCTCACAGCTTGCTTGCAGTGGTATTGGAAGTGGGAGGCTTTTCGTGAATCAATTCATTGCTTGATTTTTGAGTGTGATGGGAAGCAGCGCAGATGGAAGAATCCCTAAAGAAGAATCTGTAGCCTACATCTGAACTTAATGCACGATTCTGCCTTTGGCACGAAAGTTCCATCAGCAGAGTTCCATCATCGCGCATGTTTTGTAGAACGATCCAGAAGAGTGAACGGAAAACGGAACTTCACATGAGAGATGGAACATCGGTTAATATGCTGTGCTTTAAGAGCCAAAGTAGCGAGGACATTGTCGAGACATGCCTGCCGTGTCTTCCTGCCCGCGGACATCCTCCGAAAGAAAGAAAGAGTCACGGACAGTTTTAAAACAGTTATCATGTGTGAAGACCCACCCACAATTCCCGTTAAACCCCTCGGTCAATGCGTCGTCCATGTTGGCTTTGATAAGCAGGAAACACGCTGACGCATACCAGCGTACGTGGACTGCTTATAAAGAGGACGATGCGTCTTCGGTATCTCGCGTGAGCTGACGCATAGCAGATGGCTGGAGGGCGGGTGCGGGACGCAGGAGAAAAGAGAGAAGAAAAAAAAGGAAAGGTCAGATTGTGAGGGTGATACTGCTGGCTCAGACATTGTGCTTGAAGGCTTTCGTTTTTTCTCTTGGAGATCGAAACGCAGCTTCTAAATTTAGGAGTTAGCGGCAATTTTTGAAATTGAAAAAGAGTGTTTTTAACTTATATTAATGCACTATCTTATGTTTATTTAATTACGATATCACAGTTGCTCAATAAAAAATTCTCTGCTTTAGTTTTTGATGAGTGTCAACCCGGTAGATGACTTTTAACATTACTTCCTGCATTACTACATTTCAGAAACATTAAGTAGCGATGTTGTGTGTTTAATTAATAGCTATTGCAGTGTGTTTACTCATCAACCCATTAAGGTAGTCCCCAGTCATCCACCGTCGTATCGTTGTCCCGTTGCTTTGAACCAGGAGCAAGTGCTTTGGAATTCTCATGATGCTATAGGCTGCCTAATATGGATTTTATTTTGGGGTCTTTAGGGAAAGAGAATTAAGTTCATTATAGGTCAAATGTATTACGTGAATTCCAACAGACCCACGCGTGTTAAAAGCATCTCTGTAATATTTAACCCTTGGAATACACGCAGTAATTAAATGCATAGGTTGTTATCATATAATTTAAACGATATGAAAGTTTATCTGCATTTTCACTGCTATTAATAGTTGATTCGTAAAGTGAGGTAGAAATACATTTCGGTCCACGTACATAATAAGTTTACTGGCAATAAATTATTCGGAGGTTTTCTACGTCACGTAGACAATGTAAGGAATTTTTTTAAATTGATGATAGTCATGAATATTCAAAACTAGAAAAATGGCAAACACACATCAACTCACGTGCCAAGAGACACGAATAATTTTGTACGTGAACATCTTTTTTTCTAAGACCTTTCGGAAATTGTGAGGGATTATAAAGCTTCTTAAGTCTGGAAAACATCCGTAATACACAGTCGGTAAAAACGCGAGGTGCACCCTGCTACTGGCGCAACTTTTCTTGAACGATGACCTTGTTTCCCCCTCCCTTGAGCAATACCCAGTTGAAGGCAAAAGCTCGCAGCGAACACTAATGATAACATTACAAGCATTACAACTACGTTGGCGCGAAACAGAAGCTAGTCAAAACTCGTTGCTTTCATAGTCGAGAACTTCTGTTTAGCTGTATTACCATTATGTGAAGAAAAGGCTGACGCATGTCCAGATCCTTCAAGGGAGGCACCTAAAACTCCTATCTAGTGTCCCTGCTGTTGCCTATCCAGACGGATGACCTGGCCGCACACATAGCAGGTTTGACTTTGATTTTCCAGAGGTTAGCATTACTGTAAGTATTTTAGTGGCCGACTTTGTAACTAATACCCCCACTCCGCCCGCATTTATTGAACCCATCGTGGAAGCGGTTGTTCAGGGCATCAACTGATGTCACTGCAGCACATCTGTCCGGGAGGTCCTAGGTTCGAGACCTGACGGCGGCAGGATTTTCGACTCTAGCTTTTCAGCTAGGTCGAATTCAGTCGTTTTCTTGAGGAGAATTCTAGCGGCCAGCTGCTCTGATCGGTAGTTTTCCGTGGTTTCTCCGATCAACACCAGGCGAGTGCCGGAGCAGTAACCTAAAAAACGGGTCACGGACCGCGCGCGATCTTCCGTCGTCTTCCTTGTCATATCCTCGCATACTTACACTAACTTGCACTTCATTACCACATATTCCAGGAGACCGGTCGGGAGCTTAGAGCTTGTCCCGGCTGGGACGGTGCCCCGTTGGTGGGAGAGTTCTGGTGAGGGGGAAACCCCACTAGCCGACGGTAGTTTGGCGCCGGATCCCGCCCTCCAGGGGGAAGGAACACCGCCATCTTCCGTGGAAAAACCATGCACCACACTTACGGGACTAATGACCTAAGCTATTGACGCGCCTGGAATCAGTAACCAACCAACCCATCAAATTCAATCCATCGTTGAAGAAAAGTTTCGCGAGAAGTATGTCTTCCGCGGTGGGGTTGGCAGTCCTCGCGCCAGCTGTTGAGGCGTCGCTCGCCTGCCACTCCGTGAGGAGCTGTGGAACCGCGGCGCGCCGCGCTGTAGGCTGCTATTGAGCGTGGCGTGGCGCGGCGCGGCGGCGGTCGCCTTTGTTTTCGAGTTAGTGCCGTTGGCTGGCTTTGCTGCTGGTATTGTGGACCTGTACACGATTTGATGTGCGGATGCTGGGAAGAAGCGGCGGCGCCGACGACAGCGTTGCCTGCGTGCCGCAGCTCGTGAAATGTGGCCACCGGCCTGGGTGGAGCTTTCCTTCTGGACGGACGACGGTCGGGGAATTGGTGGAAAAACTGGGTGTCGCTGGAAAAATCAGAGTCTATCGCTGCGAAGTGTGGGAATCAAGGAAATAAGTGGCTACTGAACTAATCTTTACCTGTGTGTATTTCAAATTCTGAATTTCGTTCGAGCAATTGAAAATGTCATTTAGGAGCAGGAAAACAAATATTTAGAACAGGCGTTTTCTGAGTTTGAATTTGTTGGTCGCAATGTTCATATTTGTGGAGTTTCACTGCTGCTGTTCGAATGGTACTCAGACCTGTCAATGTTAACTGTGTGGATTCATTAGTTTTAAAGTAATGAAATATCAAAACATTATTTTACGTTCTTTTGGCAGTATATTTTCGATGAGTACACAGTATACTCTGTATTTTGGAATGTCTCCAAACCCAATATTCCTATAAACCGGTGTTATGTAACTGATGACTCAACTTTCGATGCGGATCACACACTGGTGTCGTTCACGGTTCCGATTATGTCGCGCGTGCAGCAACGACAGCAGCAAAGAAATTGTTGACTTTCAGGTTCGCTCGAGTGTATTCGTGGCATTTTTCTCTCCGGTCATTTTTTTTTTCTTCTCGAGGCATCTATCGAAGTTTACATTTGAACCAGCAGCGGCCGCGCGCGTGCACATAACATCGAAGAGAGATCATTTCGGAAATAATTTCACAAGTACACATAATTTTCGAAACTCAGCCACTTGTGTTTGCGGAGATCAACGGACCATCTCGTCGCCAGCATCAGCAGCGGCGAGGGCGCGCGCCCGCCCCGGCATCCCGTTCGGGCGAAGAGGGACGACTAATATCGTAAGCGCATAGAGAGGCCCTAATTAACGACATGTATAAACAAATACACTTCCCCGAACAAGTAAATTAGTCAACAATTCTGGAGGCAAATACGCGCGCCAGAGCAAACGGCGGCCGTGAGTCAGCAACCGCCCGGCGGAGCGAGGGCGGGGGGAGGGGAAGAGTGGGTGGGAAGGGGTGGGGTGGGGAGGGGGAGGGCCGGGCACACATTGCCGCGACCGAAGCAACGATCAAGTTGGGAGTGGCCGCTCCCCTCCCTCCGCTGGTGCTCATCTGACTGATGGAGGCAACTTCTCTCCCAGCCGTCCTCCTCTCCTTCCATTATCCCATTCGGTCTCTCGTGTACATTGCTTCGCTTATTTCACGATTATCGGTTGTTTTTTTCGTTACTCTTGCTTCGCTCACCCTCTTGGTCGCATGCGTTCCACCCGTTTCTTCTCCAGATGCGTAGAAAACTATCGTTACCTCTTCCGCTTTTGCTCTTCGTCCGGCCGTTTTCCAACGCGGACCCTTCCGATCCAACCTACTCTTCCTGACCCATCTTCTCCGCACTCTCACCCCCTCTACCCACAAGGGTACATCCCAACTCTCGCTCTAACTCTTGCCGCCAATCCATACAACCCGTCCCCTCGACCCCCTCGCCGCCACCCAGGAAATGCAACTCTGCGTCGGGCCTCCCCCACCCCTACCCCTCTCAGAGTGTCCGGATTCGCGTCGACGAGTTCCTCCTGCGTCGAGTCGAGTCGGCGCGCCCGGGAGAATGCCCCAATTACTGCATGCTGATCGACTTGCAGTCACGTAGCCTCCTACATCAGAGGGCAGATTGTCGATAAAACGGACGTGCACAGCTCCTTTTTTGTCTACTGCATTGGTTATTACTAAAAATAGTACTGTACTATTGTTAGGCCGTGTAATATGGATTGCATTGCAGGGGGCCATTACGGAATAATCATAAACCATCCTGACGCAATATTTATACCAAACTTATTGGATGGAAATCAATTTATGACGAAAATTAGTCACTTTTAAGTGAACTGTCAAAAAATATTCTATATCTGTAATATTGATTCAGAAGAGTGAATCTTAGTATATTCAACTCGATAGACTTAAATCATACCATATGAAAACTATCCCGCTTGCCCCTTCGTTTAATGCGTACTTGGCGAATGTATTTCATATATTAAGGAACGGGAAATGTAACCGTTGGAAAGTTGATGTGCTGTTTGATGAACGATCAGCTCCCGAACTGTAGTAGTTACCTACGAAATTTTAAGTTGAACTTTTCCTGAAAGATTTTTCCATCATTTCTTCTTGCAGTTTGAAATATCGTTTTGGCAGCGACACACTTTCCTCATAAATGAAAAAATATATATATAAAAAAACAAACTCTTTTACTTACCTTGGCACCAGACCGCGACTACGGACGGGGCTGTCCATTAGTATCAAGACAGGTTCCGCTCTCACTAGCACAACGCACGCGTGTGTACAGGAAGAAAAAGAGCAGCGAGTTGCTTTCGCTCGCGGGAGCAGCAGCAGAATTGGCAACAACAGAGGCACTGCGTAGCACCGGAAGATGGATGAAGCCAGAGCGTTGTGTGAAGTGCGGCATCACTCGGCCGCTGCTGAGCGGGAGGCGGTGGCGGTTCCCGTGCGGGATGAGCGGATAATCGAGGAGACAGGCTCCAAGGCAAGGACAGCTTAGCTCAAGACAACTGTCACTCCCTGCGACTTGGGAGTTGTTCCAGAAACAAAACAGAAATGTCACAATTCAAAAACTAGAGCGACAGTGGGGTTATCGTAACATCGTACTGAGTAGATCGACGTTTCCTGTGGAACTAGTAGTTGTGAGTTGATATTTCGTTCTACCAGGAGAGATGGCTCAGGGCATCAACTGATGTCTCTGCAGCCCCTCTGAAGGTTCGAGTCCCGATGGTGGCAGGATTTTCCACTAGTTTGTCCGCTAGGTCGAATTCAATCGCTGTCTGGAGGAGAATTCTAGCGGCCGGCTGCTCTGATGGGTAGTTTTCCGTGGTTTCTCCGATCAGCACCAGGCGAATGCCGGAGCAGTACCTAACAAACGGGCCACGGACCGCGCGAGATCTTTCCTTCCTCTTCCTTGTTCTAAGACCGGTCGGGAGCTTAGAACTTGTCCTGACTGGGGTTGTACCCCTCTGGTGGGAGATACCTGGTTGGGGAAAAACCGCTAGCCGACGGTAGGTCGCCGCCGGATTTCGCCGTGCATCGGGGGAAGATAACACCCTCCTCCCATTGAAAAGGCATGCACTACATTTACAGGACTAATGACTACAGTAGTTGACGCGCCCGGTATCACAATCAATCATTCTATGCTTGGTTCTCTTATCGAATCCAAAAAATGTATATTTCGGATTGAATAATGGTTCAGTAATCGCGAGAGAGAAGGGCGGGAGAGATGACTGTGTTAAGGGACACTAAACCCGACGCCTAGCAACACCCCTCCCTTTCCATGCCCTTCGTCGTGACCTCAGAGGGCGTAGACTCCCTTCTAGTCCCTCAATCTCGATTGCAACGTCTCGGAACTTTTTGAACGAAAAAAAGATCAATATTAATTAAAATCGTTTTTCCTGAAACGATTTTTCTGAAACTTTTTCGTTGGAACAAAAGTAGAATATTTTTTTACTTTTCTTTCTCTCTCCCTCGCCCGTCTACTTGGAAAAAGCTTTAACAACGTTTGTACATGAAAATTAAATGGAAAGATAGAAAGAAAAAGAGAGAAACGTTATTATAACTTGACGGAAAAGAAAGATTAATTTTCCTCTCGACATGAAAAATAAAGTACTGGAAGTTTGATAAAACACATCTTGTCACATAGATAATGAAGTGACTTAATATGGTGATGTAAGAACATTTTCAGATTTTTTTCTTCGTTTTAATGTCATTGTGTCTGCTGCTAAGGGACCATCAGTCTTAAATTACTTCTTGATGGGGGACCATGATAAGCTGCATATTATAAATGATTGGATATCGTGACGCATGGATTGTCGTCTTTTGTGTTCCTTGCACTCGGATCATTTGGATTTGACATCGTACGCGCACGCTTCTCCCATCTCCCCTCCCCTCCCCTCCCTCCCGCAGTTGCAAGTTGCACTGAGAGACGGGTCATCCTCGCTTCACTCCTCTCTGTTCCTTATTTCTATCTTCTCAGCCTCGATTGTGTTTCTGGCGAATGGAAATCTTGCATCATATGGTGACGGTTTGACTGCCTGTACATTCGCATAGGTAGGAATGATGATTCTCTCCCCAGAATATTGAGTCATTCTTTCGCTTACTTCTAGAGGCGATGAGGGAGTAAGTGAGAGAGAGAGAGAGAGAGAGAGAGAGAGAGAGGGAGAGAGAAATACCACATTTATTTCTATTGGCAGAGAAGGAAGCCCTCCTCCTAGTGACCGCTTTTATTCTCTCTCCCCACCTCTCTCTCTCTCTCTCTCTTTCTCTCTTTTTTCCCCCTTCCATTTCCCGCGCGTCGTTGCTTCTCTTCCGAAGTTCGCGAGGGTGGAGAGAAGAGAGAGATGACGAGAAAAAAGAGGAAGAAGAAAAAAAAAACCTTCACCAGATTATTTATTCAGCTCACGTCTGCGAGATATATTTTCACTTCATATACTTGCTCTGGTACAGACAATGAATTTTAATAGACGCATTAACGTTTTAAACCCTGCAAGAGTTTGAAATAAAAAAAGGAAGGAGAAAAGCAACAAGCAGTCTAAGAGTTCATTTTGTAGAGTTGTCTGCTCCGCATTTCCTTCTCTTGAGTGCAATCCGGGAAAGGGTGGTGATAAGTGCGATGCGACACTGCCTAACACTCCCACGCACAATCCTAAGCACGTGTGTACTCTCGACACTCGACATTCATTGCGCGTGCGACATTAAAGACCCTTTCTTCTTGTACACTTCGCATATGCAATTACTTTATGGATAGTCCATGTTTAAATGACGCCCACAAATGTCTTCAATAGATGGAGGAAATAAATAAGTGTTGTCTTTATTCATAACCATGTGGATAAGAGCACCATACGGTTTGAAGAAGAATAAATGAAACTTCTCTGGAAAGGTAATAAATGTCGCTTGCATAAACCGTTGACATAAGCTAGCAATGCTTTTACTGTGCTCGTTCATCTTGAAAGGATAAAGTTTGGAATTCAACACAAAAAAGCTTAGCGGAGTTTTTTTTCCACGGGGATTATTTTTTTGTGCCACCGCCTCTAATCTGCCTGTCTACACAACTGTCTAGTTCGCTGGGATCTAAATATTCACTCGTTCCCTTGCGCATGGGGACTTTGGATCAATGCCCATGCTGGCGGTACATCCTATGGCACTGCAACGTTTCCGTTTCTTTTTTTTTCCCGTCAACTAATTCAGTTACAACTCGTATTCGCTTTTTCCCTGTGCCTAAATGCATACATTATGTATAGTATGCACGTGAACCTCGTAAATTATGTAATGAGGATGGGGAAACATTTAGAAACGTGATCCTTTACACCTACAATTTTGAGTTTTGTTTTACCTGGAAAGCCGTTTTATCTAAAGAACAGCAGTTTAAATTTCTGGTTGTAATTCAATTGATTGAAACTCACTTCAGCTTGTGCCGGATGGCAAATTCTGTTTCCTCCTTTTCAAATTGGATTCCGCATGTTGCTTAGAGAGGTGTATAAGACATAATATAAAACCATATCACAAGTTCACAATTATAATGTGAACCTAATGTTCTTGAAATCATTATTGATTGACAATCATCACACGAAATTTATATTTTCACGTTTCACATCAAACTCAGTTTTAGGACTTAAGTTCCTTTATCCGAAGACCATCGAAATAAGTCGTGATGTGTGCGCGCGCTCGTTTAATACGTGAATTTTCTTTCTTTTTTTTCTTCTTTCCCAAAAATGAATTTCCGATTTGCGGAACATGCAAGGCCAGAGCTGGTGTGGTTGTGCGTCTGTTTCGCCTATCGCACGGCGCGAGCTGCCTGCTGGCCAAACGCTGGCCCACGCCCCCTCCGCGCAACGGGACTCGAGGGGCGGGCGGCTGACGGAACCGGACCTGTTCTTGAAACCCGAGACGCTCGGCCGGGCGACTCATGCGTGCACTGTTTCGTTTAGGCGGAGGTGCGTCGCGCGACAGGCCACTGCGACACGGCGCTACCAAACAGGCCACTTTTCCTCTTGTTGTTTAGCGACTTCATTTGCTAACCACGTGAAGTTCTGTGCGCTCTCTCCCTCCCCCCTTCCTCTCATCCCTCTCCCTCCCACCCCCTCTCCTCCCACCCTCTCCCTCCCAACCTTCTCACCCACCCCCTCACCTCCCGCCCCTCTCCCTCCCACCCACTCTCTCCCCTCTCACTACCACCCACTCCCTCCCACCCACTCCCCTCTCCCTCCCACTCCCTCCCCTCTTCCTCCCACTCACTCCCCTCTCCCTCCCACTCACTCCCCTCTCCCTCCCACTCACTCACTTCTCCCTCCCACTCACTCCCCTCTCCCTCCCACACACTCCCCTCTCCCTCCCACCCACTCCCCTCTTTCCCTTCCCCTCCCAACCCTTTCCCCCCTCTTCCCTTCCCCTCCCATGCCCTCTCCCTCCTCTTCTTCTCTCCCTTCCCCCTCTTCTGGACTCTCACTCCATCTTTCCATCGTCTCTGCCTTTCTCACTCTCTTCCTCCATTTTCACTCCCACTCTTTCTCACTCTGTCCATCCCTCATTATATCTCAAGTTCCTCATCCCTTCCTCTTGTTCCTTTGTCTCACTTCCTCTCTTTCTCTCGCCCCCTGAATGTCTCATTCATTCCCTCACTTCTCTCTCAATCACTTCCTTACTATCTCACTCACTATGTCACTCCCACGAAAAAACACATCTCGTTCCTTCATTTTCCTTTGTCTTAATTTTTCTCCATCGAGTATTGTTTAGTGTTTTCATTTGTTCCTTACTTGCTTTTGGAGATCCGGTAAATTGTAATCTTGTACTCTGAAATCTGTTTTGTATATATTCCTCCATTATTCTCATACACATCTGCTTCGATTTTCTTTGTCCAGGTCATTTATGCTGGAAGTTGTGTCAAAGAAGTCTTGTATTATTTCTGTTAATCTTTTCTCACGAGTTTTGTTGGGATAAATAAAAAGAGTTCTCTCGAGATGCTTGAAGGGAAAATAGTTGGGCATTGAGGCGTTTCCGGTTTAACTTAGCAATTGAAAAACATTTGCTTTTAGATGCACCAGCATTTGAGATGTTGGACTATCGGGCTGGTTCTATTTACAATTAAGTTTTTTTGGCACTTTAATCTCGAGTTTGAGTTGGAACTCTTTTCTGAGACTCGCTCTTTCCCTCTCTCTTTCCCTTTCATAACAGGCCTGCTTCGACACGACAGCTGCTGCTCCCAAAAAGTTACTTCAAGGGGTGGCAGGATGCGCTGGCTAGACTTTGAGATGTAGTGTTTTTATTTGACCTGCGTGTAAACACGGTGGAAAGGTTTTGGTGTGGTTTATGTGTATAATGAAGTTTACTCTGAGCTTCTAATTAATAAAAATGCAACTCACTCATTCTCTTGCTTTAACGCATTCTATTGTTCGGTGAAGGCGATAGTTAAAAAAAAAAGGAAAAAAAAAAAGATTGAAAGAAAATGAAATAAAAAGCACTCACGGCAGTCATATTTTTTTTCTCTTGAAAGTTAACTTTTGTGTGTTGTTTTAATTGGCGATGCTGAATGAAAGTAGTGTTGCTTGGGTTTCAGTATGTATATATGTATTCCTTCGTAAATGTGTGTATGTGTGTACGTGCGCGCGCGCTTGTTCTATATACATAGCTCCTCGGTTCGAGTTGTCGTGAAAGATTGGAGAAGAGAACAGGTTTTGTACTCGGAAAAGAAATTAACAAGACCGACGTTCTCTTGGAGGTAGAGAACAGGGTTACCCAACTGTGGTTGGTAGAGCCGGACCCAGCTCGTGTCGAGAATGGCTGGGGCACGTAAATACACTCTCTGCTCCAGACATTAGTGTACCAATGCGCGATGTGCACGGTATTCTTGAAGTGCGACGCTCCAACGCTAAGGCCTACTTAGAATCTTCCAATATTCGACGAAACGATACAATTCATTACAGGTATTGTTGTGCAGATAAAATTGGATCAATCAATAAAATCGTGGTATCGGGTAAACCTACAGAAGCGACATCGATGTGATATTTGGTCATTGTTAGAATTGTTTTAAATATAAAACTACATATATTAAAATTGAATATTGTAAAATAAACATGTATAGTTTATTAAGATATAAGGTATTAAAATATATTGGAAAATCATTCAACTTCTAATAATTCACAATTACACTATCTCTTTCTACTTTTTTAATAGTGTACCGATACCATTTGGGGATTGGAATTTCGATAAAATAGTAATAGTTTCTCAAAACTGTGGACTTCGCGGGTGTCTGTACTTAATACCTTTCAATGTGTGGAATCTCTTCAGCCCTAAGACCTGGTAACAAGGGCATTGGGCATCTCTAGGAAGGGTTTTGTACACGTGTGGAACTCTTGGCCACCCCTGTTCGACGCATTTTATATACGTGAGGAGAGCCAAGAGAGGGAGACAGGTATGGGTACAGAAACTTGTTTGAGCTTTCCTTCAGTGTGTAGGTTGGCCATAATTGCTGTCCAACATTTCTTGCTTCTAGGTCATTCGTTTCATCGTCGTCGACGTTGTGTTCGTTTTGTGTTTTTTATTGGTTGCTTTTCTCCTTCTACTGGAAGCTCATTCTAAAAATTCAGCAACTTATTATCGAGCTACTGTGCCATTTATTCGCTCGCTTAGCTGTGCGGTGGACGTGTACATAACTAGGGCGATAGGTCGATAGCAGTGCGACAAGCACGCGAAAGACCTCGGTGGGCGTCGGTTCAGAATAGATTGGAATTTACATGTCGCGCCTGTTCCGCTCGAAATACGTTGAATAAACGTTTTGATTTTGTTGTCTCTCCGCGTGATACGTTTCAGTGTTACATTCTTGTTCGTATTTTCAGATTGTGGAAACTACCGACTCGACTTTCACAGGCTCGTCTGAGACTACCTAGTTCCGGTTGCCGCGTAAACATTTCGTCATCGTGAAACTGTCCGTTCAAACGGACAAGCCAAACAAATACTTCTGGTGTATTTTAAGTCGGTTGTACAGCGAAGGAAAATGGGGGAGGGCAGTGACGTCACACAAATTCTCCCGACACCCCCTACTCTTCGGTATTCCGGAGTAAAAATAAGCTTTTTAGTTCTGGAGTGTCTTGTACATTTACTTTATTATGATAGCACCGCGATGTATTTGCACTGCGAACGGAAAGAGCGTTCATTAGTGCTTAATATCCCGGCACGCACAGCCCGCACGCACATGCACGCGCGCTCACACATACATTCACACACGTGTGCGTTCACGTTCACACACACATTCTTAGGCACAGCCACACATCCATCTACTTAGCGCACATTCACGGTCCGCTGACGAAATGGGTTGTGAGGTGAGGTGGGGTGAGGGGAGGGGAGGGGAGGTGGGGTGAGGTGGGGTGGGGTGGGGTGGGGTGAGGTGGAATGGGATGGTGGGAGAAACCGGGTGAATCTACGCGCGAGGGTTGTGAGGGGCTGTCGATCCGATCCTTATTTCGTTCGTTCATTCGTTCGTTGAGGGCTGTTTATGGCACGTGGAAAAAGAGCGAGAGGGTGGCGGAGAAGCGGGGCGGGCAAGTCGCCGTAAAAGTGTAGGAGAGTGTCTGGCTGGCCTTTATTGTAGAGTATCGCCTTGCAAACGCTACTGCCCGCGACGTTCGCGAGGATGGGGGGGGGGGGTTGGTGGCGTGTTAACAGTCCTGTCCGTGTTGCCGGGCCCGAGCCTCCCCCCCCCCCAAACCACCCCGTCATCCGCCCGCCCGGAGAAACCGTGGGCAACCCCCTTAGGCCCCTGGCGGTAGCTTGTAGCCTGTCCGTTGTAAATCATCCTCAACTGCCCGCACGGGCATCGCTCAAACGGCGAGAGAGCGTCATATATCAAAGCGCAGTATTAAAAAAGTTTCCGACATTTCCTCCTTTCGCTTTTTTTCGTCGCTCGCTCGCTCGGGCGCGGGCCTGACCGTCGCTGTCTACTCGTCCGCGTGCGGGAGGTACAGTTACTGACCGGGCAAGAGGCGGCGAGCGAGGGCGGCTTCGGACACTGTTGGGTAGTGCACGGGAACGCTCTGTTACACGCTGATTGCGATTAGCGTTTTGGGGTGGGGTGGGGGGGGGCGAAAAAGAGGGCCCTGGAATGAAGTAACTGCGTAAGACGAAACCCAAGCTCTGTGGGAGGACGGGATAGGGCGCCCTGACGGTGGCGTGATGCCCTCTCCCCCTCTCTCTTGAATCCGGTCGACCAATGGGAGGACTGGCTGAGCGGCATAACGAGCGACTAACGTTTGGATTCCTGTTGAAATTGATGAGTCATGTCGAAGTCTATTGTCCTCCGACGATAAGTTGTGGAAATTTGATTTCATGCTCATGGGAATCGTTTGGTAAATGAGGCATTTTTCCTTGTTTTCGTTGTTTGTTTTCTTGTTGCGTTCAAATAAAATCCACTCGTCGAGTTTTTCCACTGGGAATCATTGTATTACGCGTCTTTCAACATCCATTGAAATACGCTTTTGAATTTATGTACTAGATCATGGAAACCAGTTCATTGGATCGCCTTCGTAATTATGAAAGCGGTTGAGGTATTACAAAATATAATGTCCTAATTTATCATGAAAGGCCACTTCTTCGCATACGTGCTTTTGTTTGTTAATTTGTTACGCAGGACACAATGTTTACATTGCTCTCTTGAGGATACATGCAAAGAGTGGTCTAGTGTTTTCCTAGAAAGTTCTGAAATATGACATGTTTACATTAATTAATTACCAGAAACAGAGAAAATATGTTCGGAATACGGTACGTGAAAAGGCTCCAGCACAGGTGCCTGTATGTACTGGAAAAATAGTAAGAATGAAACGTGATCTACACGAAAGCGTGGAACAGTTTCCAGAACAGTGTAAAGGAACGAGTTGCCCAAGATAAATTTGGAAATCGGAGAGTAGAAACTCCCAGCGTTAAACTCGAGCGCGTCGAGGCAGATTCCGGGTCGAGGGAGGCGACGACAGATGCAGCCTACCTGCGGCCGGGGGGAGGGGGGGCTGTGAGCGCTCTAAATACGACCTTGCGGGGTCTCGGGGCTCGAGGAGGGTGGGCGGGGACGGGGAGTCCCCCCGCCTGCGGCGCAATTAAGCCCCCCAACCCACGCCCCCTTCGCTCGGGCGAGCCCCCGCTTCTCGCCCGGAGTTGGACATGTTTTTGTAAATTGGCGTCGTGTTTCGGGGTGGTTATTGCGACGTATTTATGCGGGCGTATCGGGCGCGCAGCGGCCGGCCCTTCGCGGCGGCAGATTCGGTCTTCGCGCCCGCTTGGTCTCGTCGTCCCGTGGATCTCATTCCGTTCCCGGGCACTCGGTCTCTAGGATGTCTCGCGATTTCCGTCCAATGACTCTCTTTCAATTCGTCTCTGGTCGAGTGTTTGAAATCGACTTGGGGAATGAAACTGCCAGGCCAGTAGCCTTATAAAGTCAGGTAAAAGTGTATTTGGGGAACGTTTCTTGATGCTATAATAAAATAGCTTTTTAATGCCGATTAATGCCGATTTTGTTGTTGGTCTTGCTGACTTTGACACGTGCTTATTTAAACTAAACATTAATACAGTATAAAATAATTATATGAATATCGTGGGAACTATTTATTCATTACATGAAATTCATGAATTGCATTCTGCTTCGTCATCATCTTTCGTGACCTCTCATTATATTGTTATATTTTTTTAATATCATTTTCGGCTCCACTGAATTAATCTTAAATTGTTTCTGGTTCGGTGTTGGCCTCGCCGTCCTCGTGTCCTCAGCCGCGGGGGACACGTGAGGGAGGCGAGGGCCAGTGCCCCGCCCCGCCCACCTCCCGGTGTTCAAGGCCGAGGCCCTCCCCCGCGCCTCCCCATTAGATACGGCCTTTTTTATGTCTTGCCTCGCCCCCATCCCGTCCCCTCCCGCCTTTTTTGTCCTCCCCCCGCTCCCCCTCGGTGCGCCTTCCGATTCGCCTGGCTGCATGCGCTTGTTTTCAAAATCTTTTGTACGGCACCGTAAAATGTCGGGCAGGGCGGAAGGGTTAACCTGCGGGACGATAAGTGGATCCTCTTTTCTTTCCGGTGACCGATGCGGCGTGGCGGTGTTCATTTGTTCCGGTTCGTATTCCTCGGAAACTAAACAGTTGACGAATTTTTGCTCGTTCGTGTGCCGTTAACGTGTGGAGGTGATTTCGTAGTTACAAAGATGGTCGGTGAAGTTTTTTACTGTGTCGAGCTTACACTTCTGAGGAAAATTTTTTCGAAGTTCCTGTTCCCATTACCTCGAGATTGTCGCAGCAGACTGGAAGATAGCTCTCTATTGAAGTGTTGCAACCCGCGTCCTTATGAACCTACAAGGGGGGGGGAGGTACCCGTGCTGTTGTTTTGTCGTCATCGATGGCGGCAGCCAAGTGTGACAAGAAAGTGAGCGGCCCAAGCGGGTAGGAAATTGCTCGTATTGCGCAAAAGACGAGTGAAAGCCGACTAAAATGAGATTTTTCTTGGATGTACTTCCGTCCGTGCAGAACGCCGGACAGCCCAGCCGGCCGTTCGCTCGCAGCCTCCGACCAACGCGCCAACGGGTGTGATGTTCCAATTACGAATAATGCGGCGATTATATTCGGAAACGCTCCTTTTGTTTTCGCGAATAGCTCCGCTTGCGCCATGCAATTTCATGTTGCGATGTAGAAAGTTGATAGTCGTGGCCACGCTTCACGCGTTGCCGAACAAAAAGAATAGCTTGTCTTTTGAAGTTGCGGTGTGTGTGCTCGTAATTTATTTTTCATTTCGTTTGAAAGTATGTTAATGAACGATTAATGTAGGTTGTTTATGTTTGTTAACTTGCGATGCATCTTGTTATCTCGGGAATCTAACCTGATTTGTTTTGTGTGTTGCAGGTATGAACCAGTCGAAACCCTTGGTATACTAGTGCTCGCCCTAATATTGACGTAAGTAGTTCCCGATTGTCGCTCACGGCTTTTTCGGGCTTCTTTAAATATCCTTGAATGTTATCTCGGCAGGTAAGCAGGGGATCTTATCTTGTTCAAATGTGCTTTTTGTGTTTAAATGTGCCACGCCAGTCTCTGTCCCGGAAAGAGCAGCATGTGTATATGTGTTTTGTGAACCGGATTTGTTGAGAATATTATTCCTGCACATAACGCACATCCCTACATCCCTGGCGTACTTTGGAGTGCGGTGTGATAATACACGGGACGCCGGTATAGTCCGTCGTGGCGTTGTAATGGTTGGCGCGGTCCTCGTAAACTTTCGTTAGTGGTTTTAGTCAATTCACTGCGTTGTTAGAGGCCACGTATTTTCCTCGCAGTAAATTTTGCTCGCCAAATCGGAACGCGTTGGGCGGGGCGGGGGTGGGTGGATGAGTGCGGGGGTGGCGAGTGTGGCGGAGTGTGGCTGTCGCCACATGCGCCACCGCTCAGCCGGGCTGCCCGGGCCGGGCCCGGCCCGCTCTCTGCCGATAGGTTAGGAAGGTCCTGTCTCTTTATTTTTTTGTCGACTGTTTTTTTCCAGATTCCATTTCACAAAGCTCCTCTGTATTCGCTTTTTTTGATCACAGATCTCTCTTTTTTTGTTTGTTTGTTTCGTGTTTCAGTGTTTTTCTCGTTTTATTTTGTACACTCGCAATTTCATAGACTTCCTTTGTGCTGTGAGCGTTTTATAACCTAGTGGGGAAATACGAACCCTTCTCCTGCACAGATGCTGTGTAACACAAGATGATCTGGCAACAGAGCGGGGACACGACAGCCAATGACCTTCACTGCTCTCGCCCGCTCACTCTGAATGCCCTGTTGTGCTCTTTTATTTGTTTTGTTCATCCTCCCTTCTCCCCCCAGCCCTCTCGCATCCACTCCAGCGAGAAAGATCGAGGTCTAGCTCGTTCTGAGGCCAAAGAACATGGGATTTCAAAAGGATTTCAATGAGAGCTGTGCATGTTCAAACGAACCTTTCGTCAGAAATCGTAATTAAAACGTGCGTTGGAGCCCTGCATGCCCAGTCATCCGGCTGGTGTTTCTCTATCTGACTTTCGTGCAGTGAATATATATCGTTGATTAGGTGGCTGTTAATCCCGAACGGGTGTACAGAACGTGGGATATGCGTCCGTTGGCGAGTTGTATCTCCTTGCATCGGGGTTGTTCGCATACCTGTTTCAGGGCAGTGCCGTTTTCAGTTGCAATAATTCGCTTCTGGGAACGGAGCGGTGGCGGCCGAGCATGTCGGTGCGTCATGGCACTTTCTCGGAAAGACTTACCGTCGCCCCGTGTTTCATGCCGTCTCTCGGAGTGGCCTGTGTGTGTGTGTGTGTGTATGCGCCTTGCTCTTTTCTTAAAATTCCCAAGGAAGTGAGAGGGAAAGAGAAGGTGAAACCGAGTGACTCTTCGGCTACACACGCCCGCTGCAAGGGAACCGTTTGTTGCGGTCGAGTCGAGTCGCGTCGGGTCTGCTGCGGTTATGCACGCGGACGCTGCCGGTCGCTTCCTAGAATTGGGGTTGCAGCGTCCGAGGAATGTTTCTGTTCCTGCGGTCGACGACTCTTGTTGGAGACCATGTTGGAGAGCCGCGAGCGCATTGTTCGGAATCGCCGAAAAGAAACAATCCGCAGAAACTTTTGCCGTATCCAGTTGGCTGATGAATGTCCAATGAAGTTGTGTGCGCGAGTTGGGTCGCGTCTTGTTCATTAAACGACTTGAAAAAAAAAAAAAAGAAAAGAAAACAGGGCATGCGGTAGGGACATCTTTTTAGAAGTTGCACTCGAAGTTGACCGCATTTCTTGGAGACAATGGTTGTTTTACATAAAATTCCTTTTCCGAACGATGTTCATTTAAATGGAAAGGCTGGTTGCCCAAAAGTTCTCCCGCCCGCGATGAGCCGAAAGCAAGAACTTGAGCCTCTCAGAACGGACTCCGTTTCGGGGTTATCGAAGAAAGTGTGCCGCTGCAGCCCAACGGCAGTTATTTCAAAGAGAAACCGCGAACCCTTCTTGTGTATCGCGTTTGGAATTCTGTCTTCAGTAATACCGTATATTGCGTTAATCCAAACAGAAGCAATATGCAACCCCCGTATTTAGGCCATGCACGACATGTCGTTAGGTAATGCTATCCACATTTCTACACATTCTATTCGCAGCATTCGTTGAAGTCAGGATATGAAAGCATCAAAGGCTTAAAGTGAAATTGAGGAAGAAATTAGAGGAGAAAATTGTTTTCCGTTTGCATTTAGAAACATTTCCTATGATAACCTGTTCGCGTGCCTTAATGAAGTTAAACTACCAATCAGAAATTCGTGATGAGAATACGTGGCAAACTGGCTGGTTTATAAGGAAAACGTCGTTTTTCATAACAGCCACGCCATTCTAATGAACTTGTCTAGTCCGATGTTGCGGACTGAGATTTTCGCTTTCGAAAATGTTGGATGACGTTGTTGGGTAAAGTTTTGTTAACTTTTTAAAGCCTTTATTGTGCCTCCAGAGACCTTAATACTTCTTCGCTCTCTGTTTCTTGGCTGCCCTCGGGGCTCGCTTCCTCCCACGCATCTTATCGTCCCCCTCCTGTTTTTACTCTTTTTCTTTTCCCTCTTCCCCCGGTCAATCCCCGAACGGCACGTAGAGCCCCTTATTACGGACGTAATAATTCCTACGTATAAATGAGCTCATAGTCAGTAAGTAAATGACTATGTTTAGCCCGAGCGGCCACCGCCAATTTAACGTATAAGCGTGCAATTAAGAATGGCTTAAACGTTGCTTCAGTCCAGGAAAGAAAATAGACTGCGTGTGTTCTTCACGGCCGGAGCACGTGAGTGAGGTTGTTTAAGAAGCTAAAACGGGCTCCCGATGTGATGGGGTCAGAGAAAGTTGCCTGCGTGAATGACAGAAGCGCGCGTTCCGGCCAGTGATTCCGTCGTGGATAAGATCGAGCAAGCCTCGTGATTGAAGCGGCCTGGGAGGAAATAATTCTTCCATTTTCTCTTTTCCATGCTAAGCGGTGGTGTTAATCTTGTTGTCTTTGCGGAAAGTTAGACGTGACTTATGCCAAGAACGCCTGCAGGTGTTTCTTTGCGATTGGGTGTTACATTTCGATGTTATTTAGTGCTCATTTTATGTTTTTACTAATGAGACTGTTTGAAAGTTAATTTCCTTCGTGAATTCCACGAAGACTTGACAGGGTCAGTGTATTCTGTGACTTCGTGCTCGCCCTCAAACTATGTATTTTGATTTTTTTTATTTTAATTGCTCTACCTCTATAGCGCATAACGAGGGTGCAGTCCGGCTTGAACGCTTGCCGTAAGTAATTTGAGCACGATGGAGGGGAAGCGTCGTAGAACTAGTGGATAGGGCACGCCGGTCGTTCCAAAATCCAGTAATATCGAATAGATCGCTCCCAATCGACTGGAGGGGCCGGGGGGGGGGGAGGAGACTCGAGGGGAGAGTCATTTTCGACGCTGGATTCCATCATCATAGCGTTGGAGCATGGAACACACCGCCACGACTAAATTGCTCCCCTCCGCCCCCTCTTAACCCTCCCCCCTCTCATCGTTTACTCCCGCCCCGCCCCGCCCACCTTGCTTCGCCTGCCCGTCTGCGGCCCGCTGCACCCCGCCCCGCCCGGCTCGCCCCGTGCCCCGCTGGCGTCCTCGCGGGCCGTGCCGTGACTCCTGGCTCTATTTTCCGTTCTCATTTCGGGTGATGTCCCTCCGAAGCGCGGGTGGCGCGCCTCCCCTGGGCCCCGGCGCCAAATTGCTTGTTGGAGCACTTACATCAACTCGGAGGGGTGCCCTCGCTCCCCTGCACGGCTCCTCGCCTTGGACCTTGACCAGCGCCCTCTGGGCACCCAACCATGTGCAAACGCAGCTCTAGGGATTACTTCATGGACACTTCCAGGCGTAGGTATGTCAGCGATTTACTCATTGAGGACAATGCGTAGTTTTAAATTGGAACCAAAATTTTCTATATTAACCGTTCTCATGAGTTTGTTTCTTATTTTCGATCGCGCCAAATATATCCAACTTCTCTTTCATGCTAACAATACCAAACTTCCTGAGTTTATCGTTTATTTCCCTTTTAGAATTAGATTTACATCGTGTTTCCTCGTCATGTGCTCCCTAGATTCTAATAACCTACTGCTACAATTAACTTTTGTCCGTTGTTGGTGCTTTTAAGACTTGTCTCTCTTTACTTCCTTTACTTCCGTTCTCACTTTGCCATCCCCGTTGACTTTCTCTTCAAACTGTGTCTGCCTCTTCTGAGCGAGTGCGTTCAACCTGCGTTGCCCTTCCGACAGCCCGTGCCCTCCGCCCTTCCCTGAGAGCTGTGACGCGTTGCGCGATTAGCGCGGGAGATAAAACAACTGCACCGGCGCCTCCCCCGGCCCCGCCCCCGCCCCCACACCCGCCCGCCCTCGCGGGCGTGCGCGCGCGCTGCCGCGTATGATGGAGCCGTGTCCTTTGCTTTCAAAAGAAGTCCGAAGGGCAGGGTTAATTTTAGCGCCGCAGAAATAACCCCCCGCCGCCGCCACCGAATGCGCCCAGGCGACCGGGCCGCCCGGGACGGGAAGTGCGTAGCTGGTTCTCGCTGCGTGTGCGCCTCTCTTCACGGGCGGGATGTGTTTGCGGAAGGCAGGGGCGGTTTCTTTTTCTTCTGGTTGGGAAGGCAGCACTGTAACCGTTCCAGCTTCGACCCCAACGACAGGTGGATGATGATCTCCTCGACCCTGTGGCTTTGTTGCTGTTGGCTTCTCTCCATCTCCTGTCGCAACCGCGTTCGTCCCAACCCTTCGCAGGAAGAGCGACCGGCGACCCCCCCCCTCATTCTCCCTCTGCTGAGTAATTACCATTGAAATCGTCATGGCGGCGACCCCTACGAGGGAGAGGGTTAGCTCCCTGAGGATGATGACTGGACTGAAAGGATTTATGACGGGAATCATTAAACTTCTCCCTTGTCCGTGAATTACAATCTTCGTGTGTTTATGAAACTTGGGTTTTATTGCATGAAACAAATATGAGTAAAGAGTTGATGTGGCGTTGACAGAAAAGCTATCATGCAATCCTCTTCACGGTCAAGAAGTAAACAAGTAATAAAACATAGTTTGGTCGCGGAAGTCGTTACATCAATATTATTAGTTCGGGATGAGAAGTGTTAATTGAATCAGTCTTACCAATAACCATAAAAAACAGAAAAAATGCCTATTTTAATGTAGATCGGCCAGAGGAAAACAAGGAGAATGTTATCTTCAAAACCCAGTTGACTGGAGATACACTTCTGAATTCTCACTCATGATCTCCGAAAGGTGCGTATGTCTCATGCACTCGTTCCCCTTCATTTTGAAGTGGAGGAAACCAACCGCACTTCTTCCTCCGACCTAAGACAACTCGGCCCCGCCTCCCGCGCCGCGGGGCCGCCCCGGGCGAGACGTCCAGAGGCGCGTGGTCGCTTGCCTTCCCGCCAGCAACAGCAACAGCAGCAGTGGCGGTGGCCGCAGACCGGCCGGCCAGACGGTTGGGCCCGGAGGAGGCCGGCTCGTCGCTGGAGCCAGGCCGCTCCGCTCCGCGCCACTCCACGCCACTCCACTCCACGCTGGTCGCGGGGCGTGGGAACAGCTCGCGCCGGCCGCGGGCTCGCGCCCAGGGCTGTCCAAACGCCGCCCCGCACCGGAGCTAGCGCAGGCTCTTGGCTGAAGAGTAGGGGGCGGATTTGAATGACGTGTCATTTTTTTTCCTTTTCACTTTAGAACAATGTCGTTTAGTAAAGAAATTCATTTTATGTTATGACAAAAGGAAATGACCCATATTTATAAGTTCTTTTTTTTGCATTTTTTTGTCGATTTCGACTAGTCATTTTTTACCTTTTTAGGTCATTTTAATGCATTTTTTTGCTGATTTCATCGATTTTAACGTCATTTTAAATGGTACTTACTTCAAATAATATTTACGAGATGCAACAATTATCTTCACAGAATTATTCGTTACAGAATTAGCCTCTTAGATTTGTTTCCTCAGAAATTGTTTTGGCAGCCATTGTGATGTAATTCCTGTGACGTATATCAACGCCATTGCCGGTTCGGCCGATTTCGGGATAGCTCTACAAGACCATTCCTGGTAAAGAACAATTCAAACCAAAAGTTTTTCAATCTTCACAATCGTTTGTGAAATGAATGTGAATCGTTTCTGCACATTACTCACCGACCACGCCCCTATATGATTTGACAGAAATGAGTGTCGAAATAATCGCTCACGTGACTGAACGGAGTGTATTAAGTCCGTAGAGTATTGCATTAATCGATTTAGTATATAATGACAAGTAAATAAGTGTTAAGAAATACAAGGACTACTGGCTATTGTAATAGGACGAATGATTTTTTCCTTCGTCAGCACAGCGCTTACAGTTGTATCACGTGATACGAACTTCACTAATACTACAATGAATAGCAATTTACAATTCAACGAGTGAAACTCTATTCTAATCTTCATGTGGCCTGAATAAAAAATGACCTCTCGTGAAAACTCGGTTCTAAATAATGTATTAAATTTGTATTTTTAATTTAATGTGGGATCGAATGTCCTCTTTGACCTTCAATTTTCCTTCTCACATTCACCTAACACGCGTCATGAAACCGTGGTGCTCATTAGATACACTGCTGGGAAATTCGCTTCAGTTCACCCTTCCCATTGCACCGTGCAAACTAGAACAATGGTGTACGTTATGTACTGAATCTTTCAGCAGTATAACCAAGAAGCATTGAAGGTCCACAAAACATGCTGTAGCTATGGAATTTTAACAGAAGCAAGACAATGTATTCTGCATTGTATTTGTACAAAATGTAATACTAAGCGTTCACGGCAATTTTCGATGATTATGCGGGATGCTAGTGTGGTTTGCCTTGTCTTCTAAGCCGCAGCCATCAGCTGAAAACATCAATTCTTTTCCGGGGAACTACAACCTTTGCGCAATGCTCTTGTATCCCTAATTAGAGCACATTTTATAGTTTCTCTCTATATAATACGTAAATGAATTACGGCCGAGGAGGCTAAGAGCGTGTACTGACTCTGCACTTTGGTGCGAAGGGTCGCGGGTTCGAGTCCCGCCTTGAGTATGGGTGTTTGTCCCATGTTTCGCATGTGTCAGTATGGGTTTATCACAAAGGAATAGCGCCCCCCCCCAACAGATCCCATCGTGCATCACTCGGAAACGATGCTCTCCAGAGCCGTAAAACATGCTTTTCTTACTTATGCGTTAATCTACACAATGAGACATTTGTGGACGTTTATTACAATTTTATGCACCCTTTCGTAGGACGGGTTATCAGAATCGTTCAAAGTTCGGGGGCTGGTATGAAGCGTGCAGAGATTGTGCGTATATTGTACTTCTCCCGCATATGATATAAAGGGTTGGTTGATTAGTGATTCCGGGCGCGTCAACAGCCTAGGTCATTAGTCCCATAAGTGTACTGCATGTTTTCCTCGGGATATGGCGGTGATCTTCCCTCGCTGGATGGCGAGATCCGGCACCGACCTACCGTCGGCTAGAGGGGTTTCCCCCTAATCAGGACTCTTCCACCAGCGGGGTACCGCCCCAGCCGGGACAAGCTCTAAGCTCCCGACCGGTCTCCTGGAAGATGCGGTAGTGTAGTGCATGGTAGTGTAAGGGGAGAGGATAGAACAAGGAAAAGGAAGGAAAGATCGCGCGTGGTCCGTGGCCCGTTTGTTAGGGAAAACTACCGATCAGAGCAACCGGCCGCTAGAATCCTCCTCCAGACAGCGACTGAATTCGACCTAGCTGAAAAGCTAGTGTCGAAAATCCTGCCGCCGTCAGAATTCGAACCTAGGACCTCCCTGTCAGAGGCGTTGTAGTGACGTCAGTTGATGCACTGAGCTACCTCTCCCGGTCCATACGGTTTTTAGTGTTCTCTGACAAAATAAATCAAATCAAAGCGTTTTCGTTTTTGGAACAATGATTTACGACGCGCGGAATGTTCGCACGGCTCCACGTAGTTTCCTTCCCTTGTCTTTGCGGCCGCTAAATGTCGCGTGGGGTCCGTTGCGGCGGAAGCGCGGATGTTAGCCGCCTCTGCGGGGAAGTCTCCTCCGCTCGGACGCTTGAGCGTGGTGGCATTAGCCACAGTTTATGGTAAACTGCGTCAGCCTTGCTTCCTCTCCAGCCCCCCCCCTGCTCTGTCTCTCGGCTGTCACGCTTGGGCGCCGCCCCGGCTCGGCCGACCGCGCGGCGCAACGGGCTCACGCACCCGTGCCCAGGGCACGAGGAGCGAAGAAAGTGGGGGCGTGTGTTGCTAGAAAGAAACAACATCGCGGCTGTTGAGAACTGCAGGCGATGTACGACCCAATACGGTAAAACACATTCAGGATGGAATATGAAGACCTGTGCCACATGAGCGTTATGTTAACGCGCGTTTGATGCATGGTCGTAGATTAACGCTGTATCGTATGCGGAACGGCCAAAGCGCTCGTGTGCCGTTTCGCGTAAGATATAGTATTGTTCTACGACGCGCGCCAACGCAGCGCTCGTGTGAAGGGGCCCTAAAAGTGGCCGGGCCAGGCATTCAGTTATAAACGCTTATTGCAACAGTATACATTTTGTGCGCTTTTGTGAAAAGTGGTTCTCAGGTTGTTGTGGTTTTTAAGTATCATTCGCCAGTTTTTAACGGTTTAATTCAGGACATTTTTGTTCTCCAAAAATGTTTTATAAATTATAAACCTATGGTATGGTGACAAATGAGACGTGTTGCGGTTCTGCTCAGAATATGCAAAAATACGTGAACGCGTTGGAATTCCAATGTTTATTGCATCACGGATGGAACGTCGTCTAAAATAGAGGTTAAATGTTGTGGTTGTATTGTTACGAAGACTGTTAACGACAGATTGTAATTTATTGCCGGATTGTGAAGAGTGGAGTGTTTAAAGATGCCGAGGTGTGGCCTGAATGAAATACACTTGCAGTTGGCATTTGTGGAAAACCAATTGCAACGCTCATGTGGCCTGGTTCACGCCCATTTGCGCTCTGTGATTGGTGGTTTACGTTGAAATGGATCGGTGTGTAATAAATGCCAGTCTCCTACTTAATGTAGTCGAAGTTTAGATTTGCACATGGATATAAAGATATGAAATGTGCATGTTTCTTTTTGGTGATGTAGAATGTGTGTAGTTGCAAAACGCAAGTTTGCGGTTATCCCCTTGCTCATTTCCTTATACGCAGGTACTCCACTCCCCTCTCCTCTCCTCCTCCTTTCTCTCTTCCGTCTCTCTCTCCCTCACCAAACAAACATGTGGCCGAGCTCTTCACTCGTGTCCTACTTCAAACGTTTACCAATGAATTCCAACAGCTATCGGCACCTAACTGTATATTGCTCATTTAAACATAAATTTAGTGTTTCCGGTTTACCTTGATTCCCAGATACGTTGTATTTTATTTTCTACTTTCTAATATATGTTTGAGAGATACATAAACGCGATATAGTTTTCCTGTAAATGTTAAGTGTCCTGTTAAGATATTAATGTCAGAAAACGCCGTGTTCTCCGTAACAGTGATAAAGGAGACTTATTTACTGAATTTCGTACATCGCAATACAATGATAACTAAAAGCATTAGTGATAGACAGAAACATAAAGGAGCTTGAAATAAACGAACCATGTTCATTCGAATAGGGATCACACAATCCTTCTTCGAGTAGTCCTTTAGTATGCTTCGGACGTGTTTTCGCTGCAATTTGGTCCAGCTGCAAAGTGGCGATACATCCATGCTCCTTATTGCTCGTGGTTGGGAGGTGCGATTTAGCAGAGCAAGCTGAGATAATGAATTCGATTATCGAGCATCATATGCATTAGAGAAATGAGGAAAATGAAAGGAATTAGAATTTTATGGAGCCCGTCCCCTTTTTTTTAAAGCAGATTTTCAGAACTCAAACTTTTTTAAAACGATGAGACCATGGTGTCTCGAATTTTCTTCTTTTTCTCTCGTCAATCTTTTATAGTTTTTGGTTCCGCCGAAAGTCAAATATTAGATAATTGGATTTTTCCCCACGGGAGATTCAGAACATCTGGGTTTCTATGTAATATTTTTTATTCATTAAGTTATCGGGTATTTGAAACCGAATTCTCAGTGTTATTTTTTTCGCCTCTTTTTCGTTCAAATTAGAGAAATACTTCTATTTGGACACGCAACTTATTTTCCCAGTAACATGTTTATTGTGTCGTATGGAAATTCCTTGAATGTTTGCCTCTGTCCTGCTAACTCGCAGTTATCGCTTTTCGATTTTAGTTAAAAAAGATTTCGAAAAGCAATTTATTACGGCAGAAATGTAATTTTTTCCTGCCTACTACTTAACGTTGCTTGTCTTCCTCTTAAGTCATAATTTTCTGTATTTATTATGGAAATTACCCCTAGTTATTATAATGAGTTTATCTTTAGCTCATAAGAAGTGACGGGACATAATTTTCAGTTGGTCTATGCCGCGACGTTCACAACGCACTTGGGAGTTCTTAAGTTGTGTAGCCGCTGCAAATTATGCAGTGTGACAAGAATGAATACCGGCTGGGCATTTCGATTTATATTTCCCCGGTCATGTGCACCCATCTATGTCAGAAAGATCAAGAGGAAGGAGGAGAGAAGATCCGCTTGTGGTGCTTCTTCATGAAGTCGCTGGAGCGTAGAAGCTTCTTTCCCCCTTCCAGAAGAATTACAATTAATGGGCTCTCCGGATTCCGATGAAGAAGGGGGGCAGAGTGAATAGTAGATTCCAGGGATATCCGTTTCAGGCCCACGCATCAGGTTACCACGCATTCACCTCCGCCTGCTCCCCACGGACCCTCTGCTCATCGGAAGGAAAGGGGGGGGGGCGTTGGGCGGTTGGGAGGGGGGAAGCGCAGGAAAGACAAGCAACGTTCCGGGCGCGCGCCTCCGTCCGTCCGTCGGTCGGTGGGTCGGGTGAATCGTCCCGTCCGTCGCGTGGCGTCGTTGTTGACTCGGGCGGACGCTGCCCGGGTCAACGCCCCTCCCGCGCTGGACTTGACCTGGCTGACCTCCGCGGCGCACCTGCGCCCGCCCCGCCCCGCCCCGCCCCGCCCCGCCCCGCCCCGCCCCGCCCCCACACCCCCGCGCGCCCTTCTCAGAGCCTTGCACGGGGGCTTGGGAGGAGATGGTCGTGGCGGCGGCGGCGGCGGCGGCGGCGATTTTATCAGTGAGGCGTTCTCCGCTGTAGTCGCTTCCTCCGTTGGATTCTTCAAATTCGCTTGCAATGTGCTTCTAACTTGCTCTTCTGTGAGTGTTCACGTAGTAGCACTTATAAGTTCAACTTCGTTCGTTCGTTTTTTCGTTCGGAGTATGCACTTTCGCTAGAATATTTCCGGGAGTTTTTTTGTTTTCTTCAGTTCATCAGAAATCATGCGTAATATTTTGTACATAATTTTAATGTTAAATTTCTTTTGTAAGAATCTTTGCTGAAAGTGGAAAAAATGTGGCAATTAAAAAAATAATTATAAAGAAACCTGTTCTTAGGGTTAGCTATGTTAAAAAAAGTTACATTCTTTAGTGATTTGTGAGATGTTTTAATACTATTTGGTGATGGATTGCTTAAATGTTCAAAACTCGGCAATTAATTTTACATAATTGTGCGTACTTTGCTTTATTATGGTAATGTGTATAATACGTGCAGCTGTAATAAACCAGGAAATTCCGCTGACAGCATTTCCTGCTGAGAACATTTCCTTGATGAGTGATTATTATCTATTACTTGATCCAACGCCAGAACTTTGTATAGCTTGTTTCTTCTCAATAATTACAGCTTTCTGGCTCTTTCTCCTTATCTTTCTTCACTCTGTTACCTTCCGTAATAACCATTGATCTCCGTTTAACACATTCATTTTTTGGAGAATTTCCTTGTTGTCAAACTCTGACGGAGCTCTTGGAACGCGGCTGGGTTCCTGGCTACAAAAAGCCGTTCTTCTTCTTCATCTTCTTCGTAGCTTCTAAACGCCCGGTGATTTAAGAGACACGTGCACCGCGACTTGGAAATTTCAAACAGCGCGGCGGTGGCGCGTGTGTACAGAGCGTGAGACTTCCCCGCGCCGATATCCCAGTGCTTCTCCGGGCTGTTAGCTCAACGCCTGCTGCAGCCAGGGCGGTGATTCTGGCCGGGAGGTTCTAAGGTTGGTGTCCCGGCGGTGGCGATTTTCTACCCTAGACAGCTGGCTTGAATTCGGCCTCTGTCTGGAGGAGAATTCTAGCGGCCGGCGGCTCTGATGGGTAGGTTTCCAAGGTTTCTTCTATTATATCAAATGAATGTTCCGTCAGAACCCTAACAAACGGGTAAGGATCTGCGAGATCTTTGCGCTCTCTCTCTCTCTCTCTCTCTCTCTCTCTCTCTCTCTCTCTCTCTCTCTCTCTCTCTCTCTCTCTCTCTCTCTCTCTCTCTCTCTCTCTCTGTCGCTTTGCACACACAGTCTCACATTTATATGCACTACACTGTCACACACGTTGGAAAACCAGATGGGAGCTTAGCACCTTTCCGGCCTGGGGTGGTCCGCGCTGGAGAGCGAAATCGTTCACAAGCCACGGTAGGTGTCATAATGAAGCGGGGAAGGAACCACCACCATCTCCCGGGGTAAAACATTCACTACACTAACGGAACTGAAGAACGTAGATGACGTGCCCGAAATCATCAATCAATGAAATTCAAAACTTCTGTTTGCTGTTCTTTACAATGTACAACTCAAAACGTGCAGCGACAGTCTTCGTGGATCGTCCCTCTTGCGGTCTTCAAAAGGCTTCTGCCAAAACAGTTGAGGATTTCGCGGAGGACGGGAGGAGGCTGCTGGCGTGCTCGCCTGGCGTCCTCTCCTCGTGAGGATTGGATTAGCTAGTGGGCTGCAGCGCGCGCTACCTGGGAGTCGGGTTCCAATCCCTGGCAGGCGGCGCCCAACGGGGACTTCTCTAGTTTCGACCCCGTGTCCCCCTTCCCCCCCACCCCCGACATGCGTCGTCCGGCATTGAATCCGTCACCACGCCCCGTGATTGGTCCACCCCTGTTGTAATATTGGAACTGAGCGGCCACTGAATATGTCCACGCGCGGTTGCCACTCGACGGATCAGGCTCGTGGACAGTCGAAGCAGACGCATTTTGGCTATCAGCGCCACTCTGCTTTTTGTAGACCAGATCAACCTCGTATCATTCTGGGAGGTGTAAATCAGGGCTGGAGTGCAACTATTATGCACTACGTTGTTTTCAGTGAACTTTCTGTAATAGTAGCTATTTTAACGATGTGTTTCAAAATACGGACACGAAGCTCGTAACTGAATTTCAAAGTAATATTTGTCCGTTAGTTCAGTCATGAATTCGGGTATAGACGAGGCAGGTTTACCACTTTATATCACAAAGGAGTCTCATATTAAGAGTATAAGTTATAAAAGTAATTACCATTCCCTCTAATACAGACGAATATACTTAAGGTAAAACTATTTGATATAATTTCAATACTTTATTACTAGTTTTTTTTTTTTTTGGCTAGCTCCGTAAGCCGTATCCTGTTGTGAACCCTTGTAGATCCGACACGTTTTTTAAATTTATTTATTCATTTGAATCTCCATTCGTGCCTCCGACTTTTTTCCAACTCTTGCCCGGTCAGTTTGCTACGGCCGGATCAAAGAAGGTAGAGTAGATCAATTAAATGGCTGAATAATACTGTAATGGTACCATTTACTTTCAAGTACCTTCGATATTTAAATCCGGAAACCTACTCTGTAGCTGTTGCATAAATCCTTGGAGAAGCCTTTTTGTAATGGCAGCTGTCTCGCAACGTTACATCAGTGGTTTCCACTCTCACGCAAGACAGCTGCATGCTGAATCCGGGTGACTTGTTGGTGTACATCATAATTACTAGTCATTTAATATGATCGTTATTGTTATTGGTTTTCGTTCATGCGGTTGGTGAGGGGGCATTTAGGCTTGTATCAAGAACGATCTGTTGATGATACGCGAGACGGATAGCTTCTTGAAAGATGTAAGTTTTCTCTTTGCCTGTCTTCGCAAATGGAAACGACCACTCGGTTGTCGAAACTCAAAATAAGAAGAATCGATCGAAGCTGTTACCGTGGGGCACCTGCCGCGTCCGGACGAGACAGTCTCGAAATATTGTTTTACTTGGAGGGGGTTTTATGATGTGGCCGCGTTCCAGAGCGCCATCGTTGTTCGGCGCCAGCTGTTGGTTGGGGCTCGGGGGCCTCGTTGCTCGGTGCACCCGGGACGGCAACGGGAGCAATTGCAATGGGGCAGGTGCGAGCGATGGGGTAGAAATAAGATGAGATTGAAGGGCGACGGAAATGTCTGGGAGGTTTTGGCTGTACCGCTTTGGAAAGGTGAAGGCATCATGTGGATTTGTATTTCAGTTTTGTCAACGTATTCCCCAAGGAAGTTCGATGTACAGAGGGCAGTGAGCTATCATGCAATATAGGACACAGCATGTTGTATTAGAGGAGGAAATTGGATGGAGAGAAGTGTGTAGTCGGGTATTACATCTTCGATATTCAATCATCAATAAATGTTTTGAAGTTTTAAAAAACAATTATAAACTTTATTATTATTATTATTATTATTATTATTATTATTATTATTATTATTATTATTATTTGTTATTGTAATGAATGGGGCCTTGAGCTTAATTATACTTATCATCCACCATGTGCATATTCGACTGTCGATCCTCCATCAACCACTTGATCGTCATTGACCCCTTTAAAATTTCGCCCTAACCTTGGGGGCGGGGTCAATATCGAATCCGTTGGGACCCTTGGTCTGGAGCGAGTAAAAACGGAAGTCGCCAAGGAACGCGATAGGCATTGCCGGCCGAAGCGTCCTGGATGGTGGGGTCGCGTGAGTATCTAAGTGTGTGTGTGTAGCAGCAGTCCTTGCTTGAAGCGAGTGGAGCGTGGCAGGTGCGGGGGTGGGAGGCTGGGGGTGGGGAGAGGGCAGAGTGAGTAGGGTTGGAGGAGGAGTCTCCTTCCCGGAAGGCCTCTGGCCGTGCGCCCTGACCGTCGCAACGGTGGCTTCGCTTCTGACGCGGACGCGACTCCCGACGGTTGCTCCGATGACGATTTTCGAACGGCCGGGTTTTCGCTGTCCAGATCGTGGGGTTTACAATATCCCAGTTGCAAGTTCTCTTCAGGTATATTAACATTAGCGAGTGGGGAGTTACTAGAGAGCGCCTAGCGTGGCTTCTCTCTGAATTTCAGCGAACCCACTTCACGTTTTGAAAAGCTTTTGAGCCACCCCTGCAACAAGCCTCTTTCCGGAATTATTATAGTATATCAGTTTGCTATGTTCCAATCACTAGAGATTTTCTTTCACATCCTCAAAAGTATAGTTGCTTTACATAAGCGTGACAAAAAGAGAGTTGGGCCAATTGTGTCATGGCATTTAATTCTAATTTTGTGTTTTCTATGTCGTATCGAAATGACTATAAACTACAACTGAAATTATTTTTAAAATGTGAGCCTAATTCTAAAGTGAAAAATTTACACTTCTAAATTAATGAATTATGGATAGAAAACTTCTTACGGGACAATTTTTACCACTGCTGTATTCGAGAACGTCGTAACTTGTACATTATTGATGTATTTTATACAACATGCCCATTTTTGTATTTGTACTTAAAAAAATTTCCATGAACTGTCATCACTTCTTGGCATTGAATGACCAACCACATGGTATTCATTGTAGTTTGAAAACCCTCGACCCAAAATACTTCTGTCGTTCCTTGAACATCGCAGCGCGTAAAAATGCTTCGCCGCAAGTGGGCTGAATTTGGACTCCCAAATTACCGTTTCCTCGCACCAGCCGGACAGTGCATACCTTTCCTTTGAATCACTTAAATGAACGGCTTCATTTTAATAACGAGTTCTTCGTGTATACTTCTTTCCCGACACGGCGTATTGATGAACCATAAACTGAGAGGAATTATTTCTTTTCGTGAACTTTTGTTTTTAGCCTTTTGCTTGTTCTTCCTTACTTTTTGTCTTCTTTCCGGTCGTTCTCTTTAGAGTGGGAGCGTAGAAATACGGCGTGAGATGGGAAGAAAAAACATGAGGAATGGCGCGGTGTTGAGGATGGGATTTTGTGAGAGTTGGTATTCGATGATTGAATTTAATGAGCTCTTCAGAGAAAACGTAATGAGATATCAGCATGTCAGTTCATTATATAAAGCGTTTCGGATATACTTTCAAATGACAGACCATTATTTTCGTTCAAAAGCAAATAATTATCTACGCCTCATTGACTAATATCCTTAATTTTGTCGTTCTACTTCTATAGTTGTTTTGATGGCGAAGTGTGCGTTAAATTTATACGTTCATGGGATTTCACAGTTACAAATTCATTAGCTGTCGTAGTTTTATACCATTACTGCAAAGGAATTGGTATAGCGATTTCTAACTATTAACTAAGAAATTAATGAATAAAGATAATTGAGGGAATGTTATCTTTTGAAAGGTTTCTGATTCATGTTTTTGTAAGAAAGTGTTGTTTTTCGACTAAAGGTTTGAATATCGTTGAATAAGGAAGTAAATAAGTTTGCGTGAGTGATTAAAAAAGTATTGAAAAGTACTTGTGAAATAATGAGTCTGGGAAATCTAAAGCTTGTGATATTTAAAAACTGTAAACTCGTAACGAACGTAAACTGAATGAAGCCTTACCGCATTTTTACTTATTTATTTATTTACTATTTGTTTATTGGCGTCTAAGGGCCCTTCAACTACTAAAGCTATGGAACACAGTTTTCTTTTTAAATTGTGACTTCTATAAACATGTTTGCCAAGGGTTAGCAAATGAAAAATTCCTTCCTTGTTTTCGTTGTGAGTTGTTTTATTAAATCATTCAATTCGTTGTTGTGTATAGGAATAAGGTGAAATATATTAACAAGTCTCCAGAAGTTAATAATTCTGACTTATGGATGGACAGGTCTTTCAACAGACAAGATTATTGTCAGTTAAACCTCCTAACCTGAACGTAGTAAGTTAATGCAGTTATTTCTCTTCATTAAACAGTTAACGAAATCAAGATGCTTTGAATTGCAAATGTTTAATTTTGCTCGAAATTAATAATTTGAAATCTGAGTGAGTATAATTACATTTCAAAGAATACGTTCGCAGAGGATATGGGAATTACTATAGCTGAATTTGGGGCAGTAATTGTCAACACTCTTCAAAAGATGAGCCAGATATACTGTCATGTACCGTCACTTTACTTTCACAACCTTTACTTTCAAATCTCGCGCCAAGTGCTGTGGACGCAGTGCCCGCGAATTCTGGTCACTGGGCTGGTCACCTTGCTCGCATCCTTGACATGCCTGCTCTAGGCATAGTGCCACGAGCCCGCTCCTAGCGTTGGCTTGGTAGACTCGTGCGTGGCGCGGCGTCGCGTGGCGTGTGGTCGGGCGCTGCGGTGGCTCCGTGGTTGCAGGCCCCGCGCACTTTCACCCTCTTGGGCCCAGTGTGCGGAGAAGGCAGGCGCTCGGTTCGCCTTCTGGACGTGCGCCAATGGAGGCTCCGTGCGGAGCAAGCGCTTGCGGGGGCGTTCCCGTTGCGCGATTATGAGGGGGCGGATTTTGATGAAATGTCATCTTTTCACTTTAGAATTCAGTGTTTTCTTTTCACTTTAGAACAGTGCCATTTAGTGTAGACATTATTTTTTTGTTATGACTACGGGGCGGATTTTGATGACCTAAAACATCGCCAAAAATAATCCTTAAAATGTTTTTAGAGTCTTCTGAAAACAAAGAAAGTGGCGTAAAACATTTGATCGCAATCACTTCAGATGAACAACTCAAGCTGTTGGATATGTTACTGATGTTCATAGAGACTTCTTCCTTTTGTTCAAGGGGAAGTTAGCTGGCAGACGTTTGGTTTGGACTGTTAGTTTAAAAAAAAATCTCTGCCTTTATTTATTGCGAAATCGGCCGAAGTGACAACGGCGACGATAGGTGTTACAGAAACCTTAGACTATATGGTACTCACAACGGCGGACATTACGATACATGAGCGAAGGAATCGAAAAGGTTACTCAGAAATTCTGTGATGAGCATTTGTTGAATCTCGTTAATATTGTTTGGAGCAAGTAACATTAGAAGATTAAAATCTGTGAAATTAGTGAAAAATGCATTAAAAATGACGTACAAAGGTAAAAAAATGATTTATTAGTTGAAATCGACTAAAAATGAACAAAAATGACCAATAAAAATAAGTCAATTCCTTTTGTCATAACCTAAAATTAATGTCTATACCTAACGGCATTGCTTTAAAGTGAAAAGAAAAAAAAGATGACATGTCATTAAAATCCGTCCCCTAGCTATGACAAAAGGAAATTACCAATTGTTATACGAAAATTTTTGTTGCATTTTTTATCGATTTCGGCTTATGTGTCATTTTTAATTTTTTTCATTTTTAATGCATTTTTCGCTGACTTCATGGATTTTAATGTCATTTTAATGGTACTTCCTTCAAATAATATTTACGAGATGCAACAAATGTTCTCCACAAAATTCCTGAGTACGTAAACCTGGTAGCCTATTCGATTTCTTCGCTCAGAAGTTGTAATGTGAAGCCATTGTGAGTATATAATCTAAGGTTCCTGTAACACCTGTCACCGTCATTGGCGGTTCAGCCGATTTCGTGATAACTAAAAGCAGAGATTTTCTGGTAATGAATTGCGCAAACCAAAAGTTTGAAAGCCGAGTTCACTTGAACGAATAGAAACAGCCTCGATTTCATCAGTAACATCATTTTATTGATCCTTTTTGGCGATGTTTTAGTTCAAAATCCGCCCGTACTGATTGTGTGTTTGCTCGCGGCCGATCTGTCGGTTAGCGGCCGCGCTTGGGGCGCGGTGAACCGATGGAGGAGGAGGTGGGTGGGGTGGGGGGAGCCGGATAGTGACGGCCTTGGGATCGCGCGCTGCCTTGAGATTTTGGATCACGTGGTGGACGCGTCACCTGTGCCTTTTGCAGTGTTCGAAATTGCCGTTTTTTGGTGTCTAACGCACGAACTTCCTGGCCTCCAACGCTGGGAGTAAAAGATACGTGAAAATATTAATTCTAAAGATGAATAATTAAGTCGAGATTTTAAGAAATGATTAAAAGATTTTATCCTATCCTTGTTATGCGAGGTTACGTTGGTATCGTTGCCGTGAGTGAAGTTCATCATCGTAGCGCATGGTTTTACAGGACTTCTTTTACGAGTGGTGGACGGTGTACTGACTGTGTGGTAAAGAAAAGGCGGAATCGACTGTATCTAACACTGACCCTAGGCCTGGAAATAAAATAATTCTTTTGTTGAAACGACTTTCCAATTCATTTTTGAAATACACGAGAGGAAACCCGCTTCTTTTTCTGTTCCTAATTTTTTAAAATATTAGATTCGTTGTGTACTAGTGTTTAGTGAGCGTTTCGTTCAGAAGGAAGATTTTTCACTTTCAGATTCGGTTTCTCTAGTCCCCAGAAAAAGGAGAATTCTTGCGAAAGAAGACGACTTATGATTCTGTATTCAAATTACGTGCTTGCTAATGAGAATATCTGTAAAAGGAAGAAAATAAAGTATGGCGTCCGTGTGTCAGAGACTTTCTCCTTACCAAAAGGCTGACAAGTCCTCAATTAAGAGAAAATGAAGTTCCTAAACAACATTTAGACATTCGTCCACAACGACGTCGGAGACTGGAAAGGCAGTGCCCGCGACGCAGAACCGGCTGCCGCCGCCGTCCTGCAATAGAGAATGGCGAACCACTGGAAGATATGGAGTAAAGTAGAAAAGCTAGTTAAGCAAGCTGTTCGTGTCTATTTTAGGAAGCTGCTTTCTACTTCTGTACTTTTAAAAACAAAAGTTTATTATTTTTAACGTGTTTTTAAATTAAGCATTTACATTTTGAACGATAGAAATATTAAAATGAGCACAAGTACTTGTAGCTACAACAATAAGGAAAAAACAAGTAAAAGGCCGAAGATTGTAGTAGGCCTACACAGTTCTACAGGGAATAACACATTCGGTTTGAAATATGTTGATGTCGCAGTCGGTTAATTACAGATAAAGTGAACGGAAGGCCTAAACACGGTACTAATTTAACAGTTTGCCTAAGGAACTAAAATTAAAATTTCTGAACACAGTGCGTTGGGGCTTGTTCCTGGGCATACAGAACCTGCTGTCTAAACATCCTGTTAAAAAAAAAAAAAAATTATCTTTACGACTTGAGGGCACCTTCTTCGACAGTTACGTGACCCCTTTATTTATGTAGTTACCGGAACCGTTCCCGTTCGTCGCATTTTTAGCGCTTCTCCCCCCTCCCCCCTAGGGGGGCGGGTGGAGGGGGAAGCAAGGCACCTGACACTCTCGCACCGGCCCGCGTATCACGCCAACTCGCGCGTATTGCGATTTTTCTCGTTCGATACCGTGAGTATCGGTATTAAAACTGTAGAATTTCGTATCTCTTTCGAAAAAAAATCTATTATTGCTGTGAAAGAGTCATTTTTACAATTAGTCTGATCGAATGGATCAGATGTGAAATAGTAAAATATTAAAAATTGTTAGTTGGTTGTTAGTGATTCCGGGCGCGTGAACTCCTGAGGTCATTAGTCCCGTAAGTGTAATGCATGTTTAAGAGGTGGCGCTGATCTTCCCCCGCTGGATGGCGAGATCTGGCGCGGACCTACCGTCAGCTGGGGTTTCCCCTAACCAGCGGGGTGCCGCCCCGACCGGGACAAGCTCTTAAGCTCCCGACCGGTCTCCCGGACAAGAAAGAGGAAGGAAGATCGCACGCGGCCCGTCACCCGTTTGTTAGGGTACTGCTTCGGCATTCGCCTGGTGTTGATCGCAGTAACCACAAAAAAACTACAGATCAGAGCAGCCGGCCGCTAGAATTCTCCTCCAGACAGCGACTGAGTTCGACATAGTTGACAAGCTAGTGTCGAAAAGGTTGCCACCGTCGGGACCCGAATCTAGGACTTCCCGGTCAGAGGCACTGCAGTAACATCAGTTGATGCACTGAGCCATCCCTCCTGGTGTTAAAAATGGAAATTGTTAATTTTAGTGATGTGCAAAATTGATAAAAATATTCTGAAACATTTTTAATTTTTTAAGGAAATAATTACTATATCTACCCACCGTATTAAAATAAAATGGTATATGGATGCGCTTGGATACGGGAGTATGAATTACGTTCGGTAGTATCGGGGATAGTGAAGGTGCGGAATCTCTTATCGAATCGCGCCCAGGCAGTGCGTGGGGGCTCGGCCGGGCCTGTGTCAAAGGCTGCGTGTAGAAACGCGGTCATTCAGAGCCCGGGGCTGCAGATGAAGAAACAGCTGGCGTGAGACGCAACCGGTGTTGATGAAAGTTTCCATTGCCTCGCGCTCGCTCGCGCCACCAGCAGCTTTACTGCTGCCAAGTATGTGCTTGCTTACACGAAAGTTCTTTCTGGCTTATGCTGTCTTTACATAAGGCAGTTGTTCGTCGCAGGCACGCCGTGTATCCTGTTTCCCTTCCCGGCGAGGGCAGCGCGTATCTCGGGTTAGCCTCTCGTCTAATTCTTCGTTGCCGAGTGTCGGGTTTCGACTCTGCACCTGCGTTTCTCGGAGGCTTCTTTTCTCGGTCGGTTTCTTTTTCTCGTCGCGTCGCGTTTTGACTTCGCGCTCGCGAGGCTGAGAATAGTCTCTTGGAAGTTGTTGGGAATGTGAGTGAGGTGTTCGGGACGTATCCTTGATCTTATCTTGTGAGTTTCCCTGGCTTGAGGACGAACTTGCCTCGACTCTTGATCATGTTATGTTCTTGTAAATTGGACGAGGTTTGCCTTCACAATTATAGACGGTCTTCCGATAGATTAGAGGCACGACAGACCAATACACGTTTAACGCACTTCCGAAGATTGCTTTTACATGAGGGATGCGTTCTTACATGTTACTTGAAGGTGAAATCTTACTTGTCTTTGCATGAAATGTTTTCATTGTATTTAATTAGTTTTACTTTCTTTAATCATAATATTTATTTGTGGTCGATCGTCAATCATTTGAATTTGCTTCCTGGATGTAGTGCGACAAAAAAATTACAACTGGGCGTGAAATGGAGTATCCTACATTTCAAACGAATTTATTTTCGTAAATAATGCGGAAGCTGCTATACCCTCACGGATTGAAGATGAAAATCAATTTAAAGTTTACTCACACAGTCACCTTTCCCTCCAAAACAGTACTTGTTTTTTGTTTTTTTTTTCGGCTATGATCGGTCTCCTGAAAATGACCTCGAAAAGCAAGTGTCGTGGACCGCGGCCGCCTGACTCTTTCGTTTTCCGCTGCGTCCTCGTCAATTAGCCACGTTAGTCGTTGACGTCTACTTCCCTGCGTCTGATCATTGGTGGCGTCCATAGCGCACGGCGGCGCCCGGAAGCGACGCCCGGAGCAGTGGGGCCTCGTCCCAGATTCCGAGGCGTCTCTCCCGCACCTCCTCCGTCCCATTCCGTCCCCGGCCGTCCCATTCGTTCCGGCGCCCGCCTTTATTTATCCAAACACTCCGGGCATCCTGATAGCCCGCGGCCCACTTCGCCGCGAGCGCTCCGTTCAACTTATCTAGGTATCTCTCCCCCTCGGTTTCTCTTTTCTCCGCGTCCTCCTTTTTCGTCGATGAGCTAGAAACCTCTTCGCGTGTACAAGAAATCGGCTGCGATGCTTCCAGTTCAGTTGCATTTGTAAAAACAGTTTCTCCGCAGAAGCTTTTACCCTTTGACCTTCCGTGCAAGACCTTTTAAGGCAGCGCGCAAGCCACGCTTGAAATTGTTTGCTTGAAATGTACGGGATCGCACGTTCCGTTATTGGCTGTTTTATTGGGCTTAATCGGACGAGTATTAATCCGCGTTCAGTGGATGTGGTCAGCCTTGTGTGGTCGACCTTACGGCGGAGAATCCTTGCGCGTTGTAGAAAGTTCAGGATAAGACGAACGTTCAAGGCGGTTGCGTGGAAGCCGTGGGGCGAATTGCCAGTAGTCGAGGGGCCACGCGAAAATTTCGGGATGCGAGCGTTGGAGATGCTTCCCACGGTCGAGTTTTTCGTGGTACAATGCTCACCTCAGAATGAGATATGAGTGACAATCGTCTAGGCGTAATGGATGATTATAGTAGATATAAGGTTCTAAAAAAGTTAAGCAAAATTGATTGTCGATTAGTGACAAAATATTGTACATTATATAATATCTTGAAACATAATCTCTATATCACAACATAATCTCTATATCACTCAATGTCATGAAACATATTCTCTTAATTCCAGTTGCCACAGAAGTGTACTTCAATCTCAAAACCTGACCAGGCCGTACCGTTGATTTTTCCGTCTAGTGCAGTCCAATAGATCACGCACGCCAAACCGAATAATTTTCGTAACCAGAGAAAAAGTTGTCAACCGTGAGTTTGAGTCTTTCCCAAGCAAAGCAAACCACGATATTTTTTCTACAACTCTCCTCGTTCGATGTTCTTCCATTTCCTGGTCACATGACAGGATACCTCGTGACTGATTATCTGGGTCCTTCATTGATTTCACCTCAAAAATTGTTTTGGCCTCCCAGCACACCCGCGAGGACGCAACCGTGAATCACTGCTCTCTCGAAGAAGGAAACGAGCTTCCAATAAGGCGGAAACCTGTCCCACGTCACCAGCGTTGATTTACTTGTGTACGACAAACATAAAATGCTGTAACTATAGAGTACATTAATGCAGCTTTTGATTACGTCACAAGACCTCTTCAATTACCACGCCCCCCCCCCCAGGAGAACCTCTAAGCGAATAGGACACCGGCTGCTGCTGCAGAGAGTAAAAGCATCATTTTTTGTAAACATCATTGTGTTAAAAAAATACTGGATAAGTTATCACATGCCTGAGATTCAATTTGAAAGTACTCTTTTATTAATTTTTAATTGAGATTTACTTTACAGGCCTTCTTTCTATTTCAAATGTTATTAGTCAAAAATCATCAGGATAATTAACAAAACTTTAATTATCTGGTTGAAAAATGCATCACAGTATTCAAGAAATAATATAGGTTTCTTTTTTGATGAAAACTCGATTTTATTTATTTTTCACCCATGATTAGTTTGGTCTGGTTCAGAAAAAGGATAGGGGCTATGAGCGGAGACTAGGTTATGCGCAGTGCGATGTTCATTTGCCTGTCGCCGCAGTGACGTAATGCAGGGTAGTGAACTTAACCATTAAATTGCTTTCTTATAAAAGTGAATTGGTAATTATGCGGTGGATAGACTCAAGGTTGTTTATATTGAACGCGAGGGCCGAAGGCCCGAGCCTCGCCGTGACTTGGATCCGGGCGAGCGAAGCGAGAAAAACTTACCTTCGAAAGTAAGTGAAAGAGTGCCTTTGAAAGTAAGTGCGACACGCGCGTTACAATGTGGCGGAAACAAAGTGTATGCGAATGTGGGGTATGGGCGAGCATGGGCCCCATCCATTCATGTTTCATATTTCTTCCGCTTAGGTTGGCGGTACAATTACAACTTGACGTTAGCGAACAAACGCACATCTCACTCAGCTCATAAGCAAGTCTGCGTTAGTATCCCCCAAAGGATATTGTTTTCTATTCTAAATTAAACAATAAACGATACAACGTGGCATATATTAGTCACGTGATGAAATAAACGACAAAAAATGTCAAAAAATTATTAAAAGGGGGATATTTAAAATTCAAAATAGGACGAGATGACAATTGACATCAATGTAGGACCGTGTCAAATGGAGGATGGTTTGCTGATCGCGCGCGCTCTGTCGACGTGGCATCGCCCCCCCCCCGCCCCGTGCGAAGGCAAAATAAAATGACGCGTCCGCAGATGGATGTGAGGCACGCCTGCGCGTCTCGTAGAAGTTGGAACTTTGTGTCGGGCGCGCGGCGCGCCGTCGTGCATTGGCAAGCTGCGCGAGCCGGCGCGCGCGCTTCCACAAAAATCGGCAGGTATTCGACGCGACGGGAGCCGGGTATTAATTAGGCGAACAGGCCGTACAAATGAGGGGTTTGTGTGCGACACGCGTGGGGCTATTTACCGTATTTGATGGTGGATGCGGAGGAGCAGGCGAGGGTTTCAGGGGTTTAATGGCGAAATAAGTAGCGTCTGCTCGGCCGCGTCGCAATATACAGAAAACCTGGGCATTATGAAATGGATGGGGATAGTTTCTTTATTATCGGGCTCCTGTGGATAGTACGTGTTCGTGATTGGTAATTGCTGAAAAGTCGGATTGTGTGGCTGGGAAGATGAAGTTGAAAACGTGTTCGTAAGCTTTTGCGAGTTACTCAAGCTACATTGTACGTTCGGTTTTCTTCATGAAAGAACCTTAAATGCCCTACATGGTGATGGGTGGTACCTATTTCGTTGTTTCATCTCTTACATCATAAATAAGTAATGAATCAAGATCAACGATGTTCTCTTTGGTTAATGCAGAGAACCAAACGTTCAGTTCATGTTCAGTTACCCCGAATTCTCCAACTTTAATCTGGAATGTACTGGTGATCATGTAGCCACTTAAAAGTTCTCTCATGATTCAAGGAATGTAAAATCGCGTATATTTTTAACAAAGCAGCCAGTCAGCATTTTATTCCCACTTCATTCTTTGTACGATGTCAGAAAGAGGAAAGACCTCTTGGTAGCCAGAGGGGGTATTCGATGAGGATGTAATTGCATAATCTGGGAACATTATTCTAAAGATAGATTGGTAAGGCAGTTCGTTATTTTCTTGTAGGAGCCATTCAACTCCATCATTAAAGAAAATTTCACTCGCTGAAATGGTATTGGCAGCGTTAAGTTCGTACCTCATCTCCATTTGAATCATGCGAGTGATGTCTGGTTGCACGCGGCCGGCCAGAAATTCGTCTAGCCCTGCGTTACGAACATTCTGCAGCTTCCGTACCACGCGTTAGCTCTCGCCGGGTCGTGTGTCACGTGGCGCAGAAGCGATGCACGCCTCGTGTGAGGCCTCGGAGGCGGGGCGGGGGCGGGGGTGGGGGCGTTGCTAGGCGCCGCGCGTCCCGCAAAGTGAAACGCGCGTTCGCCGACCGCCCGACCGCCCGACCGCCCGCCCGGCCGGTCGGTCGGTCGATCGAAGCACAGCGCAGCGGCGGCGGCGGCGGCGGCGGCGGCGGCGGCGGTCTCCTCCCAAATATGAAATGGCGCAGTTAGGTAACGCGGCCAGCATGAACTGTTTGCTCTAGCTCCCCCCGCGCCACGCCGGCCACGTTAATGCGCGCTGCGCCCGGCTTCCCATCTGGGTGAGTGAGCTTAATTGTCTAATTAATGATGTACTTTCTCAGTCCTGCTTAGTGGCTTTGCCTTAACGAGAGCGTGAGTCCATATAAAGAGTCGGATTTATATTACCTGTTTCTCTTTGGTACCTGTAGCTGGACGCCAGTGTTGGTAAGAACAGAGGAGAATTAAAAAAAAAAGGATTTTCTTTTGTAAAGTATGTTGGAGGTAATTGCCCGGGAAGTAAAATGTGTGCTCTATGTTCTGTTATGGCGAGACGACATTCTTGAAACTGTGTTTGCTGTTATACTCGTAAATGTGTCTCGCGAATACTCCTTGAAACGAGTACTTGATTTTCGAGCTTCTTTCCTCCGCTCTCCGAAGCCGTCGCTGATTGTGTGCGCGTCGTGGGAACGCTTCTCGCCAAGTGCTCGGGAGGAAGAAGAAGTAGAAGAGAAATAGGAGAGGAGGGCGGAGGAGAAGATGACATCGGCGGTGTCCAATGTCTCACAGGGCTTGCTCCATTAGCGCCCTCAGAAATTTGAATAAGCGCTGCTCTCGGCTCTCAGGCGCTGATACCGCTTTTCCCTGCTGATAGTAGCTTTGAGTGCGCCAGTTCTGATGAACAGAGTTGATTCTTGCCATGAAACCCGATACAGAGGCATTTAAGTTTTAGAGTTGTAGTGATCATATTGGATTTTTAGTCCACTCATTTTCCTGAAATTTGTGTACTCTGAGTTGGATCTAAAATCCTTAATACTCGGAGACATTTCGCAGATTTATTTATTTATTTATTTTACGTCAAAACAGTTAAAACTACGTATGACGTGCTACGGGGAGAAGTGAATTCTGTGCACATTTTCAAAATTCTGTGATCCCTACGCTGTCATATACTACATGAATTTTGAATTTAAAAAAAGCTCTCATGTAATAAAATCTATTTTCAAGGATAAATAAGCAATAAATTTTGGGCTCTTATCCATGATGTCCTTCGTCAAGGAATAATACTTCCTGCCGCAACAACATGGAAACGATAATTTGAATAACTATATTTCCCAATGAATTCTAGATCGTGGTATTAGTTCGATTTTGAGTGATTTGGGACCCTTCTGTAAGACTACCCTATGTGGAAATGAAAACCTTTGGCCCTACACATTACTTTTTATTCGGTTTGGTTTCTTGTCATACACGAAAAATACTGATTTTGTTATGTCCGCTTGAGATTTCATTCTAACAAATAATAGTTGTCAATCGATAGAATTATTTCTTCCGAGAACTTCCTGTTTTTAGGAAAGCTGCTTTCAGATCGCTTTACCGTGCGGGTAATGAAGCGATATTAGCGAGGCGGAGTTCTTGTGTGATAATACCCCTGAAACGTCTTCGTCTCCTGTTTCCGTGGCCGAGCGAATTTCGCCCCGCAGCCAAGCCGACTTAGCGCTCTGCGCGTCCCGAATGGAATACACGAATTTACAGTACAAGTTTGATGAGAATCAGTTGCGCGCTGTGATCTGCATTCTGAGCAGGCGAAGGAGATGATTCCACGCTCCAACGGGCAGAGCCAGTTTCGGAGGGGGGGAAGGGCCTGGGAGGAGCGTGGCACGGCACGGCGTGGCGTGGCGTGGCGTGGCGTAGGAACTTCTCCTTGAGAGCGTTTTCCTGTTAAGGGCACGGAGCGTTGCGTTCTCCGCCTTCCCTTGACATGTGACCTTCCGCGCGGACGGCGTGATAGATGGATCTCCGCCGCGGTTTGACATTCTCGCTTAGGCGCGCGTCGGTGAAGAAACTTATTACGATTTGCAAACTGAATGTCTAAGTGTGTGATTGGCGAACTTCTCTCACTCGCCCCCGCCCCGGAGCGAAGCGTGACGCCGGTGTATGGAAGGTCGTGAAGCGTGACGACTCCCCGTCATTTCGAGGCATGGCGTCACGTTAGGGCCGCGAATAATGCAATTCTCGAACATTCTCCGCGCGCACGTTCTCTGGTAATGGGCAAATCTGCTCGTCTGCCGGGGGGGGGGAGGGAGAGTGTAGCACTGGAGCAGAGCCCGGAGTCCACCGCAGCCTGGGAACAAGCCGGCGCCCATGTAAAGGTTTTCTTAAACGGACGAGGGGAGCAACCAGGGCATTGTTCCCTAAGCGCAGTCAGCAAATACCGATACCGCGCCCGGCGGACGTAACAGCCACGGGGCACGCGTGGTACAGGAAGCGAGGGGGGCGGAGAAAGGAAGAGGCGCGTCTCAATGGATTAGCCTGGTTGCAGCCCAGGAACGCACCCCCCCCCTCCCGCCCGAGGGCTCATGCAAGTTACATAATGCATGCGTAAATACATATAGGCTACTTACGTAAATGCATTCGGGTTACATATATAATGCGTAGGATCTGTGAATTGATATCGATGACGGCATAAATAGCGACGCTAATCGTAATAATAAATTGGGTATTGTAATGGCGCCCCATTCTTTCCCCCTCGCGCCGGAATTGACGCCCCCTCCCTTCTCCACCCGCCCCCGCGCCTCGCTCCCGGCCGGGGGAGGCACTGGTGGAGATACTTGGAGATGGAAACCCCGCAAGCGGACTTGTAGATAGGCGCTGTATCTCGTGTTCCATCGGGAGGGAATCATCCCCACCTGGAGGGGTATAAAGTGCACTATATGATAGCCTGGGCCCACAAGCCAGTCACCTGCGTTTCGGCGCTCTCGGAAAGGAGTGCGGTGCCCTCACGAAACCATGTACCATTTGTGGAAGTTGAAAGATGATTAGGAAACAATGAGATAAACAACAAACGTATGTGGATTTTCGCTGCGAGAATAGATGATTATTTCCGCGGATGGAACGTCTAATTTTGTGGGCTTCTTGTCGCTGGAAAAAAAATTATTTGGTTTGGCTTCTTGTAATTTGAATTATCTACAATTATATTTCGCAATAAATAACTGATTTTGAAGAAAAAAAAAATTGCCTGTGTGCGGATTATGGCCCTGTTTGGCCCACCGTGCGGCAGCTAAACGTCTAATTTTGTGAGCTTCTTATTGCTAGAAAAAAAAAAAATTATTTGGTTTGGTTTCTTGTAATTTGAATTCTCTACAATTATATTTTGCAATAAATAATGGATTTTGAAGAAGAAAAATCGGCCGTGTTCATCCCACCGTGAAGCACGCACGGCCGCCTGCGTGAGGGTGCAGCCTATGAGTGTCCGTGAGCGCGCGCGCTAACTGCTGCTTGGGTGCGTCGTGCCCTCGGGTCAGGAATAATGGAGCGGCGGAGGGGAAGGGGAAGGGAGGGGAGGGGAAGGGGGCGGGGCGTCCGCGACGTGGCGCCTCGGTGCGCCCGGCACGCGACGCCTGGACGCCAAGCGCGTTGCCGCCGCCCGCGTTCACCTGTCTCCGTCTCACTTGTTTAAGCAATTTTCTCGCCTCGGGCTGCGCTCCGCGAGCAGGGTAAGGGAGGGAGGCTCGGCTTCACACCGGCTCACGGTGCGCGCCGCCAGCACTCGTATGTATAGGGGCGGATTTTAATGACTTGTCATTTTTTCTTTACACTTTAGAACAATGCCGTTTAGTGAAGAAACTAATTTTATGTTATGAAAAAAAAGCCATTATTATTGGTCATTTTGTTTGCATTTTTTGTCGATTTCGTCATTTTTTACTATTTTCAGTCATTTTGAATGTATTTTTCGCTGATTTCGTCGATTTTAATGTCATTTTGAATGGCACTTCCTAGAAATAATATTTATGACATGCAAGAAATGTTCTCAACAGAATTCCTGACTAGTCTTTTCGATTTCTTCGCTCCGAAACTGTAATGTCTGCCGTTGTGATTAAGTAATCTAAGATACCTGTGACACCTATCAGTCACCGCCATTGTCGGTTCGGCCGATTTCGGTATTTCCTGGTAAAGAACGGTCCTCACCAAAAGTTTGCGAGCTGAGTTCACTTGAACGAACGGAAGAAGCATCAATTACATCAGTATCAAATCTAACAGCTTGATATGTCCGTCCGAATTGGTTTTGATCACATTTTTACGTCATTTTTCTTTGTTTTGAGAGCATTTAAAAAAAATTTTAAGAGCATTTTATTGATCATTTTTGGCGATGTTTTAGGTCCTTAAAATCCGCCCCCTAATTATGTACCACGCTGGTGTGTTTCGGTTCTGTGTATATGACGTATATTATTTGCTTGTGTATTTGTGTATATGCCGTATATTATTAATGAATAATTCAAGCTAAATTTCATTAGCACTTATGAATGACATTTGTGTAACGCGTCAAGCCTTACTTGATACAGCTTGTTTTGTATTTGTATGTTTTGTTGTCTCAATTATTTTGTATCTTATGTTATTGTATTCCTTTGTATTGTGTTACTGTATTACTTGTATTTGTTATGTTACTTGTATTGTATCTTATGCTAACTATCTGTTCTATAAGAATTTATTTGTAAGCTATTTATAAGAAGTTATTTGCGCCGTGAATACACTCGGCAATTTGTAATAGGTAAGTCCTGTATATAAATTACTAATAAAATTGAAATGAATATTATTTACTTTCCTAACCGCCTTTGGAACTCAACTCAGTCCAGATTAGCACTATCTTCCTGAACTCGCCTGGGGAATATTTAAGAATGTCTCCAACTTTTCTCTCTGAATTTCTAGGAATTTTGCTTCGCACGATTCCATCCACGTATTTTCGTTGTGTCTTATGAGAACACTTTAAAACATCGCATGGATTGTGATAGAAGAATATCGCTCCCAACCGTGCAGCTAATGAGTCAATGCCTGCTGAGTGAGTGGTAATTTTCAAAGTAATCTGAGAGGCCACTCTATTATGTTCCAACTCCGGAGTTCCCAGATTTACAGACGGTCGAACGCACTAATAATACACAAAAGCAATTTTAAGTGGTAGACGGCCCAGTAAGACGAAAACCTGCATTGAAATAACCTCGAGTTTAAGTAAATATTAAAAACTAGTGGTAATGAACGAATAGAAGTCGTATTGTGTGTAATTATTATTACAACCACAAGTTTTTTAAATAGCCCGAATTCACAAAAAAAATATATGCTCATTTTAATTGGTAGCAATCGGGCCCTCCGAGGACCAGATTTAGGCGTTGCGGCGCGTCTCTCGCCACGCCACACCGTTCTACGCCATGTCCCCCCCCCCCATACACACACACACACACACACACACACGCCGCGCCACGTCGCCCCGCTACCGCGCCACGCCACATTCCCCCTCACGCCACGCCACGCCGCACGCCGCACCATGCACGTCCCCCACGCCCGCCTCACCATGCCTGCCTCCCCACGCCACCGCCGCCACGCCACGCCGCGCCACGTCCCCCCCCCCCACGCTACGCCGCACCACGCCACGTTCTCCCTCACGCCACGCCACGCCACGCCACGCCACGCCACGCCACGCCGCACCATGCCACGCTCCCCCACACGTCACGCCACGCCGCACCACGCCGCGCCACACCACAGCACGGCACGCCACAGCCGGCGGGCGCGCGCCCAGCCAGAAGACGCACACGCGCGTATCGATCCGGAGCGGAGGGCGGCGGGCGGGCGGTGGGCGGGGCGGGTGACGGGTTGAGCACTCACCATAGTGTGAAGTGAACAAACAGCCCAGTGAGTATTAGGTAAACGAGCTTGCCAATACTGCCCTATCGAATTAGGGGTGTCCGCGCCGCTCGCAGGGGCTCCGGCGTCGCTCGGCGCCAGCCGTCGCCAGGACGGCACGGGACGGGACGGAGAGTGGACGAGTGGACGGCGGCGCGTCGCCTCGCGCGTTTACATGACAATGTGCTAATTTCAGCGGCCGGGCACGTCTTCGCAATGTGCGTGTAATCTCTGACAGGCTGCGTGTACGGGAGGGCAGGGCGGAGGGCGAGAGCCGGGAAAATGACCGGTTTTCTCGTCACGTCAGGCTCGAGAGAGGCGAATTTGCTATTGGAAATAAGAACAAGCGAGGCGGCGGGGCCGGGGGAGGGGGAGAAAGATGGAAAAAGGAGTCGGTCGACAACCGGGGCTCTTCTTTCCCTGCGTGGCCCCAATGTTCGTGGACTGTCCGCGGTTGAAGAGTGAATCGTCACAGTTCAGCTCGGGCCCCCGCCCTCGCCTTAGTTTCTGTCGTTCCCGTTTGTTGCGTCTCTGCTTCGGTCACGACGTTTCTATCGGAATTATTTTTCCAAGGGCGTCCTTCATCCGTTCGGATTTAATTTGCGCTTAGAGATATATCGATTTTATATGTACGAATTAAGATAACGCCGAATTGAATAGCGCAATCTCGCAGGCGTGTTTCAACTCCCGAAATGGCCGGGGAGATGTGATCGGTTTGCATTGGTGGAGAGACTGAAAGAGGTGACGTCATCGCAGGTGTTTATCCCGCTAGGCACACAGGCGATGTAGATACTCACTTCAATGGTAAGGGACTTTCGATGCGAGATGTGAATCGATCAACGAGTCCTGCAAGTTGAAAGCAAAATAATAATAATAATAATAATAATAATAATAATCTTGGTCATTCAAAACAGTGGGAGGTGGAAAATATAGCTTCACTGGGAACAGTCCATTTTTTTTAACTCGAAACGTAGTGGAGGCACACAGTCCCCAGATCTCTTCCTTAGAAACCTGGTTAGAATCTGGAATAGATTTTATATTTAACCGACCCCTAACGTCCTCAGTTCCGGATTGAGAGGATAATACCATTAGTAGTAATATAATGAAATTAATAACACGTTACTAAAGCATGAATATTAATATTTGCTACCCAGAAAATATAAATTTTTTGTGTATCTGTGGGCTGCGCCGCTGAGGTGCTTGAAGCGCCGGGCGTGCTTTGCGGCCGCACGAGGCCCATGCTGAAGGGGGGGGGTGCGCTTCGTGGGCGGCGGCCGCGGCGACAGCTGCGCAGCCTCCACCTTCTGGAGCGCGCGCGTAACAGGAGAGGCGCGCGCCCAGATGCCTTTCGGGGGGCGGCCCTTGTCTTGTCCCTGCGGCACGCCCCGTGGGTCTTCCCTCGGCGCACACTCGCCCCAAAACCTACACGAAATATTCGGGTTTTGTGCGATATGTATATGAATGTAGGTCGAACACTTAATCACAAGTTAATAACATGTGAAAGATTCACCTGTCAGAACAATAATATATATATATATATATATATATATATATATATATATATATTGTTGATTTCGTCTAACTTCGCACGTGGACTTTGATATTGGCATTGATGTGAGATCGCTTGACCTTGCACTGTGATGCAGCTTGACCCTCAGTTCAAGATTCCACTGTAGAAGAGTGAAAACATTGCAATTTATTGTTAGACTTTTGGCTGACTTTTTCGCAATTTGTACCTGTGTGCGGAAGGGCAGCCAAGTGGCTGGCGTAACGTTTCACGACGCTGTGCGTGACATAGTGACTCAGTGAGCGGGCGATGGAATACGCGACGCGTACGCATGGAGGACACGTCATGGAGGCGGCAGCAGCTCGCGCATGATGATTAAATGTGTGCGTGTGTGTGTAAATTGTAGGTATCAGGTACGCTGGTGGTGTTACGGTGATGTCATTGTCTTGCACAACTCGGAAAGTTAAGAGTGTGTTAAACGTGACAGATGGTAAATAATGCTCGATTCTCGTTTTCATCGGGTGGGAGTGTCGATTCTTGTGAATCGCATCGGGAAAAAGGGAGATTTTCTCCTGAGCCTGCTTGCTATGAAAGTGTTGAGGCACGTGCTGAATAAAAAGTATAGATTATTAAGAACTCTTGTACAAGGTGTATGTTATCCACTCGGGTCTTCTGAGTTTTTATGAAACTTATGTAATAGGTTCATGTTGTAATAAAGCTCGTAACGTACTTTTAAGAAACCATTATACCATGATGTCTTAATAGTATTTCCTATAAACTTCCATTTTCTTCGTATTTTAAGATTCGGGTTCTATAAAATGGCCTATACATGCATGCTCCCGCTCGATCAACCAGGGAAAAAAAGTGGAGTAATGAAAAATGAAACCATGTGTTCCGTCGTGTCTCTCGCCTATCGCCTGAACGGCTAATCGTTGTAACGGGACGGCATAAAGCGGGCCTCTCCGCTCCGAGCAGCTGCGAGTCCGGCGTTCGAGTCCCGGGCGGACCGGATGCGGCGGCGGCGCAGCTGCCGGCCCCCGCCGAAGGGGCGCTCTGTTCCCTCTGCCTTCCACGCCTCCGCCCCGCCCCCGCCCCGCCCCCGCCCCGCCTCCGCCCCGCCTCCGCCCCGCCTCCGCCCCGCCTCCGCCCCGCCTCCGCCCCGCCTCCGCCCCGCCTCCGCCCCGCCTCCGCCCCGCCTCCGCCCCGCCTCCGCCCCGCCTCCGCCCCGCCTCCGCCCCGCCTCCGCCCCGCTTCCGCCCCGCCTCCGCCCCGCCTCCGCCCCGCCTCCGCCCCGCCTCCGCCCCGCCTCCGCCCCGCCTCCGCCCCGCCTCCGACCCGCCTCCGACCCGCCTCCGACCCGCCTCCGACCCGCCTCCGACCCGCCTCCGACCCGCCTCCGACCCGCCTCCGACCCGCCTCCGACCCCGACCCCGCCACCCATCCTGCCGCGGCCGTCTGCCCCCCCCCCGGAGCATCTCGTTCGTCCGCCCGCACCTCTCTCGTGTCGTCCCTTTCCGTCCACCGTCATCCACGCCAGGTTTCAAACCACCCCCGCATTCGTCTCCGTCCTACTTTCGCTGCACCTTTTGGCCGGGGCCGCACCGCCGCATCTGGCCCACCCTGGTCGGCTGCGTCCCTGTCCCTGACGTCACGCTCCCGTCTCCGTCCCTTTTCGCCCTCCCTCCCATCGTTCGGCTCTGCCCTCGGCTCCACTCCCGCATCCGCCATCACCACTGCTCCGTCCCCGCCCGCCAGACCTGCACTCCTCCTCCCAGACACCCCCGTGTGACGTCGCTCGTCCCCGCCCCGCCCCGCCCCTTTCCCCGTCTTGTCTTCCCCAGTTCTCCTCTTGAGCTCAATGATTATTCACTCTTTCCCCCCGATGCCGTTCCGTGCCTCCTTCTTCCCATCTATATTTTCTTCCCGTGTGTGCGTTTTATTTCGCGGGTAGTCTCTCCGTCTCTGTCCCGCGGCTGCGGTGGGTGTCTCTCTTCGTTATGCCGGCCGTGCGAGTGGGGCGAACGTGACCTTTTCTCATGAACACACTCGTTTATCACACGCCCTTTATTGCAGGGCTGCGGCACATCGAGCGAAGGACGGTGGCGGGGGGCGGGGCGGGGCGGGGCGGGGAAGGGCTGCCGCTCGGGTGCTCCTCCAGAACGAAGGGCCGTCTGTCAAAAGCCTGTTCAGCTTTTCTCGGCAAGTATGCGAAGTATTGGCTTCTGGGTTAAGTAAGGGCGAAACTTCGGTCCTGCTGACACGTTTCCTCAATACCTAATGTTTAAAGTTTTTACTTGGCACTGCATTGCTGCTGGAGGAAAGAGGAGGAGTCGGTGGCGGCTATTGGGGGCGGTGGACCGTCTAAGGGATGTTCCCGGCGTGGGAGCCAAGCAGAAGAAGATGAAGATGAGTGTGCTATGAAAATTGGAGAATTGCCGACCTGACCCTGAAGTCTGTGTATAAATACATTAAGAATCGTGACTTTTTCTCATAGACAAAAGACCGAAGATAATGCGCGGTACATTTAACAATAACGCAGTTACATTTTCCCCTAGCTTTTGTGCGTCAAACCGTAACGTAGATATGCTTTGTGTTCGCCTGGGAATGGGAGCTCAGAATGCATACAAAGTTGAGACAGACGTTTCGTAACTTCCGGCAGCGGACGGAAAAATACCCGGCCAATTTCGGGGAGGGGTGCGGGGCATGACCCCATGGAGGGCCCCCGGGGGCGGCAGACATGGAGTGCCCCCGGCCCGCACTTCGCTGCGCCCATGATACAAATACTGCATGGTGTTGATTCGGAGAACGAATTTCTTTGGAACAGACGTCACCTTCGTCGTATGAAATGGCGGCTTGAGACAGGCGTAACCGTGTAACTGAATAAACATTCATTGCGTGAAACTGGCGGATCACATATGTATTAGCGAACACCCACAGTACACCATATAGTATGTATACAGGTGTCTCAGGTAAATGTTACAAACTTCTAGGGCATGTAGAGGAATCGAAAATGATCACTTTTTGCCAGTGCAAGTGTTTAGTGGGAAATTGCTTGTGGAGTTTTATGCGTTTGTAAATGTGGCATTTGCCCCTGATTCTTAGGCAATCCCACATGCAGAGATGTTTGGCTGGTACGAGAGATCTGCACTGCGTCAGAACAGGGCCTGCCGAACACCTTTGCATAAAGAAATGCGTACAAATCAGGGGAAAGTGCAACTCCGCTATATGAAATAAATGTCCCACATCGTGTTCATTGGCAAAATGTCATCAGTTGCTACCTCCACACACCCTAGAAGTTTCTGAGACTCCTGTACAATGTGAAAATTGAATATTCTTATAATATAATAATATTATATGTATATTATAATATTCTTATGATATTATTAAGTACTCTATCTGCAAACTCACCCTGACGACTTTTTTGTTCCTTCGCTCTGAAACTTTACGAGCTAGTAATTTCATTTTAATATCTTAATCGTTGTCAGTAAAAACATGTACGTGTCCTTTGGGGGGGGGGGGGGAGTAATTGCGCACGTTATCTTGAGCCTCCAGAATCCCTCTCAATCTCTTTTACTTAAACTACGGAAACTTTACTTGAACGAAGGATAAATGCAACTCTGCAAGTCGTTGGTAACATTTTGAAAACTAGAAATGTCGGCGCGTGGGCTTGCGGCGTGGGGCGTGTGCGCGCCGCTGTGCGCGCCGCTGTGCGCGCCGCTGTGCGCGCCGCTGTGCGCACCCCTGCCTCCTCCGGGCGCTGCACGGCGCGGCGCCCCGCCCAGTGGCGCGGAATATACACGGGGGACCGTCCAGCACATAACTACGCGAAGAGCAGTTCTTTGTTCAATGTGGCGTGCGTTAACTTGCGTTTCGAGTTGGCGGTTGCTGTGCAGCGCGACCATAATCGATTCCGTGTTGTTGAACTTGCACGCGCGCGCGCGGATGCTGCGAGCAGCGGGGAGGGGAAACAACGGACGGACGGACGGACGGAGCGAGTAGGACGAGATGGGATGCGCGGTAGACACACGGACGTTGGGACGAGGGCGAAGAGATTGCAGCAAGGGGCGTGGCGGTTGGAGTAATGCTTGCTAGAGAGTGAGTGGAGAAACAGAAAACGGTCTCGATTGAAAGAAATGTGGGAGGCAACAGTATTGAGATGGAAGTCGTTGATTAAATCAAGGTGCATGCGGGGCTGTTGTGGGGACACGAATATCACGTGCTAGTGTGGGTTGAACTGTGTGTGTGGGGATGTGCGCGCGGAAGAGGGACTGTAGAGCGTAGCCACAGGGCTTTGGCGGTGGTTTGGAGCATGTCGGCGCGAAGCTCTCAGACCCGCCCTCGAATCGCCGGTCCCACACGGGTTGGCGTTGGCGTTCGCGCTCGCATCGCTGTACCCCCCCCCCCGCGCCACACGCGTGTTCGTTCCCCTGCCTGGTGGCTAGGGATGGGCGATTATTAAAGAATAATCGATTAATACGTAATCGATTATTACTTTTATTAGATTAATATGCATCGATTAATCTTATATTATTGATTAATTTTGCGCATATTTTATATAATGCGTGAAAAAGTTAATTTTTAATTTATAAATTAATGAATCGTTTATTTTAAGAAAAACTTTTACGATAATGCGAGTCATTCTCAATTTTCTGTCTTCTTAATTTTTTTTATCGAACTTTGTGTTTAAGTCCTATTTAGTTGTTATTTTAATGAAATCAGAAAAAGGCATGATCAACTAAAACAACGTTAACGTTTTTAAATTAAACAGAAGAATGTAAACTACATACATTAATGTATATAGACGAGGAGTTCCATTGCTAAAGTTGAAAATAGACAAGTAGTTTCATATTTTCGTCTTGAAAATTAATATTTAAATTAAAATAATCGAGCTAAAATAGAAAAAAAATAATCGATGTGTTCATTAATCGGTGTAAAATAATCGATTCCAATTTTTCGATTAATCGTATAAAATAATCGATCGTTGTACTAATGGCGATTGAATCCTGGTGTCCGGGCGGGCGGGCGGGCGGGAGGGAGAAGATCGGCGCTCGGCGCGCGCCACGTGCCCCTGACGGCCGATGGCCGCCGCCACAGTCGTTGTGCGCATGCGCCGCCGCCGGCGAGGCCGTCCAGGCGAGGTGTGGTGTGGTGAACCGCGCCCGGGGCCTTCCTCTCGCGCGGGCTGACAGCCTCCGCGCGTCCCTTCGTCACTCCCTCGACTGTTGGGCGCGATTTTCTCGCTTCCTTCACGAAAGAGTTTGAGGGTGCGCGCGCGTGCGCACTGCCGCTTCTATTGGGGCGGCGGAGTCGCTGTGCGCAAGCGCGCGTTCACCAAAACTTAGAAATCGGTCACAGAAATGAAGCTTATAGCTCAGGGCAATACCTGGAGGCACTGCAGTACCTGGAGGTCTTAGGTTTCGAGTCCCGACGGTGGCAGGGTTTTCAACACTAGCTTGACAGTTAGGTCGAAATCAGCCACTGCCTGGAGAGGCATTCTAGTGGCCGGCTGCTCAGTTTTCCATGGTTTCTCCTATCAAAACCAGGCGAATTCTGGAACGGTACCGTAGCAAATGGGCCGCGGACCGCGCGAGATCTTTCCTTCCTCTTCCTTGTCCAATCCTCTCCCCTTCCGCACACACGCTAACATGCTCTAAACTATCACACGACATTCGGGTTTCCGCAATTTTTCTACCTTTGGTCTTTCGTAATTCGTACCACATTATCATTATCAGACCATGATATTCTCCATCGCAAGTAAGACCACTCATGATTAGGAATCACAGCAAAGTTGATGTTCAAGAGTTGAAAGATGCGTGATGGGGGCATTTTGGGTTGATGAAGAGCGTCAGGTGGCTTGCGTTGAATCGATTTGGTGAAACGGAGGTTTGTGGGGTCATCCACGAGAGCAGTGAACTTGCACAGTCGGTACACCCCTTGTATTGTCAATAGTGATTCGCTCCTCTAACTGTTGTGTTCTGTGAACGATTTCCAAATGTCATGCGTGCTAACACTACGTGATATAGTCAGCATCCATAAAGAATGAGTCTGTGTACAGTTCGAGTATTGACAGTGATAAAACAGTTTTCAGAAACTGAAGTGATCATGCGATACTGTTTTCGCTCAAACAGTCCTTCATTTGGTTGTGCGAGTCGTTCCAGACTGCATGAAATAACTTGGAGCATTAATTCCCTCCCTTTTCCTCCTTTTTTTCTCATTTTGTTAAAAATCAATACAATGAGCCAATTTTTGTAGTCTTGTTTTTCGTCTCTTAATTCGTTGTGAAATTGCTGTAACTACGGTCTTACTTGTTAGTTGTTCGGCGTGACTAGCGAGCGGTAATACAACCTGCTATTCTCTTGTTCGTTTTTCGTTAGTCATCCATTGAAAGGTCATTCGAACTCGTTGAATTAGTGACCGTGCGCCGTTTTAGCCTCCGTCTCAGCAGAATTGGCATTAACGAAGGTTGATTGAACAACGCAACCCAAACAGAAGTTCCCAGAAAATATGTTGAATATCGGACAAAAGTGGAGTATTCTATATTTTTCAAGTGGGAGGAAAACACACAAGCTGGTGCATGAAACCTTTGTTATGGAAATCTATTAGAAGGTTGTAGTGTTATGAATTACAAGCTCTGCAGAAAATCTCGGCTGCGCGAGTGCTATGAATCCGGACAATGGCGCTTCTCTCTACGTGTTTCTCGTCCCTCTCCCTGCGAAGGGGCTGAGGCCCCAGGGGGCGGCTGCCCGAAAGCGCTGCGCTCGGGGCCCGAGGTGGCGGCAACGCCCACCCGCGCCAACATCCCTGAGGAGCACCCCCTCCCCCTCCCCCCGACCACCTCTTCCAGCAGCCCGCTTGAGCCATTGCCCTTGCTCTTGTGGAGAGGATAAAAGACTCATCCTCGTCACACTTACTTCGCACAATATCTTACATTTTTTCAAACTTCCAGTTCATGTGTTCACGCTATTGCCCCCTCTCCTACAGTCTGTCTGTCTGAGTGACTGACTGACAGACAGACAGATCTCTGTAAGACGGTGTTTTCTGTCTGACTGTCTGTTTTTCTGTCCTGACTGTCTGTTTTCTATTTTGACTGTCTGTTTTTCTGTCTGACTGTCTGTTTTCTGTCTGACTGTCTGTTTCTGTCCTGACTGTCTGTTTTCTGTCTGTCTGTTTTTCTGTCTGACTGTCTGTTTTTCTGTCTGACTGTCTGTCTGTTTTCTGTCTGACAGTCTGACTGACAGTCCTGACTGATAGTCTGACTGATTGACTGATAGTCTGACTGACTGACTGACAGTCTGACTGACAGTCCTGACTGACAGTCTGACTGACAGTCTGACTGACAGTCTGACTGACGATCTGACTGACAGTCTGACTGACGATCTGACAGTCTGACGGCAGTCTGACTGACAGTCTGACTGACAGTCCCGGACTGACGCGATCTGACTGACAGTCTGACTGACAGTCTGACTGACAGTCTGACTGACGATCTGATGACAGTCTGACTGATAGTCTGACTGATGATAGTCTGACTGATAGTCTGACTGATAGTCTGACTGATAGTCTGACTGATAGTCGATAGTCTGTCTGTCTGTCTGACAGTCTGTCTGTCTGACACACAAACTTACACACTCTCATACACACTCACACCGTTGCTCTTTCTCTTACTCTCTCTCTCTCTCTCTGCTCCTGCAAGTTTCTTTCTCTTTTCTCGAATTTATCTGTCCTTGCCTTGCAGTGCCTCTTTTCCTCGCCCCCCCTCTGTCTCCGGAAACCTTACCCTCCGTCCCTCGCGCCCACGGATTGTCCCCCACCTCCCGCCCTCCCTCCTGCCTCCCTCGCGTTCGCGCGTCCTTTTTCCCGCGAACGGCCGCTCTGCCCCACTTTAATGAAGTTGTTTGTAAGTGAAAGCAGTAATTAACGCGGGCGCGCGCTTGCGAGCTGGGCAGTGGGGGGAGGGGGCGCGACGCGTCGCGACGGCGGCGTCGCCACCGCCCACGCCCACGCCCGCGCCCACGCCCGCGCCCACGCCCGCGCCCACGCCCGCGCCCGCGCCGCATAAAATCCGCGAGCCGGGCGTATATGCGGAGGCGGGCGGCGGCGAATGTTCGCGTTAGCGCAGGGGCGGCTGCGGGGGAACTTGTTGCTATTTTCGGGCCGCGCTCGGACCGCGCGTTACCGCGCGCGCTTAAAATTGTAGAGGCAAGAATTGCGGGCGCCGCGCCTCCTATAGCCGCCTAGTTATACACAAGGGCGTGTGTCACGTTAGCGCGTTTTCGTACTCGGATTACGCGCGTGTAAGCGAGGATGTTACCCTTGAGTGTACCTTCGTGTGTGTGTGGGTGTGGGTGTGTTCGTGTGCCGGCGTTGTTGCCTTTTTTTTTTAACGCGCCCAAAAGAGGAAACGGGAGAGAGGTTTATTCGAGACCTTTATTATATCGTACGCCGCGAGTAGTGCAGTTATATATTTTTCAGAGGTTTTCATGGTTTTGATTTACATGACATAGTTATTTTTTATATATGCACGCTGTATCAACTACGGTTTCTTCTCGCTTCCCGGCCTTTGCCCCCCTTCTCCCCCTGCCTTCCCCCGCTCTCCCCCTTTCTCTTCCCCTGTTCGTAGTAAAATTTACGGTGGTGGCGTTTTCCTCTTTTATAGTATCTAATTTAAATTTAAAATATTAATGGAATTGTTGTGAGGTTGTGTGTGCTTTCGTAGTGGCGTATCATAATATTCTATGTGAGTTCCCTTAAGCTATAAATTTCTCTATGCGATTTAATATGAAAAGCTTGCACGAACACATAAGCTTTTTGTGAAATATTGTGGAAGCTAAACGACATTTTAAATGACCGTCGTAGCCCATCACGTTGTATGTGTGCTTACGGGAGTGTTTGTGTAATAATTTATAGATAAAGTCGCCCCGTTTATAAAGAGCGCTCTATTGTTTATATGTGCAGTTTAATTAGAAAAAACCTGCCCTCCGAGTTTTGTAGCTGCGCGGACTTTGTTGTTTTTGCTCCAAATCCGTTTCGCGCCGCGGCCCTGTTTATCTCTGACGAATGCTCTTCATTACTCGTTCGGGGATTTGCTGAAACTTATTTGCGGTGTCGAGATGAATTTGAAAGACGCTTTGAATTGGCTCATTAAATCAGCTGCGCTTGCGTTTGCGCGGGCGCGTGGTGGAGCGGCAGCAGCCAGTGCGAAATACAACTGGGCGGCGCTGTGCTCTCGCGTGTTTGTCTTCGAACTTCGCCTGCCCCTGCAAGCGGAGGAGGAGGAGAGGAACTGACTGCAATGCAGTGCTGCCACGATGTGGGCGCCTCGCGAGATATTCGCCGTGGAATTTACTTGGTTTATTTCGTGGAGAAACCAGATCTATGATAGTGTACGCCACTGTTCTATTTGCCTCCGAGCCTGAGTGTGTGTGTGTGTGTCTATGGGCGTGTATGTGTGTGTTTCTGCGAGCGCGTATATAGACGTGTTTTTTTTTCTTCAAAATTCCCTTTTACAGTTGAAAAAAAATAGCAAACTGGTTCATTTGAATTAATCCAGAAATGTAGTCACTTGTGATAGAAAATGTGTTTCCGACTGTATTTTAATTTAGTGAAATACTTCTCTCTGACACAATTGGAACCCCACTTCCTTAAAATCAACTGATGTCACTGCAACGCCTCTGACCGGGAGGTCCTAGGTTCGAGTCCCGACGGCGGCAGGATTTTCGACACTAGCTTTTCAGCTAGGGGAAAATCACCGCCATCTCCCGAGAAAAAACATGCACTACACTAACGGGACTAATGATAGAAGCAGTTGACGGAAACCCGAAAAAATCAATCAATCAACCAGATCTAAGATAGTGTACGCCACTGTTCTATTTGTCTTCGAGCCTGTGTGTGTGCGTGCGTATCTGTATGGGCGTGCGTGTTTGTGTATGTGCGTATAAGAGCGTGTATGTGTGTGTTTCTGTGAGCGCGTTTTTCGAAAATTTCTTTCTACAATTGAAAAAAAATTGCTATCTGGTTCATATGAATTACTCCAGCAATGTAGTCACTTGTGATAAAAAATATGGTTCCAACTGTATTTTAATTTAGTGAAATTCTTCTCCCTGACACTGTTAGAAACCCGCTACCTTAAAGTCCTAAGCCACGATATTGCTAGTTCTCTGACTTAATATCCGCAGCCATAAATAATTTGTCATCTCTTTGTTTAACTCTCACTTCGATACTTCATAGTCCAACACCATCGTGCATGCCTCATTCTCTCTGGTTATGCACGAAAAATTCCAGCCCGTTTCGTTGTTGCAGGTAAGACAGCTTTCCCTAATTTCGCAATAATCATGGCGATGTCGGCTGTTCGCTGCTCCGGCCCGTGGACTTGCTCGCTGCCTCTTGCAGAAGTTGCCGTGTTCAATACGGCCTGCTGAATAGCAGCCACCTCTATTGATCTCCCCGGCCCAGGCCCGTTCAAAGCATTGTTATTTTATAGCTTTCCCTCTTTTGTTTTGTGCACAGCAGACAAAGGGGAGGAACAGCACGCGCAAGAGGATAGGCGGCGCGGAGGACAGGCAAAGCGCACGGAGAATTTGATAAGCGGGAAAAGGGTATTGAGAACGGGTGAAATAGGGGAGGGTCGGGGCGGGAATAATAATAATAGCATTGCTTCGCCTTTGGTGCTCGAAACTTTCACTATAAATTACACGCGTACATCAAACATCCCCCTATTCTAAAACTTCCACTGCCTTCGACCGCCTTTCGGCGAAAAACTTTCTTCGCCTTCCCCGCCCGAGTCGTCATATATCTGGCGAAATATCTTCTGCAATCGATGGGGGGAAGAACAATCTTGAGAAGTAGTGGTGTCACAGTCGATCCCTCCGACTCGGAAGCCGAAGACGATGCGCGGAGTTGCATTTTAATGCAAGGTTAGCGCGTTTTGCCGCCGATGTGTCCCCCCTGCCCCCTCCCGGCCCGTGCAGTGTCGTCCACCGCATTGCGACAGGCCGGGCTTTGCTGGCAAGAGCTCCGATATCCGCAGCCATGTTACCTTTGCTCTGCCATATATCGACGAAGGCGCCAAATAAACTGCGGCATGTCAAGCGTTGTAATGAGACCTGGCGGGCTTAGATGTCGAGGTGCTTGGGAGGTTCTCATAAACGCTGACGAGAGCGTCATAAATTCTTGTTTTATGGTTGTCCGAATGAAAGTGCGCTCTCCGGGCGGCGGCGGCGGCGGTGGGCAGGGAAGGGGTGCAGCGGAGCAGGGGGCGGAGCAGAGAGGGAGGAAAGCAGGACGAAGGAGGAGATGTAAGGGAAAGGGCAAATCGTTCAGCTGGGCCGGTCCGGGGAAACGTGAGGTTTATTTTCAATCTGCATAATGCAGTTGCTGATTTCTTTGGCAGAGCATAGCTTTTTTTTTTTTTCTTCTTTTTTTTCACACGCAACTTGGGATATTTCAGTGCTTATCTAAGCCGTGCTCTATAATATATCAATTTGTGAACACTGCACTTTTTTTAGATGGCACACCGTCACTGATTAAAAATTGAATTAGGTAAGTATTTTTATTAACATTTTACATGATTTGCATTTCCACGACCCTCATTTTCCATGTGGAGGTTTAGTTTGAAGTAAACAAGCTTAGTATTTTTATCCTATCTCCCGACAGTAGCATTTGTATTTAATCACGATGTTTTAAATGAGATAAAATAAATATCACCATAAATTTTTGCAAATTTACATGTTCATAGAGTAAGTGGCTAGAAACGAAAATTTATCTGTGAAGGGGTTAACACGCAACAGGAAATACTTTTTCATGATTTATATCCCACGTTTCATTTATCACGAACTCGCAGTATGTAAAAGTGAATATTCTGTTCTCAAGGTTTTTGTGTGCAATTCAGATGCTACCTTGACGTTCACTTATTTTCAGCGTAATACTATTTATGTCGTGATAATTACAGCCCTGGGATATTTCTCTTCTCGGTATTTTCTGGTTTGTAATATGTTTCCAAGTTGTATTCCTTTATTTGTAGTATAGTGTATTGATGCTTTTATTTGGTTATCGAGAGGATGCTAACTATAATGGAAAGCAAGAGACTGAAGATTCTGTCGTCTTGATAAACGATGCTTGCTACGTCTTCCTAAATGGAGGTAGAAAAAGGGAGCTATTAATACAAATGAGGGGTCTGTGAAGATAAAATCGACGTGGAGATGCATGGCATTCCAGCGGCTAGCTGGTAGGCGCGGTTCTATTTCGCTTATGAAACGTATCGCTAAAGAATCTTCATCGCTTCGCCTTCACACGTCACCGTAATGTAATCGAAACGAACGTCACCGCCTCGGAATTCAACACGAACACCAGTAGTGTTTGTCTAGAAGTTCGTCTAACATTTCACTTCTTTACACGCTCTCTGTGATTGACGAGTGGGTTACTAGGTGCATTGACAGTTTAATGAGTGTTCTAGATCTTGGATCGACGTCAAAAGTCCTTCGACGTCTGAAAGGGATATAAAAGATTCTTTCGCTTTTATACTACCAACCTGCAACACTATTGTGTGATTAATGATGAGTTTTTAAGTTCTGAAACAAGAAACTACGCTGTAAAGAATATAAGTTAAGCTGATTGTTTGGCCATCCCGCGTCAGTGAGCACGCCGGCACGACTCATTTATTTTTGTGTTAAATTTCTACCAAGATTTAGAAGCCATTAGTGAACCGTGCCTAGCATAAATAATGCTGTAGCTTTCCTTTAAGCTCGCTGAGAATGACGGCCTCCAGGACCCCCGGACATTTATGCCTCTGCAGATGAGTTATTTTCGAGAGCCTCCTGCTAAGGGTCGATCTGCTGACGCCGTGATACCTCGGGCTCGTTAACGAGCCGATGTAATTATCTCCGTCTTTGTCCTTTCGCGTTTATAGGTTCTTCTAAAAACACGATCCACGAGTTTTGATTGATGCTCGTGGACTCGTGGCTGAAGACGAGCGGTACGCGGGCCTGACCCTTAGTGCCGACTCAGTGCGTCTGCGTGCAACTTCTGCAAGCAGCTGTCGTTCACTGTTTATGCGCCATTCTCTTAGCAGAAATACGCCTCGTTAATGTGTGACAAAATAGAATAGTTGTCGTAATGGAAATGAATTAATATAGATGAAGTCTATTCTCATAAACATTTCAACGTTCGTTGATTCACTTTCAGAATCTAAACGCTGTGCGTATGATAATGAACGATAACTTGGCGTCATGCCATGCCGTCATGCCACCGCTTCGACATCCATATTTTCTAGTCATTTGGAAAGTTGAAGTTGCACAAACATGCTGAAAAATATCAGGTGTTTCCTTTACTTGGTGTTTTCTATACTTTGTTTTTTGTTGTTGTAACGTTTGAAATGTCGCCTCCTAATCTAAGTAGTTACGTAAATGTGGAAAAAAATGTTCTTGTAGCTGAGTACTGTGCTAAAAACATGGCCAATGCTGAGCAAGTAATTGCGGTCGAAGCTGAACGTTGAAAAAGTTAAAAATACCCACTCTAGTAATAAAAACTGTTTTAACGAGTTATATAACCAGTTGCAACGTCCAGTTATTTAATATTTCTTTCATCATAAAGATTAATAGTTTTTGTGGTATTATTAAAAGTTTGCCACTCTGGGTGAAACTTTTATTTCATTTTCTGCATTTCCAGAAAAAAACTCTACGTTATATGTGAAAACTTGTCGCAACGATTCATAACTCTTTATTAAAGTCGAGTGGTTGATTTCTTGTGCACGTAGTGCTTTCGCCCTTGTGTGACTTCTACAATAATTGCGAGATGTGGCGTAACCGAAGAACGAGTTCTGCTGGTTCCCCGTCTATCAGGCAATGTTTTATTTATTAAAATGAGTATTCATCTCCGCGCAAATACTAGTAATGTATCAGATCTGCATGTAACTGTTCACAATTTCTGAATATATTGAGCATCTCGTTACTGGGTGAAAGTGCTCAATGTTTTTTTCCGTGGGAAAGTTACATTTACGAAAACGTTTCGCAAGTTTGAAAAGAAAGACCGCATATGTCACCATTGAAGTTTCTTTAGCTACATCCTTGTAAATTACGTATTACTTCTGGGAGAAATCTCGAGTTAGAAGTTGTATCTGAGATTCTGTTTTCTGAATTCTTGATGAAGAGTATTCGAGAAAATGAAGTGATACAACTTTCTGAATGTTCCTATGACGTAAGTAAAGATCTGGGAATCTTAAATTAGTCTTTATTTCAATGAAAATAATACAGAAGAGGCTTTTCACTTCGAGTGGGTAAGAATGACATTAAAACATTTCATATTTTGTATTTATGCCGTTCAGCGATGGTTAGTTTAGCTGAATATACTAAACTCGTGTTGCTGATGCTCGGAAAGACGAGTCCTAAAGGATTTTTTTCAGATGGTATCCGACATTCGTGTGGGTTCGTTCACGCGTTCACAAATGCTGGTTACGCGTTTAAATGAAGTATTCGCCTAAAAATATCTCCAATAAACGGTTATTGTCCGCGGAGCCGCTCTGTCGTAAACGGTACGAAGAAAAAGAGGATGGCTGTAGCCGAAAATTCACCGCGCAAAGCCGCACCCCCCCTTCCCTCCCCCAACCACCCCATTCCCATCTTCCCCAACGCGGGGGCCGGCGTCATGAACTGGCATTGTGCGCCGCTTTATTGGGTATAAGTAATTCATCTGCGCACCTCTTCCTGTAGTTTACGTCACACCATTTCATGAATGTTTGATGGCGCGCGAAAGTGCTGGCGAGCACTGGAATCAGCACTCGAACGCGGCGCGAGAGCGGCGGGGGCGGGGGCGGGGGCGGGGGCGGCCAAGGAGTTGGCAGTGCACGATCGACGCGCGAGGCGAAGGAGATGGAACAAGATGCACCGATAGATCTTGGTAGTAGTAGTGGTTCTGAGCGAGAGAGCTCGAGAAAAAGGTAGTGGTGCTGCAACGGCACGTACTAGTCGCATTCTTTCAACGTTTGCAATTTCCGGAAATTCAGGAAGTTCAACGAAAAGAATACCGCCGTTTTTAGTTGCGTCCTTTGCTCAATCAGTGGCAGAAAATTTAAGAAACAAATTGGAACAATTATTGCAGTTTATTTTAAAAAATCTCAAAAACTTCAAACGGAAAATATGCGAAAACTCATAGTTTTTTGAAAAGAAAGCCATGGCTTTATTTAAAGATCTGACTTTTAAAATAAATTTTATTAAAAAAAATCTCTATTGGCAATATTATATTGTAGCAGTATTAACTTTTGGTAGTTTTAGAAAATGCAAAGAGTTTGCCAAGTATGGGAACAGGAGCAAATTTTTCTACCGCCCATACAAGGGAAAAAACGAAAAAAAGGACTATTTTTAAGGAAATAATTGTTTAAAAAACTGCCTTATTTAATAGAAAATTACGCGATAACTTCTCAAATTTTCGAAAAATTTTACGTGACCTTATTTCAAGGTCTGTATTTGAACAATAGCTGTTATTCAGAAGAGCCTCTATTTTCAATATTGTAGTTAAAGGCAAACGTTGAAACTATTTTGAACTTTTGTAAATTTCAATCACTCATTTTTCAACAAAAAATAAGACCTTCGCCAATTTTTTAAGAGTTCTCGCTATAGCAGGGCACAAGAAGTTGGAGCTATTTTTAAGAAAATTACGGTTTAAACGCTAGCGTAGACAAAGGCGCGACGGACAGACTTCCAGATATTGCAGTACGAGATGCTGGTCGTTCACCCTTGAATCTTGGGTTGGTTTACAGCAAAAATAATTGTTTATTCTTTTAGGGACTTGTTGTTCAACCAAACCAAATAAAACCAAACCAAACCAAACCAAAGTTACGCTGAAAGGAAAAGATACGTGATGGACAATTGCATTGCAGAAGGCACATTATCTTCGCCGAGTGTTGTAGGATTATATTAAAAATTCATTTCAAAGATTACGCATAGGTATAAATGGAAAGAGCTACATGCATTCGGCCCCACTGAAAGAGTGCAGTGTCAACTTGAGATCTCTCGGGGTACTTGCCTTACGTCTTGTCTGTGAGGTAGAAGGAGGGCTTTCTTTTGTCGCGCAGCATGGATTCGCTCTTTATGTATCCTTTTCCTCTCTTCCAGCAGTACGGGGAAGGTTACTTCTTCAATAATTCTTCCGCCTCGCCAAGCACAAGAAGAAAAATTGCTTCAAGGCATCTGACCCTCACCAAAACGGCAATTAATGGGGTTTAGTGTGCTAAGAGGATGTGGAATAAATTCTGGAGTTCTTTATTGCCTTTCCGGTCATTAAAGTTTCAATGTTTTTTCTCCATCGTTAAGCCAAAATATTAATACATGAACCTTTACAGGGAGGAGATTATGTAACAGCGAAGAGCAGTGTTATTTGTGAAGTTTTTGGCGCATGGAAATAGAAATATTCCTACGGAGTGAAAGGTTTGTGCTTGGTGAGGCAACGGCCAGGTGTAGTGGGACCGCGCGTGCCTTTGGCAGGCTTTTGTGTTCTGTGACAGAATGCCAGCTGGCTGCTCACTACTTCCTCACCTCAAAACGACCATCAATCGCATTCTTCGCTGTATTTAAAGCGAGGCAGCAATCTGTGCTAATATATTGAAAAGGATCGCATCCATCTTCTCTCAGAAATAGTCTCGGGAAAACAAGGCATCAGCTTCCTAATTATCTGTGTGGCCGCTGCGGCAGCAGACTCTTTACAAACATGTTGACAACTCCCCGAGGAAGCCTTGCCAACTCCGGTTGAAGATTCTGTTTGGAGATTTAACACGCATTGAATTCACTTCTGCATTTAAAATTAAACTGATAATTCTGGGATCAGATTGACGTCTCGCCAAAACTGTTGAGATGTCGTTTGGAAAAGTCTTAGAGGAAACCTCTCGCTAAACAACGAGGACAGAGATAATCTCCGTCATTGTCCAGCATGGTGTTTCTATTTGATCCGTTGCGGTCACTATGCTTATCGCCCCAACTCCCGGCGTTGGTGCTTGAATCATTTCCTCTCTTCGTGCGTCATGCATCAATTATATAATGGAATTGTTCGCTTCCTGAGCGGTTGACCTTCAAGCTAGCACATTTAATTATGAATGAGAAGTTACGGAAAGAAGTGAAATGAAATGGAGGAACAGGGAGAGGAAGTTTACAATTGCTAATTAGAGGTTTGCAATCCCAGGTCCTCATTTATGTGCAAATACTTTGTCCTCGACGAATCGATAAGTTGTATAAAGTTACCAAATGCACTTGGAAGTTAGAAATTCTCGCTTCTTAGATCACGGGGGAAAACTTAAGATGGTTGAACATTTGTAAGTGTAATCAATGTGGCGTTCTTGTGAATTTGAAGTGTTTGTCAGTTTTGTGAATTTAAAGTGTTTTTGTCCGTCTACCGTCACAGACCGCACCACACCTCTGAAGGCGTTTCTGCATGTAGAAGAAAGTTCGGTTGGCAACCATGCGTCTTGCTTTGGGGCACCCTCCCTGTCGGAACCCCCGTCGACTTGAGCAGTCCCTTAGGGGACTCCCTGTTCTAAACGGCCATTTTTATTTATTCTCCTAATTCCCTCATGCAGGAGTTGCAATAACCTTTTCTGATTATTCAAAAGAGTTTCTCGTTCGAATTAATGTCACGGTAAATGGCTATAAAGCCTTGATTTATTGCAGGGGAATATGCAGCTACGTGCGTTCTTCTCTCTTATGAAGAATGGTGACAAAACCGAACCGACTGCTTTATAAGGGTGTTGGGAATAATATATTCCGTTTCGGGCCATAAAATTCTGTGTCAAGTACCACAACTTCTTACTAGTTTTTCGCCCTTTCATAAAGTAGGAATCAGAGTTAGTGCTTGGGACGCGTACAGCATATGCGAAAAGTAGCGTCGAAAACTGCTGTACGCTTGCAGGCGGAATTGAATAAAAACTGACATAAAAAATTAAATGATTGTATACATTTGTAAAAAGTCATCTAAAAGAATGTTTGAAGAAAAAATCTTTTTAAAATCTTCCTAAATTAATGGCAACGTTAATGAGAATTTTAAGCCTAAAATTCTTAAATTTATCTTGTGAGTGGAAGGTCAAAGAGCAATGTTCAATAACGTTCAGAATTTATAAAAAATATTTTCAGAAGAGAAGTCTTATTTAATATCAATAAAATTATTTATAACTGCTGTTCGGTACTAACTTTCGAAGTTCATGTGTTGCAGGAATACGGTAAGTTAAGTTGTGACAGATTCTTTGGATCATCGTTTCTGGAGATTCGCAACTTCTTAAAACTGACTTGCTTTTTCTCTAAAAAATAAATACGTTTTTTTGGCAAACCACAACGTGCAACCTCTCTGATGGATGCACTTGTCAGTACCAACATTGCGTCTACGTTAGCTTTCCGTGGATCTTCTTATCGAGGAAGTATGTTGCTCGCGTACTTCCAGTCGTTTATTCGGATATTCGTTGATGCACCACCACTAATTAGGTTTTCAGGCGCGGAGCAAACAAACCCAGACAATGGGTATTGTTTTGAAATAGAAGTGGAATAGTTAATGGTGCATTGTTTGTGAGATTCGGTGAAGTATAGTGTCTTCGTGGTCCTAGTGGCGCCTCCTGCGCGAGGCGCATGGGGTTTTAGCGAAGCCGAAGAGAGTTGTGGAGTGAGCGTTTAAAGTAACGACGAGAAGCATAATGCACAGACTGTCAAAACTAAATTTTCCATTCGTTCTTATAATCTCCGGTTGGAAATAATTCTTTACTCTCTGTTGGTTTAATGATCCTGGATTTCTTGACTTCTTTTGTCAAGAAAATGGTATGCTAACCTCTGATAATAGATAAAAAGCATAAATTCTACTATTTTAAAAGACCTTTGTAAAGGAGTGCGGGCATATTTACTTGAATAGAATGAGACCTTGCTATTGTTAATGCGTCGGAAGGCATTGTACACTTTTCTCTTTTTATTAAAAGCTGAGTCACTTCCCGTAATGAATATTGGCACAACAGTCATGTCATGCAATTGGTGCACTTCCACGCATGGTTGTTTAAACTAGCACTAATTCTAGTGACCGAGATGCTAGGAGAGTTCCGTTCTAGCTCGCAGCGTCAGGTAAGTAGAATCGTGACGTCTGAGGTTTCTTTCGACAACCAATCATTTATCGATTCGAGAAAGTTGACTTATTAATATTCCTCTTTCGTTAGGGGAAAAGAGATCTACTTCAACTCTCGAATTTTAGTGAGAGTTCTGCTGCACGAATAGACGTTCTAAACCAACAACCGATGAATCAAAACAAATTTTGTGATCGAGAATGTGAGTAACAACAAGGTAATTGGATCGTGAAATGTAAAAATAATACCTAGGAATACTAATGTGGAAATGGATTTATTTAAAAGAAAGAAACGTCATTATTCGAAATGGTAGACAGTCCTCTCAAAAATACTACAATCTGATTCACTTCGCTCTCTGTAACGGCTGGTCACGACAATGCCCCAATGCACTGTCTGTGCGATTGATGTAAATAATTGTTTAGCATACGCAACCCAAACGCCTGTCACTCTCCTTAACATGGCCGTCGGCGGTCTTCGAATTAAAAATATCCCTATCAAAATTTCATAAAAAACGTATAAAAATAATTATCTTGATAATTGTTTCCCGAAATGCGAGGTAAGGAATCGTAGACCCTTCCCCCGCGCTAAACCTTGTTGAAAAACTCGGTATTTTGCAAAATAAATAAGATCGTGAATTAAATGAATGTTTAGTACCATCTCAATTTATGGACGATCATCTAAAATTTCGGCGCCGAGCTGAGAGTACCTTCCTCTGATGTAACAAGTCTATCCTCCCCTGCGTAGGGGATAGGTCACACACGCTCTGTTCGTTCTGCCGCAGCCCTGCCAAGCGGTCTCACGAGAGCTTTTCAGCAGTGTTCTCTTACGGCCAAACTCGTTCCGCGCGCAAGAAATACCTCCACGGTGACGCTATTTCCGGGTTATACCGGACGCGATTCAGCAGCGTGGCGCTTTCGAAAGCCGATCCCCCCTCCCCTCCCCTGCTCTCTCCCTCCGCCCCCGCAGAGGCCCCAGGGAAAGCGACGCGCGGAGAGGGGGGGAGACGGGGTAGCCCCCCTCGGCCGTGCCCGACGCATCTCCACGGATCTCCGTCGGACGCCCGGATCTACAACCAAAAATCTCTGCGAGGAATCGACTCCATGTTTTTCGACCTGCACCGGCAGGGTTGACTCAGATCCAGCATTGCTGTTGTCTCTGCGGCGACTCTGGCCGGGAGGTCGTAGGGTTCGAGTACCAACGGAGGCAGACTTTAGACACCAGCTAGAGAGTTTAGTCAATCCAGCCGCTGTCTGGAGAAGAATTCTAGGGACTGGCTCCTCTGAACGGTAGTTTTCCGTGGTTTCTCCGATCAATACCTTACGAATACCGAATCAGTGTCTTAATAAACGAGCCATGGACCGCGCGTGATCTTTTCTTCCTCTTCCTTGTCGTATCCTCAACCCCTTATACCCCCCCCACACACACACAATTGACACATACTCTACATTTCTTCACATCTCGGGAGGTCAGTTGGGAACTTGACGCGTCATAAATAATAATCTGTAATGGATAGTTCTTGCCGAGTAGAAATGGGGAGTGTTGACATCTAGCTTTGTCTTTGTTAACTTAGTAAATTTGTTTCTTGTGGGAAAGATGATCCAATTTTTATTGATATGTTTGTAAAAGAGATTTTGCTCTACCATTACATGCAATAACTTACGTAATGTACACTCCCAAGCGGTCCATTTCTGACGTCTTTTATTCAGCTGTTCCTACCGTTTCTGTCCTTATTTGCCTACCATTCTAGGCATCCCGTGTTTTCAAGCTCCGTCCGCGTTGCCAACTTAGCTATCTCAACATCTGGTCAATGGTCATCGTGTCCTCCAACTGTCTCCATTTATTTTATCTCGTATTACATCTCTCCAGTCTTTCTGAAAACAGCAACAATACAACTCGTCGGTTGTCTGTCGTAGCGGCTGCGAACTGATTCTCGCGTTTCGAGTGGTTCAAACCTCGAGGGCGAACGTCTTCGGAACGGACTGTAGCGACTCTTACAGCAAGCTTGAATGTCAGTGCTTTTGTCGCTTCAATGCAATTTATAGCCAACCACTTAAAGCTATTCAACATTTGTCTCCCCCTCGTGGCGCGGTCCCCCCCCCCCATTCTCCTTCGTCCTCTCGATCCACGTCATCATCCAGACTAATGCCCCCGGGTTAGTATTGACAACCCTCCCTCTCCCCCTCCCTCTTCCTCGTCCGGCCCTCACCTCTCCCCGGGCCGCGAATCTCTCCCGGCGAGACGAGGGCAGGCGAGCAGATCTTTTGAAATTCTGCCACTGATTTGTCCTTCCCATCGCAGATGACGCATGGGGAACACCGAGCCACCATACTGATGCGCTGCGACCCTCGCTCGCTCCAGCCCCGCCCCCAGCACGTGTATTCCCGTATTTCTTGCTCCCCTCCTGCCCCCACCCCCTCCCCTCCCCGCGGACAATGCGGTACTTGTTTTAAGAGCCATTGCCGAACAAAAAGACTTTTTTGTAGTCGTATTTCTGCCAAAGGGACATATGAAAGGTTCTTTGTGGACTACAAATACACAAAAGCATGCACTCGAACACATGGCTGGTTGTCTAGGAGGAGTACTTATTTATTGCTACCCATTTCCCCTCCATACGTGTTTACTTGTTCCTAAGCCACGTAAGAGCAGAAGTTGAACTGCGGTTTGTCTTATGTTAAAATTTGTGCGCCGTATTGATTTTGTAAACGGGCTCGTTGCGTATTTTTAGTTGGGCGGCCGTGGCACGCCCGCGCGGCCGTTTCGGGGCGATGAATGCGCACGCGGGAATAAAAATACTGTTGTGGATGCAGAGTGACTTGGCGCGCGGGGGAAATTGCCGATAAATAAATTGGTGAACTGCTGGTTTCTTTTGTTAGCGAGTCTCTCTCGTGCACTCCCGAGGTGTTGAGTGCACTAACCATAGGCAAATGGCCGCCTGTTTTCTGAGGAGGTTCTCGAAGCGAAAAGGAACGAAAGAGAAAAAGAGAGTACGGGAGAAATGAAATGGTGAAATGAATTAGTACGAGACTGCAATCGGACAGATCTGACCGGCGTTGAAATGATATATCTCACGAGCTATTTTTGCGTACTATAGTTTTAGTGTACTGGCCCCTTGTTGAATATGTAGATTACTAGGTATGATAATTTTCATTTGCAATCTCTGGCTTTTACGGTAGTCTTTTTGATAAAGAGTTGGAAATATTGCCGTTAAACGAAATAAAAAGGAAATCTACTTACCTTGAGAACATACAATTCACCCCTTATTCTCAAATATGTGCCATTATATTTATGAGTGCGTGTTTAGTTGCGATGACGACGGTGGCCAACGTCGTTTGGGAAGCGGGGACGTCATTGGGGTATGAGAGTTCCTTCTGTACATGTCAGCCAGGTGATAAACCAAGAGTTGTACAAAATCTTTTTCCGACAAATCAATTGTACGATGTAACGGTTGATGACGCATCCCTCCATCTCTCTTCTGAAGAAAAATCAATAATTCGTCTATTCGTATGGCAGCTTAGAATTCTAACCGAAAAGATGAAACATTTGATATCTAGTGGTTGATTCGAGTTATCGAGTGGTTGAGTCGAGTTATCGAGTGATTGATTCGAGTTATCGAGTGATTCGAGTTATCGAGTGATTCGAGTTATCGAGTGATAGATTCGAGTTATCGAGTGATAGATTCGAGTTATCGAGTGATAGATTCGAGTTATCGAGTGATAGATTCGAGTTATCGAGTGATAGATTCGAGCTATCGAGTGATTGATTCGAGTTATCGAGTGGTTGATTCGAGTTATCGAGTGGTTGATTCGAGTTATCGAGTGGTTGATTCGAGTTATCGAGTGGTTGATTCGAGTTATCGAGTGGTTGATTCGAGTTATCGAGTGGTTGATTCGAGTTATCGAGTTTCTGCCTTCGGGGTCAATGGAGCAGCACCAGGTCTCCGCTGCCTATGATCAAACGGAATCGAGAGGGAAGACGACGCGCTCGCGGCCCGGCCACGCCACCTAAACTAACTTGTCCGGCCAGGTCAACACGAAAGTCAGGAGAAGAATCTTGATGGATGTGGAACGCGGCGAGTCGAGTGGCAGCGCCCGCGCGCGGGCCTCTCGACTTGCTGGAAGGTCGAGTCACGTTTCGATCGGACACTGCGGCAATTAAGAAAGTTAGCGGTAATCGATCTTCCTTCGTGGCCGTGGTCATTCCGTCCGTGAAATGCCAACAGTACATGCGTCATTGATCTGTACCTGGCGCTTAGCGACTTTTCGATGAATCGGTTGTGGCGGAGGAGGAGGAGAGAGAGAGAGGGACCGCGTCATCATTAACGAAACTATTTCTGTTTGCCAACAATGCTGCGTTGCCAAATGCTCTCTCTTCCGCCCGCGCCGGCGCCCGCCGGCCTACATACGCGTCGTGTGTAGTTGCAGATCGCCTAAAACAGCGTGCGCGGTCCCCCCGGCCGGAAGAGGATCTCCCCGGGTGTGACGCGTCGAGAATGTTAGCGTCGAGTTTTTTTTTTTCACGGGTGTGGCGCAATGAAGGAACCCGGAAGTTGACGAGCGCGACGGAAGTGCGGGTGAGGGCGGTGTGGGGTCTGTGCTCGAAGGGCGGTTTGCAACGCGCATGCATGACCCGTCCGTGTCGCCGTACCTTCGCCACCCCGACCGTCCCCAGCTTCTGCCGCCCCCGCCCCGCCCCCGCGCCGCGCTCCTCCGGCCCAGTCAGTGTGTTGTGGGGCCTCGGCCACCGCTGCACGGGGCTTTCACGTGATCGTTTATGTAACGCGGCCGCTGCACTGGCTGCTGCTCCTGCTGCTCTAGCTTTTCTACCGGAGGAAGCCCGCAAGTTGTCGTAGCCCTTTCGGGTTCTGTATGGGTACTAGCAGAGCCCTTCCTAGATCTCTTCTTTAGGCTTACGGTAATAACGCGTTTCAAGAGTGCACTGTAATATCTGCCTCGAGGAGAAATTTCATCTCTTCTTTCTTCGAGTGAGGAACTTCAGGAAGTCATTAATAAACATGGAACCGCTGTTAAATGAGGATATTCAATTTCGTCGACGGAGGAGAGTCTACGACGTCTACATCAATTATTTGAGCACAGGCGATTACGAAAGACGTTGCTGCTTTGACGTCTAAGCGTTCTTTGAAACAGAATCACATTCTCTTGCAGAGAAAATGACTAAAAGTTACTAAAACGCCACCCATGTTGCGTGCTTTCTGTTTTGCGTTTCGCAAGTGGCGATCAAATCCGCAAATCACGAAATGCGATTTTGCACCGAGGATGATGCGCATTTCGCTTCAAAACATCTGCCTCCAGCATGAAGACGGGACGTCGTGTCACCGATCACAAGACTAGCGAGTGTTTCACAAGTTGGTGGAATACACGAAGCAGCCGTACGAACTTGTTGTACGGTTCCATTCGCAAGTTTAAAGTAGAACAGACAAAAAGGCTTTCGAGGCATGAGGACAGGCCTTCCATAGAAAACTCGCATGCCGAAACGGCGTCGCGCACTTTCTAAAGGCGCTTAATGTGCTCTGTGGGAAACCTGGTAACGAATTCAATGTTTAATGTCTAATATTGAGGTCAGCGCAACTTTCTCCCCTCAGCCTGTTTTCAACGCATGTGCTTGTTAACAATATGTCTCCGCTTGTGAATAATGCTATTCCCGAGTTAGTGTTTTTTTCCGCCTCTATCTGGTTTGGGCGTTTGCAAGCACTGTTCATCTTTAGAAATGTGCATAAATATGTAAATAATAATCTACATTGCCCGTTCTCATTTCTCATTCATATTTCTCCGTTTTTGAATAATGCTTAACTTGAGTTAGTTTTTTTTTTCTCGCCTCTATGTGGTTTGCGCGTTCTCGAGTACTGTTCATCGTCAGGCATGTGCGTAAATATGTAAATAATCATCCGCGTAGTGGTGAAGACATGCTGCAGAAATAAACATGCTTTTTCCCGCTTTCCTTGGGTAAAATAACGCGAGATGACTGCGACAGAGCATGAGTAACATTTACTGCAGCGTGAAAAGAAAAGGCAATTTTAGTGCCCGGGCTCCATATTTCATACGGACCCATTGCTTTTCTGAAATTGAGCAATATTTTTACTGGTGCTCGTAACGCTTGCTGTATAAATTCGTCTTTGTTTAAATTTCCTAGTCTTTTAAGTCGACGAGAAAGTTTGCGTACAATAATGACACGCTTCCAATTTAAAAGGAATGTTTTATGCACTTTCTTCATTTATGTAGATATATACCTTCGTTCTTTTTGCCTTCTTTGAAATAAGTTTACCTTAGGAATAGGAAAAGATATAAAAAAAGGAAGCCGAGATAGGGATGGTAATGGAATTTAAAATTATGCATTAAAATTCTCAACTTGTAAGTACTTTGTGTGCTTGGAATCCTTTTACGTGAAAAAGAGCTGCTTCTATATAGCGCACGCTGTCTCTTCAGGAGAATAAACGCAATACAGATGTATCGATCCCGCTTATACGTGTTCGAGATCTCGATTGCGGGCGCGCCGCCCACTTGGTCGATACGTCGACAACCGGCGCGTGGCGCCCCCACCCCACCCCAATCCCCATCTCCCATCCTATGTGCCATCTGGCCCCTTTTCATCTCCACCATAGGATTTCCACTGGGTTAAAACCATTTCCCAGGGTTTTCTAACCTGTTTTATCGGGTTCTTGCGCATCATCTTTATATTGTGTCGTGTGCTTTCCTACACCTTCCTGCTATTCCTATACTTTTCATTCTCTTCGTTCCTTTCGTATTATTTTATCATTCTCATTGCACCTTCTCGTGTCTTGTTTTTAATATCCGTTTTCAACCTTTATAACATGTGGCTGATTGTTCGTACGGCCTTATTTTCTTTTGCAGAGTTTTTCCGCGACCCCGGAGGGCGGGTTGAGAGAGGAAATAGACTGGGGCGTTCGGGATGATAAACGAGAGCTGCGAGGGACGGTGTGTGAGGTGGAAGTGGGTAGAGAGGGCGCTGTGTCGCGCTGGTACGAAGCGGTACGAGCCAGCCGGCACGTTCAAAGGAAGGCGCGGGGCGAAATTAGCATATGGGAATGACATCAAAAATCCTTTTAGTATTAAAATTGCAGGCATTTGATGTTTTGATACCGTTCTCCCTCGTGCGGGGAAAATTGTTTTTGTAAAGGCACCTTGCTTTCGTTTTTCTGGCAACGTTAATTTTTTTGATTGATGTGTGATTATGAAACATGAATGTGTTCTGACGTTTCTTTGTTCCGACTGCGCGTGTTGTGTGTGTGTGTTTTTTTTGTATTCGAGAGAAACGCTGAAAAAAATGTATACTGAAATATGTGAAAGGCGAAGTAAGTTTTGTTGCTTTAATATGACTATTTGCATTCCGTGGCCCTTTTCTTCTCGTAGATTGAAACCGGACAACGTAACAAAAGAAAATACTGGAGTCATAGTTTTTTTTTTCAATAAAGGAGTTCATATCGACGTTTTTTATTTATTTCTCAGTCGAGCAGTTGAATGCGACTCTACGTCTCTATACCATTATTGAATACGCTGCCTTTCTGTTAATACACGACTTAAAGAGGGATATAAAATAAATTCTCGGGCAATTGTAGGCAACATAATTTCCGTTTTATTATGTGGGTTCGAGAGTTTATTTGAGTCATTTCCTCCTTCACAAAGACGTAGGAATTAGCCGTATACAGCAGTTGTTTCATGCATACATTGTTCGCATTGGGTTTTTCGTTGCATTGTTAAAGGAGCTCTCACGTGACGCGTGGGACGAGATGGGAGCCGGGGCCTCCCCGCGCCCCTCGACCCACATTCCGCCTTATATACCTCAATAAATTATAATGGCCGCTGCTGCCTTCTTAAGTAGATTTTGCAACTGGAGTTGTGTCAGGATGTGGCCCAATCTCTTACTCGCTCCGCCTCCCATGCGCGCGATTACCGTAATGATTCGTGACTGGCTTACGCGATGCCATCTTGTCGCCCGGCCTTGCCAACTCGGCCAGCGCGGGGATGGCACCTCTGCCGAGCGGGGTTGTTTCACACGGCGGAGACCTCGCCCCCGCCCCCGCCTCCGCCTCTGCCTCCGCCTCCGCTTCCATTCGCGGACGTGTACTGTCGGAGACTGAAATGGTTGATGGGCAGGCAGATCAGCCCTAAGGATGGGGGAAAAAGATCGCGCGCGGTACGTGGCCCGTTGCATAAGGTACTGCTCCGGTCTCCGTCCGCTTTTGATGAGGGAAGTCGATGGAAACGAACCGATCCGAGAAGACCTCCTATTGTATCCTCTTCCAGACCACGACTCAGCTATTTAGCTAGTGTCGGATATCCGTCACCGTCATGCCTCTTGACGTAGGTCCTTCCGGTTTACGAAGTTTGGGTATGCACATCTACTTCTTCAATTGTGTGTACGTTACCGACTGTCGCTCCGTGTGGGTGGTGATATGCGACACTTGCCAGAAGGGAAAACGGGAGGTCTCGCCCCCCACCCACCCAACCCCCTCGTCCTGCCTCTCCCCTCCATTGCTGTGCCTCACTCGTCTTGCTCCTTCTCGATCCTCCCCGCCCCTCTTCTGCACCCCCCGCATCGCCACGATCTGCTTCTCCCCGCTCCGCTCCGCTCCGCCTCTTTGCCCGCCCCATTCCACGCCGCCACCCCCGCCATCGCCCCACCCCGCTCCTTCTCGCCCTCATCGCCCCGCCCCGCTCCCCCGCGTCTTTGCTCCGCCCCGCCTCTCTCAGACTCTTCGACCCGCCCTGTTCATCTACCTCAGCGCCCTGCCCCACTCCACCACGCCCCGCTCTTCTCCGCCCAAGCGCCCCGCCCCGCTCCTCGCTGCGCCCAGCGCACAGCCCCGCCTCTCCCCGCCCCGTTACCCCCGCTCCTCCCGTCTTGCTCCTCCCCGTCCCACTCCTCCCCGCCCCACTCCTCCACTCCCCACTCCTCCCCATCCCGCTCGCGCCCTGCCCCGCTCCGCCCAGACCCGCGCCGCTCCACCCCACCTTGTCCTGACGTAGCTGAGCCGAGCTGGGCTGAAGCAGTGGGCGGGGCGGGGCGGGGCGGCCGAGTGAGGCCTCCCCTTCGGTGATGGATCGACGGAGAGTAAATTAGGGCAGACGAGCCGCATAGAGCGCGCTGCGGCCCTCTCCCATCGCCCGCCCCTTTCCGCCTCTTGTTCTCTCTCCGCCTCTTCTCCTTCCTTCATTAAAATCTATGTTTGGCGTTTTCCTCTAAAAGATACAAACTTACTTTGTTTCAAAATAGTATATGAAGGAGCAAAAGCTTACAATTTAAATACAATTTCGGGGAATTAACAAACTTTTCCAATTTAAAGTATTATATGACTTTGTTATTACTTTTCCTTCCGAAAACTCCTTTTTGCCAACTTTGTGTTCGCACTATATAACGCATGCGGGCATACTCGGGAGCGATATTATGGAGCCGGAGACCGTACGCCGGTTGTTAAACTCTCGAGACCGTTCTTTTCTTCCGCTGGCGCGTCCGCGCAGATGCGAAACAATTACGGGGAAGCCCACCTCGACACCGACCCCAAGTCGATACTTCGCCTCTCGAAGTCAGGCCCGGATTTGAAAGGAAGCTGAATGTAAGAAATCGAACTTTGGGCCTTTCCTATTGCACCGTCAGCTGCAATCCAGGAAAATGAAACAACGGAGCTACAATGTAAGATGAAAAAACCGTATGTGACGTGACCTAGGTATTGACTTTTTATGTGAAACAAAACTTAAGTTGGCATCACTGGACAGGAGTCCATTAAAAGCTCTGAATCTAATTTTTGTTTTTAAATTGTTTCTATTTTATTATATTTTTAAACACTTTCAGCAAGTAGATTCTTTAGCAGTATTGGTGCAATCGGTTTTAAAAGTCGCACGTATTACGTGTACATATTTTATAGTGTCCAATGCACTCTCCAGATAAATATACCGGGAGCGGTAGCTCAGTGCATCAGTCGCTGTCTGGAGGAGAATTCTAGCGGCCGGCTGATCTGATCGGTAGTTTTCCGTGGTTTCTCCGATCCACAACAGGCGAATGCCGGAGCAGTACCCTACCAAACGGACCACGGACCGCGCGCGATTTGTTCTTCCTCTTCCTTGTCCTATCCTCTCCTCTTACACACACATACTTACACTAACATGCACTACACTATCACATTCCGGGAGATCGGTCGGGAGCTTAGAGCTTGTCCCGGCTGGTTTGGTGCCCCGCTGGTGGGAGAGTCCTGGTTCGGGGGAAACCCCACTAGCCGACGGTAGGTCGGCGCCGGATCTCGCCATCCAGCGAGGGAAGGTCACCGCCATCTCCCGAGAAAAAACATGCACTACACTAACGGGACTAACGACCAAAGCACTTGACGCGCCCGGAATCACGAAAAAAATCAATCAATCCAGATAAATATGCGCTGAGACGTGACTCGTTGGGAGCATAAATCCGTTCCTTTTGGAAGGCCGGCGGGGTGCGGCAGGCGTGGGTGGCTTGTGGACTCTGTGTGACCGGCCTTGAAAGTCGTGTGTGAAGTCCGTTTCGGTCCGCAACGTGAAAGAAAAGATTCAAACCGTTCTTTTCGCCGCCCGTTCAAAGCTCTGTACTGTTGAGCACTGTGGGTCGTTTGTTCACAACTGTGTTGCATTGTGCTTCTTTCCGTCTGTTTCAGCGAGTGAGGTATTATGTGAGGCAATACTAGTGGATACTTCGTCAAAAGTGACTCGCTCTCTCTTGAAATATTTTTGTTTATGTTGGAAGTCGAGGAATTTCGAGCACTTCATGTTGGTAAAGCGAGCTCACAAATAAGTTTTGATGCTGAATTGCTCGTGAGATTTCTGTTGAAGCTCTATTAGGCAGAATTCTTTCTCATTAACAAAATATCGCGCTTTTTAGCTGCTAAGAAAAATAAAAGATTAAGAATTCTATGTTCATTGTATCTCGCATCTCATAAAAATCTTGCATTCGGTTTTAAAGCAAAAGTTTTTGGACGAACGTACACAAACTCGAGATGAGAATTGCATCAGATTAAGTCAGCATACTGGCTTTCCTGCCCAGGTGTGTGTGTGTGTGTGTGTGTGTGTGTGTGTGTGTGTGTGTGTGTGTGTGTGTGTGTGTGTGTGTGTGTGTGAATACAACTCAGTTGCAGACCATGACAATACATGTATGTAATTGGAGTTTATTTTTCGTTTGGAGCTGCTTTAGAATGAAAAGAAAAATTAAAAGGAGGGCCTGTTGGTCTGAATGATTGTATAATGCATGATCCTGTTATAACAGTTGCATATCCGGCTGTTCCCCCTTTTTTATCTTCTCTGCCCCGTTATGAGCTGGTGCTCCTTCTCGCGTGTTCATTTTTCAGCCAGGAAATAACTGCGAACATGAAATTCCCGTCGAGTTCCCTGACGACAAAATGCAATGTTTTATACGAAAGAATCGAAAAATAATAGACATTAATTTCGTGTCAAGTTGATTTGAAACGTTTCGCATATTCTTTTGAATATTAAAGAAGTACTATCCAATTTTCCTTTGTGTTGGAGACATCTGATCTGTTCCTTGCATTGTTCCGTCATCCCGCTGTCGTGAATTATTTATGTGCGTTTTAATCACGATTGGTTTGATTGTTAGTGATACCGGGCGCGTCGAAGACTGAGGTCATTAGTCCCGTAAGTGTACATTTTGTAATCGGGAGGTGGCGGTGATCTTCCCCCATTGAATGGCAGGATCCGGCGTCGACCTACCGTTGACTAGCGGGGTTTTCCCGAACCAGGTATCTCCCACCAGCGGGCACCGCCCCTGCCGGGCCAAGTACGAAGTTCCCGACCGGTTTCCAGGCATGTGTGGTAGTGTAGTGCATGCTAGTGTGTGTGTGTGTGTGTGTGTGTGTGTGTAAGGGGTGAAGATAAGACAAGGAAGAGGAAGGAAAGATCGCGCGCTGTCGGTGGCCCGTTTGGTAGGGTACTGCTCCGGCATTCGCCTATTGTTGAGCGGAGAAACCACGGAAAACTACCGATCAAAGCAGCCGGCAGCTAGAATTCTCCAACGATCGGTTTGCCGTTGACGGAATCGAAGAGATGCGTTCGTCGTTGATTGTTAGACATCCGCGCACGGCGACCGCCGGTCCATTCAACAGCGCGCCCTCTTTCCGGAGTGTCCGCCCCGTGGCACGATGGTCTCGTAAAATATAAATATAAACCATCAGACGGTCGTATAAAAGACGAAACATCTTTTCCACGAACCAGAAGATTGAGAACAAGCGTTAAAGCCCACTAGCTCTTTATGGGCGCATTTGAGGGGCGGGAGGGCGATCGCAAGACATTGTTGCTGTTGCTACGCGCGCCAGCACTGGTCGCGAGAAGCGGTGGAGTAGCTAGTGCTTGTGTCGCCCGGGGTAATGTATTGCGGGGGAGAAAAGGTAAGAACTGCGAGCGAAAAATAGGGGAAAATAGAGATTACCCAAACAAATGACGGATATATAATTTTAAAAAAATAGAGGGAAAACACTTACCCTGTCTACGGGTGATCAGAGCAACCTTGAACTTCAATTTTAAAAAATAAAAGGAAACGCGTTTGTTGAAATATTTGCGGGTTTGAATGGATTTGAAGACAACACGAGAAATGTAGCACTTGCTTTTTTTTGTTTTATTTGTTTATTTTTGTAATTTTATCTGTTGTGGAGTCCGATATGCATGAAACAGAGTAACGCAGTTCTCTTTCTGTCTCCACTACGTTCTCATTCTGCATCTTTACATGCTCTTATGGCTCTTTCTCTCCACTTCCTGCCTTTATTATCTTTTGTATCTTCACCCGGAAACTGCGAAATTTGTTTATCTGTCCGCCTCGTTTGTCGTTTTTTTTTCCACCGCTAAAACATTGTTAACAATGTGTCGGGGGACAGTACAAAAAAAAAAAAAGAAAAGAAAAAGGCTCCTAACAATGTGTTCCCTCCCTTAGCTACGCCGCTGGTCGCAAGCGGGGCGGGGCGGGGAGGGGTGCGGTAGAGCGGGACGGGAGGAGAACGAACATGTGCAGAGCCGTGTGTGGAAGCGGGGCGGGGAGGGGAGGGGCGGGGCGGGTGTGGGCTGCGGACCCGGGCGAGAGAGGGTTTAAATAGTGTAAGCCCGCTGCCGGCGCGTGTCGGGGATGTGGCGGGGAGAAGGGTATCTAGGGGAGACATTAACGATATTTGGCCCGATAGCTTTCAATTTGGTTGGCTTCATATTACATTTAACAACCGGCCGACGCTAATGTGGTTGGTTTGTGTATTCACACAAACTGTTGTCGGCGTCGCTGCCATTGTGTTTGTTTGTACATCTGTGCGTGTGCTTGCTTGTGTGTATCGGAGAACGAAATGATAATGACAATAATCTCCTCTCTTCATTGATTGATTAAACAGCTGTTAAACTTTAACGAGCATTATTGCATAGCTATTACATGCGTTCATTAACCCAGGTTAGATTAGTTAAAATTGCCATTAGAATCTCCTGGGTTTAGCACAGTTATCTACAGTGACATTGGACGTATCGCGGTGCACAATGGCCGCACAAAATTTCTAATGGTATATTTTTATTTGTTTTGCGTTATCGTTTGTAATCGCTAGGTATTAACGTTCCATTTTATTCGGAGTTGAACAAAATAGGACAATTAATGCGACCTAATTGAACCGACCGTTACGTTCAAACGCGGCATTCGGAGGCGAGTTCGCCGCGAGTTTGAAGAACAAACATTGAAGCGATGGCCGTTAACCGACGCAGTAATTCCTGTTGCAGGGCGTCCGCCGCGGGATATGAGCCCGCGCATCTGCCCCGGGGCGCTTTTTTCGCCCCGGGGCGCCGAGCGCGCACGAAGTCGCCCGGAAATCCCCGAATGGCTGGGCCGCCCCCCGTGCGATACATCACGTGCCCTGCCTGGCCCGCAACTCCCCGCCGAGTGTGATCACTAGGGAGCGGATTCTGATGACAGGTCACCTTGGTGCATTCTGGACGTAGCTAAATTGTAAATGAGTGATGATTTATTTGTGAGAAAGTTGTATAGTTACATGGTTTATTTATTTATTTATTTAGTCAAAAACTGTATGTGACGTATGGGGGAGAAAATCATATGCGCACGCTTTCTTGAGTTTCAGAATCCCTTCCCAACAATTTAACTATTAATAGTTGAAAGATGAAGATGGTTATTTGGTAATTTTTCAATTTTTAGATACTTTTTTGTGGACCTTTGCGTCATTTTTACATATTTTGTTTCTTTTTCGTGTTTTTTGTTATTGAATATTTCAGGAATTAACGATGACGCACTAAAACAAAGTTTTCGTTGCATCATCAGTTCATTAAGATATTCACTACTGCAGTGGACCCTACTTTTCGAACTCTCACAATTACAGGGTAACCTTCCTCGACCTTTCTAATCTGACGGTTGAAAGATCGGAGCTACGGATTACATTTCCTCCTAAAATAAAGACTCCACAGAGAATATAATTTTATACGAACAAATTGTGTTTAAATTTGTACATTTTATTGAATAAACATTTTCATACACTTTTTGAGATTTTTTAAATCACGTAATTTCCCCCTGATTTTCAAGTCATTTTATGAGTGATTTTCTTCTTATTTTTAAGTCGTTATATAGGCCATTTTCAAATAATTGTTAGGTCATGAGAATTCAAGCCCTGGTAATGAGGCTTCTGCGGACATATTTTTCTTTAGAGTGCGAATTTCATGGTAGTCGTCGGAAGGAATGAGGTGCGTAATTGCCTTGCTTCGTTTTGCTAAGTACTTATAATCCTGTGTATTACTGGATAAAATTGCTATTCATAATTATGTGCTTTTCGAGATCGATGTGGTTTGTTTAAAACTACGTGAAAAATATTTCATTGAAAAAGTGAGGTTTATAAAGGTACTTGATCTGAGAACAACTTTCTAAATTATTGTGCAGAAAAAAGGCAATAAACATTACCTTCCTTCTTAATATAGTTTTATTGTTTACGTTTAAAGAAGAAAATTTTGGTGGTAAGGGAGACATTAACGGTAAATACTCAGGATTATTTCTTTGCGAATCGAATATTCGAAGAATAAAAATAATAGTGGGATTAAAAGTGAAGAACGTTCTAAAAATGTGCTCGCCTTTTTTTACAGGAAGGCTATATTTTGAAATGTTCTGTGAATGTATTATTTAAACACGTTTTATAGAAATGGACTATAAACTTTCCCGCGCCCATTACTGGGGAGAATTCGTGAAGGTATGCAATAAATATATTTCTATGAAACGAATTCAGTAAAAGTTGTATGTTCTTTCTGTTTTAGGTAAGTCGGTGTTACCAGCAACCAATGTGTTGAACACCTGCTGCCTCCTCTGTCTTTACGGATCCTCTAAAATTTAGGTGAGAAAAAAGTTGTTAATTTATGAATACTGATTAAATATTTCGGCCGAATTTGGACATGCCAGAAAATACGAAAATAAAAGACGCTTGTTAAAGAATGGTTGGAAGCGTATCTAAATCATTCTTCTATTTCAAAATTAGTTTTAATTAAATGATGTTAACATGTGTGTCAAACTTGTTTAAAATTTATGGTGTATATTTTACATTTACATTCACTAATTTATCTATCATTGCATGATATAAAAAAGAACATCGTCGATTAATTGAAGTTCGACTTCACTTTGATCTTCCAATTACTCTTACTAACATTTACTAATTAATTTTGATTAGTTTTTGTATGAGCTGATATAAATTCATGGGTAATTAGTTAAAGATAAGGGAGAGCAATTTGGTTTTGAGAGTCTTTCAGTTTATTACTTTGATGCAGTATTACTTATCGATGTAGGGCGCTCGGTCTTTGCTTTCTGCTACATTAGATTGGTACATCTATTAGATAACATTGTGTCACAACGAACGTAAAAATGATTTTAATTAGGCCAATAGATTATTTTGCATGTTCCATTCTATCGGACCTTTTCTCTTGCGTCTCATACTTTCAACACCTTTCAACGTTCATGAATAGTAAATATTACATTTATTCTACTAATGTGCATTTTTATGTTGAAATAAAGTGTTGTCCATTCGAACCTAAAGGTTTTTTTGTTGTCGTTTTCGTCTAATGGAACCAAACGGCAGCCCGGTCGTCCCCCTTGACCTGGTTGGGTGGCGTTGAACCGGGCAAGAGGCTTTGGGCAGGTGTTCGCTCCACAGCTCTTGGGTTAGGAAGACAAGGCGAGTGAAACACAGCCCGAGAATATTGGTGAAAGACGGCGGAAAAAAACAACTGGCGGTTATTTGATGAAAGGTGTGTTAAAAGAACGTACTGGAATGTGAGTCCCCGGGACAGTGGGCACCTGCTTTTCGAATTCAACTTCGGACACTTACGTGGAGGAAAAAGTGATCTGGATCTTGTCCATGCATGTACCAGTACATTTCATTTAGTCGTTCGTTCGCGGTCCTTTCGACCAGAGTTACTCAGTGGGTTATTTTTTAACGTTCGGATCTACCATCAGTAATTTGTGAGGGAAATTAAAAACGAGGATGAATTTCCAGTTTATAATTACGGATCTCGTATTTATTGATGGCAGCTCCAAAACATGTGCCTTTCACTGCCTTGATTTCATAAATATGATTATCCGCTCAAAAGAGATAAATTTTTTTTTAAAAAATGTGAAAGAGTTCGTAACATATTCAACGGTAGGCGGCGACGTAATAAATATTAGATACCTTTCATTTGCTGTTTTAAATTACGGAATCTTTCGAATCTTGGGGGGAAAATCCAGATTTGTGAAATCGAATGGTTTTTGTTTCTTTTTCATCATTCCACTTTTATACTGTATTGTTTTATAACGTTACTTTCATTAACTTTTTTTACATTGAAAGCATATGTGATTTATTATGTGATTTCCTGGAAGTGAAACGTATTTAGGAAGCAACAATTCCTTGTTCAGTCCAAACGGATTTCCTTCGTGAACAGTGACGAAATTTGTATGTGGATTTGAAACGTCGCAGAATCGAAGGACGATTGGAGTACTAATTCTAAATATCAAAGTGTTAATAAAATTCATCGGTGGTGATACCGTGCGTCCAGGCGTTCATTCCTTGACAGCTCGGCCTTCCGCGCTGACGGCGTGAGAGTCCGGGCGGCGCTGGCGGCTCGCGGGGATTAATTGCAGCCTCCGAGCCATCGGCCCCCGCGATAAACGGCCGCCGCACTGGGTTAACTTCGTCACGGCGCTCATTATCAATTTAGGTCCTTTCGTCGCTGGCTGGCGCCTCCTGCTGCTTGTGCCACCGCCTCGGCAGCTGCCGCCCCGCCTTTGCTCCGCCACGCACCCGCTCCGTTCCGCCCACGCCGCTCCGCCCCGCCCGCACGCTCCGCTCCGCTCCGCCCGCCCCGCTCCGCCCCGGCCCGCTTCACCTGCTCCGCCCGCCCGCTCCGCCCCCTCCGCCCGCCTCCCCCGCCCGCCGCCCCCGCTCCCGCCCTGCCCCGCTCCCGCTCCGCCTCCTCTGCTCCCGTCCTGTTCCGCCCCGGCCCACTCCTGCCCCGCCTGCCCGCCCCCCGCTGCGCTCCGCCCCGATCCGTCCGCCCGCTCCGCCCCTGCTCTGCCCCGTCCCGTTCCGCCCCGGCCCACTCCGCCCCGCCCCCGCTCCGCTCCACCTGCTCCACCTCCTCCCCGCTCCGCTCTGCCCCCCCACCCCGCCCCGCCCCGCCCCGCCCCGCCCCGCCCCGCCCCGCCCATTCATCGCCTCCCCTCGTCCCGCGCCGCCCTGTCACTGCTCCACTTCTCGACTCACCCTCGCTCTGTTCCGCCCTGCCCCGCTCTCCTTCGCCCCGCCCCTCCTCTCCCTCCCCTCACACCCATCTCTCCACACCGCCCCTCGCCTTGCCTCACCCCGCTCCCCCCCCCCCCGTTGCTCATCCGACGCTTACTAACGCGAGGCGAGTTGTTGCTGCGAAGTGACGACTGAGTGTCCTACCCGCCTGCGGGGTTATGCTGTATTTTGGTTCGCGGTGGCCACACATCTCGCTCCGCAGGCGAATAAGCCGTCATTGATCGCTGTTTGTGGGTGTAAGACGAGGAGCGGTGGGAGCACGTCTGCGAAATGCCCCTGGGTGAGCAACCTGTGAGGTGAATTATTGATTATTTGTATCGCAATCTTTCCGCTAGATGACATTTTAACTGATGGGGCACGTTTATCTCTTAACGAATAAAGATTGAATGTCCCTTAGTTATGTTACTAATTTCTGATACGCCCAGACTTGGAAAGAAAACAATGCAATCTCTAGCCATGTAGAAGTAACTATGGTTTCATTAGATACTTGTTTGGTTCGATATGGGTCGTCAAGAATTCGGGAAAAATCCGAAAATAATGAAACCGCTATTTCACCAAATCAGATTTTCTCTGAAAAATCATTGTTATTCTACCTATTCTCACAGTGTGCGTTTCGGCTGAATTTTAATACTGAAGTGTCTTTTGACTTATGACAGAGCTGACGTCATGCGACAGGAAGGCTCAAAGGAAGACTCAGCTCTTGAGAAGTATCTTCTCACTTGTGGATCGGTATCTACTAATTTCTGTATCTACTACTCCATCTACCTCTTGCGGTTATTCGATACGGTGCTCTTTCACGCGTACTTTGTGATGTGGTTAAGCCGACGATGTTAAAGTTTTAATCTTAGATTGAGCAAGTGATGTTCGCCTAACTTGTTTCCCCTACTCCCAGAAGCCCATGCTGGATGTGTCTGCGTTGTGAGTCATGTTCAGAAGTAAATTATTGGGTGTCCGAGGAGGAAAATGTGAATAAACGGCCAAATTTC
>BLKR01000429.1:0-380000 GCA_011170035.1 Teleogryllus occipitalis | reverse complement strand
TTATTAGTTTCTTCAATCTAATGCAAATCATAGTCTGAGTTTGTTAAAATGATGAAAGATTTGAAACCGAACAATCTTTGCGTATTTTACTTCTTTTATTTTCTCGTGTACTAATTTGAATCGTCATTTGCTGTTTTTATCTTTCCCTGTGCTTATTGACATTTCTATTTGCAATGGAAAATTGTATTTATTTATGACATTAAAGTGAAATAATGATTGGGACTGTAAGACATGGAAAATAAAATTTTTACAAAAGTGATTATGATGTGCAGAGTCTCTTTAAACAACAGTTTTCTAAAATATCCACAACACGCAATATTGCGTCAGGCGAAAGAGATTTTTTTGTGAATTATGTCCACGGACCGTTCACAAGTAAGTGGTGATATTTCCGTCAAAATACCTCGAGTGTGTGATTGACCCTCGTGTTAATCAAACATTACCTTCCAGATAAGTAGTTTCTTAATTACTTTGTAAACTTTTCTGCGCGGAGTGAGCTTTTCGAAAGAACCTTCGACGTAGGCAGCGCCTGACTGTATACGGGAACTCTCCTTCATTACATCACGGCGGCATACATTGTCCTACTTTTGCACGCCTTGCGTCAGCCGACTGGCACTCGCGTCTCCACTGAGCACTCTCCTCACTGGCTTGTTTCAACGCTCGAGGAAACTGCAGCTCCTCTACGACTCGCCCCCCCCCCCGTCCACTCACCAAAGTTATTTCGCGATGTTATCAGTTGTATGGGAATTGAGGTTATATTCCGATGACTGTACGCGGAATAAATTCGTAGGTCACTTCCGAGAACGAATAAAGCATTATTTTGCGTAAGGTTGACGCAGCAACTGTAGCATACTTGTAAACGTATTTACATTTTTGTCAAGTTAGAGGAGGAGTAGAGGAAATTCTGCTGCATTCCAGTCGCGTGTCGTAACGCTTTTAAACCGGGGCATTGTTTAGAAAGATTGAGAAACATTGTGCAATCTTGCGCAACATTACGTAGAAAGTGAATAATTGCTGTCATTGTAATTCAATTTTTTGTTGATTTATTCGAGAAGAACTGGTATTTTGTAAAATGCGAATTTATATAGTTAAGGATTCTCGTGAAAAGCAGTCGTAGACTCTGTGCTCTGCATTATTCTGGCTTATTGCTTTAATATGCTGAAAGGCTGACGTGGACACTATAAAGAGAAGACGTAGGCTTCCGCGACCGGAATCATGCGAATGATCTTAGCTGTCCGGGTGACGCCGCGTCGAAGAATATGTTGCCGACGTTTCGACCATCTTTTCGTGGTCTTCCGCAGACCAGCCCTGAGGAAGACCATGGCAGACCAGCCCTGAGGAAGACCACGAAAGGATGGTCGAAACGTCGGCAACACAGCCTCCGACGCGGCGTCACCCGGACAGCCAAGATCATTCACTATAAAGAGAAGTTTGCTTTAGGAATATACGTGATTTTTTTCAAGGGTTGATTTTTCCCCTGGATTGAAATGTCTTGCTTATATGTTGCACACTCCTGCCCAGTCCGGACGTGTCTTTCCCGATGCGTTTCTTTGTAGGTGGTATCTTGTATTGAAACGCGAATCCTTCCGGCTTCACGTCGACCTTCGGAGCGCTGGTCGAAGCGTGGCTGCCCCTACCGGACCGTCCGCCCGCGCCCCGCCCCCTCCCTGCCCTCGCCCCGCCCTGTCCCCGCCCTCTCCCCGCCCTCGCCCCGCCCTCTCCCCGCCCTCGCCCCGCCCTCCCCGCCCTCCCCGTCCCCGCCCCTCCCCGCCCTCCCCGCCCTCCCCGCCCTCCCTCCCCGCCCTCGCCCCGCCCTCGCTGGGATGCGACGAGACAGTTATTGCCCGTGACGCGGCCCGGGTGGGAGGGGACGGGCTCTCAGCTGCCCCCTCCCCCGCTGGCACCACTCTCTAGCCGAATTGCCCACGCGTGCGGGCCACCCCGCGATCAGCCAATCGGCCACTGCTAGGGGCAATTCCCCCTCAGAGATCTCTCCGTGCCCATTGTCCACGCACACGGCCGCCCTGCCTTGGATAGATGGCACACACAAAGATAAATTGCGTCGAAAATGTTAGTAGATAACGCGCAACTGTCCCTGCAGGACGGGGGACGGGGTGAAAGAAAAAGTTTTGCGTGTTGCGTTCCATAGAAATCTCTGCATGAAACGTCTCATTTGTCTGTGACAGAAACTCGCGACCGCTTTTGTCAGGCAACATCGTTCTACAACGTCCAAGAGCTTGTATAGAGAACAGAAGTTCCACACAAAAAAAGCCTCGGTCCATAGCGTTCGCCGAGAGAGTCGTTGTTCACACCCAAGGACACACCAAATTCGAGGTCATTTCCTGTTACGTGTCTGTCTGGGACTGGCTGCTTTCAAAGAACGCAGCAAAAACGATTTAGAGCCCATGTAGTAGTACCTTGGTTGGCCACCAAATTAGTCGCGTCCGCGTTGGGCGCCATCTTCCGGAGATGTCACGTGGGAGGAACTACGGGGTTCTTGATAAGACATTCGGCATTCGCCGAGCAGCGAGCTAGTGCTCGCCCAATCCCGAGCAGCTGACGTGTTCGGCGAATGTTCGCTCCCTTCGATGTATCCAAAAGACCGACACGCGGTGGGTAGGGCGAACCCCGAATGTTCGTCACTCGGTAAATAACGAGCAACTCATCCACACTACTCGGGATTCGGCGAGCGGTTGCTCGGTGTTCGCCGAGTAACGAATGTCTGAAGCCGCGTATACGTGTTCGCATTTCACTGGTTGTCTGCGGGGACAGTAGGTCTTGGGGAAGCTAGCGTCCTTCCACCGCTACCAAGTTTCCGACCTTGGAGGCCCCACGTCGCTTTTCCTGCGGGCGCGTGCGAGGCAGCTCGAGAGCGCGATGCCTGAGGTGGGGCGTCCGGTGTCATCGCCCCGCGTCCGCCCTGCCACTTGGCTTGCGAGCCGTCTCGGACCCCCTGCAAGCGGTTGCAGATCGCCTAGCGGGCCCTCTTGAACCCGCCGACTCGTGAGGCGTAATTCGACATTCAGCAAAATCGTATCGGAACACGTCCGTTTGTCTGCGTCGCTCGCCTGTATCTGCCCCTCTGCCATTCTGGGTCATGTGCCTTCTACTCAACCCTTCGCAGCCGTTCCTCCTGCTATTTATCCCCTTGCGTATTGAGTCTGGTGTCTCTTTCACTTCGCCGTTCCCCAACGTTGTATTGCGCATGCGCTTGTCCGCTTTCCACACTCTCTGTTAACCTCTTCCGCCTTCGCGCTCCTTTTCATGCGCTCCCCTGCCGATGCACCTCTGGCCTTGATACTGCCACTCGTGGCTACCCCCTTGCCTTGACGAGTCCCCCGCCTCTCTCTCGAGGCCTGCCGGTCCGCATTCGGGTGCCTTCGCCCGCGCCGGGACTGACAGCGCGAAACAAAAGTGCGGAGGTGGCAACTAACGAAGTGTCCTCCCTCGCTTGATTCACTTTCCACCCTCCCCCCGCGCCGGCGCTCCCCCTGCGGAGGTTTTCCGGTGTAATCCCGGCACGCGGAGAGGGGCTCCTAATTTGATCTGATCCACAGCTTCACTGCACTGGCGTGTTTATTCCAATTATGCAAATCCTATCACATTCCTCAAGTTGGCTGGCTGGCTTGCGCGCCGGGGGCTGCTGCCTACTCCGCTGTCACCCGGTCGCCCCGCCCCCACCCCACCCCCACCCCCACCCCCACCCCACCCCGCCCTCCCGCGCCACCTGCCACGCCCACAGCCTCCTCCGGTAACCGCCTCTGCACCGCGGCGTCGCTTCGGCGCCCCGCCCTCCGATGCTCCTCGCGGGATCTGCACGCCACGAACGCCTCCTTTGCTCCTCCATCCCCTCCATCCCCCCTCCATCCCCCTCCGCCCCCGCGCGAGACGACCCTCGGAGGCGCGCCCGACTGCGCCCCGGCCATATCTTGTATGTAAATTTAATTCCGGTGTTAAGTTAAATGAAATTGATGTACTTCAGTGTTTATAACTACCTAATCACATCCACACACCGCCCTTCCCGCCCAACTTTTCTCGTAACTTATTTTGACAGTTCAAGTTACTTACACGAAGTTTCACTTCCGTTTTTAGCTTACGCACCCTCGAGGAATACCGGTCTTACCCAATCGGAGGAACACCTACGCCCGGCTTTAACGAACGGAGTTTACAAATGACTGCTGAGCACCAGTGTTTTTCAAGTTGATTGATTCTTCGGTCTTTCGTGATGCGTTTTTTGTCCATCGACTGAGTTACGTGAGCCCTAGTACTCGATAATACGTATGTAAATGACCCTGAACTTCATTGTTCATCTTCGTGAGAACTTCTGGATGAAACAGATGTAGCCTTAGTAATGACTTATAATTGCTGTTCCGAATGACGAAGTATGGACGTAAGCATTTGTGATTGCATTTTTTTTCTTTTCGAGACGGATACAGTGGAAGTTTGAAGAATTGCTGGAGTTTGAAGGAGAAAAACTTTAATATGAAAGGCACAAGTGTAGTTCTCATCTCTAGGTAGACCCAGATTTCTTTTTACTTTATGCAGGCAAATCTGTGGACCAATTTATTCAATAGATAAGAGACAAATGAAGAAAAAAATTTTAAAAAAACTGAGAAAGGATTAGGTAGATCTACTGTACCTAACGTTTCGATAAGAATAGTTAAATTTTAAATATAAATGATTGAAATAATACGTTGCGCCAAGTGTCATCGTCAGGAGATCACCAAACGGTTGTTTGTAAACATTGTATACCACATTTGCAAGATCGTGTGAGCTCAGGCTTCTGAGACACTTTCGTACCCCCATTCAAAGAGACTGAGCTAGTTACACTTGCCGCGCCACTACGGATTCTGTTAACTCCCCCTCTGCACGTCCTCCTTATCGCCTTCCCGTTCAGAACACAAGAACAACTGGCCCTCCCCCGCCCCGCCTCGCCCTGCCCCGCCCCGCCTCGCCCTGCCCCGCCCCGCCTCGCCTCATCCAGCGCCGCCTCGTCCTGTCCCGCCTCGTCCTGCCTCGCCTCGTCCTGCCCCGCCTCGTCCTGTCCCGCCTCGTCCTGTCCCGCCTCGTCCTGCCTCGCCTCGTCCTGCCCCGCCTCGTCCTGCCTCGCCTCGTCCTGCCTCGCCTCACCCCGCCTCGCTCCGCCCTACCCAGCCTCGCCGCGGCCACGTCGCCGCTCCCCCCCCCCCAAGCGCTCTCCGGAAACTGCAGCAGCTCCTAGGAGTTTGAAGCTTCCCCGCACAAATTGCGTTAGCGCATTTTCCCCACTCGCCGCCGTGGAGCGCCGCGCCGGCTCTATGAGCTTTGACGTTGGAGGCCTCCAAGCCTCTACCTGGCCCCTGTGGAGACCCCGGCTGCATTAGCACAATGTACGGGCTGATAGTGCAGCCAATGGGAACTTTTGTTTATGCCCCGCTTCGTTTCTGTTGCTTGTACGTGATCGATCTTCAAAGGACAAAGCGTTGTGGGTGTGTATCGCTGGGCGTGGTGAAGATAGTTAATATGGCTGATCAATGGGAATGTTTTCGTTGTATCATGCTTCGTAGACGCTAGGCTTTTGTATTGATCTTGGATGGGTTAACTGGTTTGTTTATGAACCGACAACTCAAACATGTTGTTACCTGAAATAGCCCCGAGCGAGTTGGGCAACTAATATCGGGGAATGCGGTGTTTTGAACGGATTCACAGTGGGTATTTCTGATCTCCAACGGGCAAACATGACGGGGTATTGGAAAAATAAAAATCTCACTGGGAACACTTCGAGCTACTTAGTCAGTTTTTACGTTATAAAGAGCGCGAGAAGTTGCCCCGGACTTCTTTCCCGGGATCCTGTTAGTAGAACATTTCAAAACAAGTAAATTCTAAACCTACAATTTTCGGAGAAACATCTGGAAAGTCTTGCAAAGTACGCTAACAAACGCTTGCGAATGCGGGGGAGCGTAGGCGGGGAAGGGGGGAGGGGGCGGTCCTCTGACCCAGCCCTTTTGTGCGGCGTTGCTTTCAGTTGGAGTCTGAAATCTAATCCGAAGCAATTAAACTTGGTAAGAGGCGATTCAAAAGTAAAGTTCATTGGCGCAGAGGGCGCTAATGAGTTCTTTAACCCCTGCGGCGTTATTGTGCGACCTGGAGGACTCGAACCGGGCGGGAGGAAGAGGAGGAGGAGGAAGAGAGATGCAACGGAAAGCGTTGGGGAGGGATGGGGGGAGATCGTCCCCTACGAATTCGCTGTGGTCTGGTCTCCGGAGCGGTTTCCGGTGAGAATGTGTGGGAACTCCGGATTCACGATACCAACCTTGCTAAACTACAGGAAAAACAAAAAAAGCCAACGTTTCTATTTAACTTTACATCAGGTGTTTGTTTTATATTTTTGAATTCTGTTAATTCATTAGTTGTATACTGAAAAGAAATTATGTGAAACTCTTTTTTTTACCCATAATCTATACTGAAAAAAGTTTCTAGTTGCATGTGGTACATATGTTATACACATCAAAAGCATATTTCTCAATGCAGCAAGAAGTTGAGAATATGTATAATTTATATCTTCACGTATAATGGATATTCTGTGAAAAAGACAAGTTTTCCAGGACATGCTTTGAATATTCAGATTCGTATAAAAATTTCAGGGGTTGTGGCTTCACTACATCTTACGATGAATTTTCAAAGCGCAGTTACGTAAAGAGAGTATATTTCTTATTGATTTATTTCTAATAACTCATTATGGTTAAATTTTAAAATCTCATTGTTACGGCAAAAAAATAAATTTAGTATCTATTTGACCTTGAAATACAGGAGGATGAAGATATCTAAGGATGGTGAGACCAAATCAAAGTGAAAAGCTTATTTTCATTGCCGTTTGTAAACTGCAGAATCTGTCCTTGTTCTCATGTTCGTGTTGAAACGTAATTTTGTAAGTATGGTCTGAAAAGTGCAGTTTTAGTCGTTTATCGGGCAACTGGAAAAACGTTTTTAAGGATATAAACGGTTTTTTCATGGCTGGAGTTATACGTTGGTTTTTATTTAGATTCATTTAGATGGGGCAATGGTATGTAGTACGGCAATGGTATGTTTGGAGACAGTTATGCCGAGTTCGGAGAAAAAACTATACTCGTGGTATATCAACGCATGCAATGAACGAGTATATGTTGCTGCCGTGCTTCCAGCCTGCTTACTTAGAAACGATTCTCATTTTGCCCGTTTTCTTCTCGGAAGAAAAACTTCGTTTTTAGGGGTTTCTGGACTGCAAACGGTAAACGAAGTTTGTAATTTCCATGGTACGAACAGTTAATTCGTCCTATTTTTTTTTAAATAGAACTTGCAATTGCCCTGCGCACTACTAGTAAACAGTATGAAAACGAAAAATAACATTAATGAAAATGGCATGTCGATAAAAGGAATAATAAAATCCCCATTGGTAACTTACGTCCTGCAACCCTATATTTGGATATTTTTCGCTGTGGTAACGATAGTCAAAAGCAGATCGATTATTCTAATTATTACAGATTTGGAGGTAATTCAAGAGATGCTTTGGACATCTTTAGATCCGGATTGACAGCAGCTTGAATTGGTTTCGCTCTTCTCTTCAGTCACGATAGCCTTGCAACGATAGGTTCGAGCCCCAAATTGCAGTGACGAGTATATCGGATAGAGGACACGCAATTCGCTGGCCGATTGTATCTTGTTTTGGCTCTCGTGTTGTCTGGAAGCTCTTCCATTGTGACAGGCGTACAGCGTCGATATTGTGATGTCGTGGCGCTGGGACACAATTCTTTGAACCACGAATGGTTTTCAGATGAAATAGAAAGTGTCGTGGTATAAGTGTGACCTTCGTGCTTATCGAGTTCAATATAAACGGTTCAATTTTTCTGATCATTTTAATCATGTGCAACTTTTAATGCTGGCCGTCTGTGTTCTGGTGACGGAAGATTTCATGGAGCAAGCAAATGAGCTACATAAGGCATACGGCAGTGAATTACTTCATACCTGTTTTTGTAATGACAATGTGATTAGAAGGATTTTTTGTTATTTTGTAGATTCGATTGATTTCAGGTTTTTTACTCCTCAGGAACACGTTTCTTTTTTTTCTTTCAGCATTTTAAAATTCGGAAAAGGTTTCTAAGCCATTTCTCGGGCAGGTAGGCCTTCTCGGGCGACCTGCCTCGCAAAGAAGGCGGCATGCCGATCACGAAATCAATGTACGAGCCTTCTGCCTGCCTCTCATCTCCTCCCCGCGGGAATACAAGCTAACGTTGTTGGCGACTTAATGTATTATGAAATTAGCCTGTGCAGATTACCGTAATTATGGTGCCCTGTTATCGAAAACTCATCTCCGATAGAAATCCGTTCTTGGAGCCTGTTAGCGCGCTCGACGTCGTTCCCGGCCGAGCGCTGCGAGAAAGCGGCGCGGGATCCGAAGTAGGTTGCGCGCCGGTTGGCTGTGCCTTAGACGAGATCTATAATAGATGCCGGTGTCGTTTGTGCTCATAAATTGCCGCGGTCTAGTTTCGCTCCTTGGGCTGCGAGCGCGATCTGACGGAAAGCTCCAGAAAGAGAACTTCGCCACTGAGGAGGATCGTGGGCGTGAATCACGGTGGAATTCGCAGCAGAAGCTGAGTACTCGTTTGTTATGTTGGATGCCCTGACGTCATGTTTCGATGAGAAACGAAAGCGAAGCGGGCGAGATGTGTGCGTTTTGTGGTTGGTCTATCGCAACGTACCGAGGCTCTCTACGCCTCAGTTGAGAGGAACTACGTGTCTGTTGAAGAATAACGAAAGGGCCATCGTTTATGAATGTGTTAATTTATACTATACACTATGTAAGCAATGCAGTGTTCGTATTCGAGAAGATCGATGTCGAGGATGGAGCCAATGAAGGGACGACTTGTTTCGATGCCAACCTCGATTCTCATGTTTGCATAAGGGTGCACTTGCTCATCGAAATTCTGAATCGAGCGATGTAATGAAAGGTCACCCCGGAGGACTACATTTATCCTTTGGAAGTTTTAAACTCCTCGATTCGACGGGTGAAAATAAATGATGTAGCTGTTTATCGATTTAGAGTTTCCGTCCCATGACGCAACAGTGCTAAGCCTTCCCAGGATCCAGAAAATTCGTGTTAAACGCGTTATTTTTAGATTGTGAGCATCCTCTGATAGATTGGTGGTCTGTGAGGAACAAAATAAAACAAAGGTCGAATCCTGAACGTACTCTTTGAAACCACAGAAACATTTATTCTTGTGAGTTCAATTTGAATAATAAAATTATTCATCCACTCCGTTTCACTATTCGAACCCTGAATTCAGTGAAGCGTCTCTAATACGGCGCCTTTGCCAACTTTATTCCGTCTACAGGAATTTCCATTAGCCTTACATAAACTAACGGTCAGGATTGTATCACACTTTTCGAACAGCGTGTATTATTTTGGGAACCCACCGCCCCTGGCCCTCCCTCCCCCATCCCTCATTCCCTGCGCCCTTTTCCGTTCGTTTGGCTGTCTCTTGTGAAATTAGGACGGTAGAAAATTTGCATCAAATTTAATTTGTACAAAGTAAACTTTCCAATTACCAGTTAAAATTAAAATCAGCGGCGTTTCCTGATGAACGAAATTATAAATAGCATTACCGGCGTGCTGGTGGGTACGGGCCTCCGGCAGCGGTGGCGGTGGCGGTGGTGGTGGCAACGGTGGCTGAGCGTGGATCGGCCCCAGGAATTCAGGCGCGACCCGTCGACCTCCCCCCCCTCTCTCCCTCTTTCTTTCTCCCTCCGTCTCTTCTCTCGCCCTCACTCCTTTCCGTGGACCACCTGGCCTCGACGGGCTGTTTCCACTCGGGTCCCGTCTTTTTTAATAGCTATGAAGTGATTCAGTCACTGAATATACGTTCGTGTGCTTGCGGTTGTTGATTCATCATCGTCGTTCCTCTCCTTTGCCGGGGCCTAGCGAGCTGCGTTTCCTTTCAGGCGCGTCCGTTCTCGTCGTTACCGCTGCCTCCGTCCTTCGTGGCGCCGCGTCTGCCTCCACACGTGCTGGCGGACGTTGGGGCTTGGTGCACAAAGGCGATGCGTCTTGAAGCGGTGGTGGATGTGGGCAAGTTGCTGGACTTCACTCTATACGCGATCAATATAAGTCCAGTTACCATTTTTATTTAATAAAAACGTCTCGATGCTACATTTGATGATAACGCGTCTAGAATTATCGAAATTGAAATGAGTTTCTTCCAATATCGATTGGTAACATAAACGTGAAGCATTGCAAGGCTTATCACATCAAATAATACGTAATGTAAATAGGATGAAGTAATATAGCTAGGTCGTATTCAGCCACTGTCTGGAGGTCAATTGTAGTGGACGTTTGCTCTGTTTGGGTAGTTTTTTCCGATCAATTTCAGGTGAATGTGGGAGCAGTACTTCTCAAACGGATCACGGATAGCCCGAACTATTCTTCCTCACCCGTGTCTGCCTCCTTCCTTTTACACACACACACACACGCTCCCCTCCCACACACATACTTTTGCACACATGGGAGACCATTCACTAGTTAGAGCTTGTCCCCGGTGGGGCGGTGCCTCTCTGGGTGAAATATCAGGAGATGGAAACCTTCGCAAGCCGATATGAACGTGGTCGCCGGATCGCACGTTCCAGCACTTTTCAGGGGAACACCGCCACCTCCCGGGAAATAATGCGCATTATGTTGTCGAGACTCATGGTCACTATGCCAGGATGATCATTATGATCGTGATCATATGCACAGTTGATACGCCTGGAAACGCACGACAATCAATCAGTCAATCGTATCGAGTTGCATGTGCGCAACGTCCTGCGTGACATTGGTCGTGAGCGGGGGCATATTGGACTTGCCTCTTGGAAGAGGCTCGCTTGCCGCTGCGGCGCGTTCCCGTCTCCGCCCGTTGTCCAGTACGGATGGCCCGAATTAATCGCGATTAGTACATCAATCGATTATTTTACACGGTTAATCCAGAAATTGAAATCGATTATTTTTACACCGATTAATGAACACATCGATTAATTTCTCCGATTTTTAGCTCGAGTATTTTAATTCAAATATTAATTTTGAAGAAGAACAAAATATGAAAGTACATCTGTACATTTGAACTGCAGCAATGTAATTCCTCGTCTCGGCACTTTAATGTATGTACTTTGTTTCTATTCGTTGTTCCTCATTTAAAGATATGTTATTGGGATTTATATTATATCAAAATGTTTTTGTAATATAATGTTATTTTGTCATTTATTAGCAGAAAATAGGAGAATTGAAATTTGTTCGATTAAGTAGTCGCATTTTATTTTTGCAAAAACCTTGTGTATTTCATTGTTCTGTATTCAATTTAAAAATGTTAACGTTATTTTATTTGATGAATATGCTTTTTCTGATTTCATTAAAATAACAACTAAATTTGACTTAAACAAAAAGTTTAATAATTAAAATTTAACAAGATAGAAAATCGAGAAAGTTTCGCATTATCGTGATTGGTTTTCTTAAAGTAAGTTAAGTTACTAAACGATTCGTTAATTTACAAATTAAAAATTAACGATTTTACACATTATTTAAAACATGAGAAAATTAATCGAATAGGTAATATTAATCGATTAATTGGGAACGATTAATCGTTGCATATTAATGTTGAAAAATAATCATCGATTAGATATTAATCGATTATTCTATAATAATGGTCCTTCCTCATTGTCCAGAGCTTGCTACAGCGCTTTCGATTCGTGGGTAGAGCACGCTTTCACGGGCACTCCGCAGCTCGTAGCGTTGTTCGTTTTTCGAAATGTGGTTGTAACATTTTCGTTCGCAATTTTTTTCATTGATATGTATTCATTGGTATGGTCTAAAATATTATTTATTATTCTTTTTGATCTTGTCTTTCGTCTTGCAATTTTATTTTAATTATAATAAGTTCAAATAGTGTGGACGTTTGTCAATTTATCCTCGTAAGTATTTTTTAAAAACAAAAGCATAATTGGCTGCGACTGTCGAAAAACCTTTACACCCGGATCAGATTCAGAAAATGGGATTCTGCGGTAATAGTCATTCTCTCTCAATGCTGGTTTCTATGGCGCTTTAATGAAAGTCGTTTAATTTTATAATTTACTTTTAAGTAAACAAATTAAATATGCATAATGGATCTACGAATACATCTCCAGAAAATTACCATATTAAGTGCAAAGTAGTGTAAAACCAACAATAACTATTGCGAAATAGTGCTGACCCTTACTATGAATGTCTTTTAAGAACCGCAAATGAAATTTCCGAGAGCAGGAATGACGGTGGTAGTTTGAAAGAGTGTGCGAAGTTTCAATCGGAATCTATTTCCATTGGAACATTGTTTCTGTTTTATTGTGGAATCCCGCCCGCTCTTGCTTTCCCCTCTTGCAGCTCCCCGCGCGCCTCCACTGCAGCGTTGGCCTGGCCCGACTCATACGAAAGCCAGTCAAAGCGAATCTTATCTCCATTCGCCATGAATTATTCATTAATGAATTCCGCAGCGAGGGACGTTTGGAGACGAACAGCCAAGTGCGCCCTGTTGCGAGAACTCCATGTACGTTTTCGAAGCTTTCAGAAAAGTTCCTTCCTTCTTCTTTTTTTTCTTCCTCTTCTTTTCGAAAAGTTGAAGGCTCTCTGTCGTGACCTCCAAAAACATACACAAAGTACAACCCAGAATTAATTTGCAATATCCCCTTGTGTTTATGACAAGAACGAAACCTGCAATAAGACGTATTGAGGTTGCATTAGCATACTGTACTTTCTGTGCTTTCGACATCTGAAACAGAGCGAAGAAAGTGGGCGAAGTTGTTTGGTAAACAAATCAATCGGATCCTGCCCTGGATATTTTGTATATGCGCGTGTGTTGCATTTCCGTTCTATTTTTGATGCATTGCAAGCCTGTGAATAAAGACTCCTAGTTTGCAGACCATTGTTTTATCGTGGTTTTTCTTTATTTTTTCCTATTAAAGATATCTCTGTGCGTATATTTTCTAACATTTCGTTCTTATCTATCTTGAGTTTTTTTTCGTCACTCCTATTCGTAGGTTGAACTATGTGTAAACCTAAATTTCCCCGATGAAGTAATTCTGTTCTCGGTTGTTTCGTCCCCTTTCCGTGAGATTCCGTTCATCGTCTGTCAGTTCCACCTTTGTGCTTTAAATCATTCCTAGAGTTACTAAATGGCACAGCCCTTTCCGCACTGGCACAGTCGACTCCGGTTATAGTAAACTCGGATATATGAAACCCTCGGTTATAGCGAACATAAGTCACTGGTCCCGTTTCGCTTACATTACAACTAAGCATAAGAAAACTCGGTTATAGTGAACCTGAACCTCGGCTATAGTGAACCTAGGAAATACAACGTCCTGAAAATAATTCCCTCCTGGAAAAGAATATATCGCCTCAGTGCCACAAATTCCAACACTAGGCAGCTTGAATTCCAACAGTGCAAGAGGCATTGAAGGGTGTCAAGACTGCATTACGATATTTAGACACAGCGGTCAAAGTAGAATCAATTATGGAGTGAACATGAATTCTGGAGAAGAATCTAGAGAAATTACTACTGAAAAAGTAGGAAGAAAACAATTCAAAAGAAATTTATTTTTTAAGTACAAATAAAGATATTGAAATTGTCAGTTCGTGCTGTAAACATATTTTGCTGTATCTCTATTTTAATAAAATTAATTTTTATGAAGAAATTTTGTTTAATTTTGACATCATCAGATATTGTGCGAACTAAAAATGTTAGTCCCGGTTCACTATAACCGGAGCCAACCTATTTTGAGAGGAGTCGTCGCGCAACGTTCACCACGTGAGCACGCAGTGGATTCGTAGGTCAGTGTGCATCTGGCGTGCAGTTCGCACCTGCCGCTGCTGTCGCATCGACCTCCCACTGGGAGCTGCGTGAGAGAGCGGTCCCTCCCCACGCCTACCCACGCACGCCCGCCCGCACGCTCGCCCTCTCTCGCACAACGACAAAAGCAAAGCCAATAGGAAAAGAGCGCGATAGCAGGCCGGTGTTATGTTTGCTTTTCATCAGCGCGACTTACCGCTTTTTGTGCGCGAAGGCCATTCATTCCGCCCGCCCGCCCCCGCAAAGGAGGCCGGCGCGCCGCGACGCGTTCGCGAGGCGCCGCCGCGGCGGCACTTCCCGCGCGGGCAACGACGTTGAAATACGGCGCGCGCGCGGGCGATATTTATTCAGCGGGCATTTATCGAGGCGAGTTTCAAATGCGTATCACGAAACGTGCGTGTTCTAGCGCTCCTGTTCCGTCCTCTTGTGTCCTCCCACGCCCCCCCCGTCCTAGCCCCGGCGGTGCCGCCCTGCCGTCGTCCGAGTTCTGTAATCAGATAAAATTCAGGTGGAATTTAAACGAAGCGGGCGACAGAGTTGTGGCGGGGCTTTGCAGTAAAAAGCGATGGGTAGATACATCGTTGTTCTTGTACGGAGCGCGTTCGATTACCGGGCAGGGTGCGCCGGCGGTGCGTGTTACCTGCTGGGGAGGCGGAAGGTGGTGCCGCTACGTGGGTTGTCTGTGATGGGAAGGAAGGTGTTTCCGAATTTTTGGGGTCCCCGCCTGGAGTGTCGCTTTGATGGACGTTAACGTAATAATCGAATTAGAACAATTTTCAATATATAATCCAATTTGTGTTTTTCTTTGTGCCAAAAGTATGGAATATGTGTAAGGAATTCATGGCCTCCTTTTCTTGAGGAGTGGAAGTATAGATGGTAAATGCGTGAAATGAATTAGAACGAATTTTTATTATATAATCCATGAGTTTCGTTATTCATTTGTTCCAAATATGGAATATGCGTAAGGAATACGCTGGCTGCTTTTCTTGAGGAGTGGGAAGTATAGTGATGGAAAAAACACGAAAACAATTAAATAGCAATAATCGGAGCTAATTCTATAATAAAATGTAAGAACTGTCGATAGGTTCTCTACGTGCGTTATTTCAGTTATGAACTATGAGGGTTGGTACGTGAAACCGTGTGAAACGATGTTCTGGGCTATATTTGGTGCTGCAATTGAGCGTGGGTGTTTTAGAAACTGAGTCTTCATACTGTGGTACAATTTACGCGTGGCCATGTGGCGTAGCCAGCTACAGAAATTTCACGTGAGGATGCAAGATATTGGTGTCTTTGTGATTTGCATTCCTTCTCAGAGAATGATCCAGCGACGAATTACGTTCGGTGCCTAAACGGAGATGCCGGCTTTAGCTTTCGTTTGCGAGTGCTGATTATGTGTGGTTGCGTAGTATCTGTGTGCAATGGTTTGTCTGTCGAGCGTTGTTAACCAGAAAGGCGCATTCCGCATGCGACGTGTACAAGCTGGCAGGCAGTCAACCAACCAGCCAACCAGCCAGCCAGCCCGACTCAGAAAGCGTCTTTTCTTTTCCTCTGCTGCTGTCTTATTGCTTTAACTTTGTGGCCTGCTTTTCTTCTTCTTCTCATTGTGTTTCTCCTGCTGTCAGTTTTATTTTCCACGAGGAGAAAAATGACAGCTTTGTTTGCACAATCTTGGAACAGAGTAGATGAAAAGTGTTCTTGTATTATATCTGTGTCCAAGCTCTCCCCACTTTTTTTCCCTTCCTTTTTATCTTTTTTCCTCTTCTTTTTCTCTCCCCTTGTGTGTCGTAGAGAAAAAAGCAGATGATGGGACGGTCCATTTAAAAAAACAGGTTGTCTGTTAATTGTATGGGGAAAAGGTCGAAGACGTTTTTTAAACCTTTTTCCACTTTTTACACATTCTCTCATTCCGTATGGTTCGTCTCCTCAATTCGATGTTCATAGTTTTTACATTTCTTGTTTCGTGTTGTGTGAACGAGACGTAATTCGAATTTCAAATCGCTGCGTTGAGAGATTTGTGATAGCGACATTTTAGGCCTTTGTGTATAACACATCACAGAGAGGCGTTGTGCAGTCTCTGCAATATGGCTGTTCTTTGTAAGGGAACGGTCTTCTGTGTTTCTTCAACCTCTAGCTCCACAGTTAGAAGCTGTTTTCCTTTATCCGAATCAGTGGTTGAATATAATTAAGTGAAAAGTGCAACAGGGGCGGACGGTGGTTGCAAACTTCGCAAAGCTGTGCAGTTTGGTTATTCTTCGGAAAGTGTGTTCTACGTTCAGTTTATTAAAATATGCCGGGGCCTCTATTAAACCAGAAATTTAACAACCCAACAACCTTCGTTACGTGTTCTTTCCACGAAATGATTAACGGAACGAGTTATATGACCTTAGCAGAACTCATTCTATTATCTGTGGGCTGGAAATAATAATAATAAAAGTCGACGATGTGGGGAGGGATCGAGCGATGTGGAAGGGGAATAAGAAGACGGATCTTCGTGATATTGTGCCATTAACTGATGCCTGCCTTGCTTTATCCCCCTTCTAAAACCATTCTCGGATAAGAATTGAAGTGTGTTCTGTCTTTATGCCCTCGCTCCGTCTCCCTCTGAAGTCGTCGAGACCTCCCTCCTCCCTCTGCCCGCCCCCCGCCCTCCTCCCCGATAGAGAGTCCGCATTTATCTCCCTGCATTTGCCCTTACTCTCGAGTTTCTCCCTGTCTCCACGTTATTTCTGTTGCCCTTCATTCTCCTTCTTTCTGGGAAGGGATCCTTGGCTTCACCCCCTCCCCCGACCTGCTTCATCCTCGTCCCCGCCATCACCCCTTCCCCGTCCTCTGGCCCCACTCCATCACTTGCCCCCCTCGCCTCCGCCCCGCCCCCGCCCCGCCTCCCCCGCTGCTACTGAGAGCTGGTGAATTTTCAGCGCTGTGTCGCGCATATTTCGCGGGCAGGGCGTGCTGCTCGTTTAGTAGACATGACAGCTACGGGGGGAAAAGGTCATTTGAATACAGAACTGGGCGTAAAGGGTGTCACCTCCCGTATTCCCTTCCGCTACACTGGATTGCGTTTGTCAAAGTTTATTATAACGAAGTAACATTTGTGTCCAAAGATAATGCGAGCTCTCATAAATGATTTTAGTGTTTCATCTTTTGAATTTCTAGTGAGGGGGGGTTTCATTAGGTTTCCCCTCTTTTTCTCGCCGAATTCACGCTCCAAAAACCAATACATGCGCCGTCTCTCTCACTATTTTGCTTCCGTTCTCTGATAAATGAGAAGAGTACAATGGCGCTTAGGCTTTGTTCTTTTATCTGCCCTGCCATCTTGTTATTACGTTTCTATTTACGCGAGACAAAACTGCTGGAGAAACTATGCACGGAATTGTCTTGTGGATTGTTTCACTGATGAATTAAAGTGTGTCTTTCTCAAAGAGCCTGGCTGAAACGTCGTTTCAACGTCGTGTGACTTAACACCCAAGCCTCTCTTTTCTATCCGAAGCAATAGCTCAGGCTGCCTTTGGTCTTTGTCCGAATGCTATTGTGGGTTCGTTCTGGCAGTCAGTATGCCATTGCTCATTACTACTAAGATTAATTACGCGTATACACTAAACCTTCGAGAAGTCAAGAAGAATGGCTACGGGCTGAGTGTAATGGATGTTGAACCATCTCTCATGTGCTCGCGATTTCACTCGCGTAGAACTGGCAAGAAAAACGAGGGAATCATTTTGCTCTTGTATTTGGTCAATGTTACAATCTAAAGGAGACACAAGCAGTGTTCAGACGGAAAGATTGTTGCAAATCAGGTGGAAAGCCGTGTTTTTGACGTGGAAGATTAAAGACCGAAGTAATGACAGACGTGATGTTTATATATGGTTTTAGAAAATTTGCAGTCGAGTTAAGTAGGGTGGGTTGTATGGCACCACAAAATATCCTTTTTGAAAAGCCTCTATTTTCATATCTGTACTGTGAAGTCAAACAGAATTTTATGCTTAGTAACGCTTGCTCGTGTCGTTGATTACTCGCGAGCATTTTTTCTCCTTCGATTCAAAAAATCGTTCGGAGTATCTTGTCGCAATATCTTAATGTCCGTGTACAATTCTTGTGGTAATGCTTCTCCAGGAAGATGGACTCACGATATAGGGAAAAGCGCATTTCTTAACTTCATTTTACGGTAACCTCTTCAGGAAATGTAAAGTATTCAATCTTAAAAATGATTTGAATGCGTCATCGACTAACACTTCTGAATGACGAAGCGCTTCATTTTTCGTCCCTCCCGCCAGTGCATGCTCGTAGTTGCGTTCCCCTGTGCCAGCTTCACCATCACTCGATGCATTAGCGTGATGTACCTTGCGTCCGATTTTTGTCGACTGAGATTGCGTTTCCCTACCAGTTTATCAATAATGGAAAAAGTATCAGCCGCTTTCAAACTCTTTTTAGGGAGGCCCAGTTGCCATTCCCAGTATTAGTGGACGTTTGTAGTTCGATGATGGATAATAATCTGTTCCTCTTCCCGAAAGTGCCTCTTTTTATTAAAGACCTCCATGCCTTTTAAGCGGGCTTCAACTGCGTAACGACCGGTTTTGCTGGCGCTCTCATCTATCGTTCGCTTTGAGCTTGGCCCCCTTATCCATCGCTCCGTACTCCATTAGTCTTCGAGTAAGCGCGTCACATTTCGAAATTTATTGCACCTTTCTGAAGAACTTTCTCTTTCTGAAGGGTTTGGTAATTCAAATCAGTTGTACGACTGCCATCGTTCTTCATCGCTTTTATTTCCAATTCTGATGTGCTTGTTTTCCGTAAACCTTTTTTTGTTTCATATTCCTCTGATACTCCAGGTTGCATGTATAGATGTTGAATATCTATACCCGTGGGAGATGTTGCTCTTCATGTACTCCATGCGCGTGTTGAGGCGGTGCGGCAGTAAGAAATGTATACGTATGGTAACTGACTGCGTATGTACAAGGGGATAGGAAGTTCACTCTGTAAACATAGCTGGTTAAATGGACCTCTCTGACGACACCGACCTGCACTTGAAAGATTTTAAAAAATATTTGCTTTCAGTTTGGTGTTTATACAGGTTGTATGGAGATCCCAGTTGACCATAGGCCTCGAAAATACTAATAGACGAACGGACATTTAGTATTCACGTTGGTTTGTTGTTTTTGAGAGAATTGATGGAGTACACTTTGAATTCCCTCATGTGTTTTCGATGATCGAGAATGTCGCACAGTATTTCTCTACTTCTTCTCTTAATATTTTTTTAAAATATCATGTAGAGCTTCATGTTGTTGGGGAATGAACACGCACGTTCATGTGATTTTATTTTTATATATTTATAGAATAATTTTACTGTTTGGGAGTATTTGGTCTTTTCAATCTCATCGTATCACCAAACGACAATCTCGTGTAATGTGATTGAAAGTTTCCTTTTTGATTATGTACGCCTTCCGTTTCACAAAATGAGCGGTCAACATCAACATGTGTGCAAAATCCGGCACACACACGTGTGCTGGCGCCCACGCTTTAACATTTGCAGGAATGCCCGCGTGCAAACAGATGTTCATTTGCACTGCTCTGTTTTGAAACGCGGGCGCCTGGCCGCGTGGAGGTCACAGCTCTAAAGGAAAGGTCACTGAGGTGGGAGCCCTTGTCCGACGCACACTTCCACAAAGAAATAAGATGGCGATGATTCTGTGAAGGTCGTGCCCTGTTTTCGAAGAATATCGTATGTTAATCAGGCATCATTGTGTTAATTCCTAATAGCAAAAACCTCGTGTAACAAAATCCGCAATGGTTTTTGTTTTGTTCGTCTGTAGTGGTTTTCAAAAGAATAAAAGAAATGACCAGACTAGTCGAAGTATAATGTGTTTAGAAGGTACATTTAACATACTCTTTCTCTAATGCCTTTCTCAGCAAGCCTTTCTAAATATGCCGTTACTTGTGTTGTTTTTTCCATCCGTATCAGTCCCAATTTAAAACGAGGCTAAAAGCTTAAACCTCTGTTCGCTGGTTGATCTGCCCTTTAAGACGTATCATAGCTTTGCTGGGAACCTCTGTGTTGCTTCGCGTGTGACAGGCGCGGGTTTAGAATGTGTCATGTGGCCAGATTTAACGCGAGAGACCTGATGGTAATGACGCATGCAGTGTGCGCGGGGTGGAGGATGGGAAGGGCGAGGTGGGGTGGGGGGAGGTGGGGCCCATCACCTCCGGAGCACGTAGTAATTCCGGAACTGACGAAGATGGAACAGAAGAAAGAGCGAGGTCTCGGAAGGAGAACGGCCTGATGAAGGGGGTCACTTCGGCTGTAATAGTAGGCTATGTTGGAAGATAGCTCTCTTCGTCAAATTACAGTGTAAGTGTAATTATAGTTGCAGCCTAGTGTTGTTAACAAACGAAACTGGCTAGCCTCAGCCATCTCAAAGTAAATTAACTCATCCGGTTTCGTAGACACTGGCAGGCGTGCCAACTTGAACTAGTGAACTGTCTACCTCGTGTCAGCGACGGACTTCAAACGCTATCGCGCTTTTCCAGTCATTACACTTGGGCGTAAAGCAACAACGGAGGTTGTTAAAGTCTTGATCATGCGATGCGATACAACGAGCGTCGGGAAAATAAACTTGTAGTGAGAAACAATGTTGCGGATGTTGCAATATTTTTTACATGCCGACTGCGTCTGCTTTTTTATTGTCAGGAAGTACGAGCGGCACTGTCGCACGACATCAGAAGCGTTTGCAGTCGAAACCTTCGAGTATCGGAGGTATTTCCCGAACACGAATGGCGGCTCGGCACCACAGGACGTTACACGTGGAGTCACTATTGATTTGAATCTAGCCTGTAATTCCAGGGGAATGAAAATGTCATTACGCGTTTGCCAATATGTATTGAAGGGAATACTGTGGTGAAAAAAGGATTCTTGTATTGTTTTACAGTTTATTTCGAAGCGTTTTGGGGTGATAAATATACGTAAAGCGACTTCTTGGAAGAAGTAAACCCGAAGGTCTCGTGTAATAGATTGAGATTAAGAACAATAATTTTGTTGTACTGAATGAACCGTACAATTAAACTTTAATTCAATTTAATAAAAGAAAATTATACTATGTAAAAATATTATCGGCAAAACTCGTCGGTCGTTTCCAACATCCATAAATTCTATACGCTGTGAGTAGCGCTATGAGTGAATGTCGTGAACGTGAGTGCCGCCATGGAAAATGTAAATATCTTCGTAGATCGTGTGCGATCATCCCCATTTGTTGTGGATATACCCAGAGGAGTGACCTCTCTGAAAGACAACCCCCTATTAAACGAGCACTCTCTCAACGATCCGTTTTTCTGGGAACGAAACCCATATATTTTATGCAAATTGAACCCCCCTTAACAGACCACCCCGCCTACCCAGCAGCCCCTTAATAGTCTTTTAAGAAACCATTTTCAGGCATCGTAAAATTGTAAGTTTTCAGTGCAACGAATTTTCAATAATCAAAATGAAAATTGGCGACTTGTAAAAAACAATTGAGCGACATGTCCTCTGTCTCAGCTTCATTCTGGATTCATTGATTGATTCATGTTTCCGGGCGCGTCAATTGCTAATGGTCATTATTCCCGTAAGCGTAGTGTATGTTTTATGAAGGTAGGTGGACAATGACCTTTCCCCACAGGATAATGAAATCTCGGGCTGACTAATATGTCGGCTTGGGGAGTTTTCCCCAACCAGGTATCAGGGAGGTAACGGCCCAGCAGGGACAAGCTGTGGTGAGCTCCCGACTGGTCGCACGAAATGTGTGGTGGTGTGGTGCATGTACTCATAAGTGTGTAAGGAGTGAGGATGGAATAATGAAGAGGAAGGAAAAATCGCGCGCTGCGCATGGCCCGTTTATTAAGGTATTGTTCCGGCATTCACCCGGTACTGATCGGAGAAACCATGGAAAACTTCCGATCAGGGCAGCCGGCCGCTACAATTCTCCTCCAGAAGGTGATTGAATTCGAAGTGAGAGTGTGGAAAATCCTGCAATCAATAGAGGAAGGGCGCTCATTATGGGTGAGCATTCACGTTTCCCATCAAAATAAGACGATCATTATTGTTCCATAAAGTGCTCTGCATGTAAATGGCATTTAGTTGCATATTTAAAATAATATCTATGTAACCAACAACTGATTTGGCATTTTTGTTTAGAAAAATAAAAAATAAAAAGAGAGAAAAAACACTTCATAAATAAGTTGTTCTTTAAATTATCGTATTAAGGAATGATCTAATTTGAATACCTCCTTTTTAATAATCATTCGTTAATACAATTTAAAGAACAACTTAACTTATTTATGAAGTGGTTTTTTCTCTTTTTATTTTTTATTTTTCTCCACAAAAATGCTACATCAGTTGTTTACATAGGTATTATTTTAAATATTTTGCAGTAATCGTCTGTAACTAACCATTATATTAAGTGGTTCACATTGAGCCATTAGTAAACACGCTCTAGCAGCGATAAGGGATGATCGTTTGCTGCTTCGAGGGAAGGTGGGTCGCCGGGGGCGTGATTTCGGCAGAAGTGGGCGTGTGCGCCTGGCCGGGGGCGTATGGTAAGCACGTCTCGCCTCCCGCCCCCATTGTCTTCAAAACGTCCTGGGTTCCTGTCTTTGAATGTGGCCCCCGGGACGTCCGTTGCTCCAGAATGCATAAACCGCGCCCCATAACCACCGCAAACGTACTGTGTCATCTCGCCCCCTCCCCTCCCCTCCCCTCCCCTCCCCTTCCCTCCCGCCTTGGGTGTGTTTGTGCGGAAAGTGCCGCGCCGCTTCTGCCCGGAGCCCTTCGCTTTTAAATAATGGAAGAGAAGTGGACTGACATAAAGTTGGTTGGATTCAGCCCTATCCTTCTGTTCTTTTTGCGCTCTCTGTCCCTCCGACCGTTCTCTTGCAGTATTCCCTCGAGGACTATGATAGTAAATTTGCCAGACTTAGAACATATAATACCGCGAGGGTCTGCCCGCCTCCTTCTCCTTGTACTTTAGTGTCTAGTAAATAAAGATATCAAGGTCCAATATAAAACACGAGATGCGCCTACTACAACTCGGGCGTTCTCTTTTCAGCACATAAAGATTTGAGCGCGCATCCGACGCCGCCTCCTTGCGGATGGGGGGGGGGGATGCAAGGGTGGGTGAGGATGAGGACTGCAGGTACCACGGGGCGGGCTCTGAACCTTAAATCAGGGCAGACGGTCACTCGGGGAGACTACAACTGACCTGTTGTCAGGAAGTGCATTTGGTAATGTGACAGCTCCGATGTGCTCCCTGCCTCCTGTTTTTCTTATTACTGGTGATCCTTAGCGGCCTCCTGTTTTTCTTATTACTGGTGATCCTTAGCGGCTGAGGTAGACATCGAGTCGTTAGTGGAACTAAAATATACATTCATAGAAATGATGTATTTACGTCTGAGAACGAACGTTTTTTTTCCTTTCTGTTGGACTTTTTAGCAGAATCGGCAAACACGTTAAGAAATGTGGCTTTATAAATCGTATTAATAGTTTTTCATTGTTGGATATTCCATTAAATGTAGCTTCACCTGCGCATGTTCTGTTGAGCTTTCCTGTTACAAGTTGTGATAGGAGTAGAGCCGGGTATGGTTATTATTTCGTAATTAGTTACTATGATATCAAATCTGTACTTCGTTTACCTATCCAAATACGTTTTCTTTTACTCGAGTGTAAAAATACCTAGTTTCGAAATATTTTATATCTCGCTTGGTTGGGACTTTTATTGGTCATTCTTCATGTCTAATAAAAGAGTGGGATTCTGGAGATCGAGTAAACGTGTGCGGAGTGTACCCCCCCCCCCACGTCACATACAGCTTTTATTGGGTTTGTAGTTTTTTTTACGAAAATAAATAAGTAAATTTAGTAAGTTTGTCACGTGTCAACTCGCCAGGGATACTTGCTATTTCTTTTATCAAAATGTAGTTTTCTCTTCTACTATTTCTGTTGTCAGATTCGTGGCATTGTTTTGCAAATATTGCTCTGTATATCTAGGAACTTGCTAGAAACTGCAGCTAGGATAGGTGCCTCTGAAAGCGTTAACATTTAAATTCAAGTTCCTCGCCGACAAAAGATGGGATGGTCCATGGAGACGAATGATAAAATTTCGCATATACACATACGCCACGAACGGTCTCCGTCTGTTGGACTCTTTCTTGGAAGAAGCCATCCTTGTCCATTTTATGAGCCGTAACGTTTATCAGCGTGCAGGGTTCTTTGGAGAGCAAATAGCAAGATAACCAGAGCTCCAACAACGTTCTGTGAATGAAGACATGGTGATCCGATATAAAATTTCTTTCATTTCAATGTGGCTTTGGCTTCTCAGTTCTGCGTTTTTGCTGACCTTTCAGTTGTCAGTAATACGAAGTGAATTACCGCCAGGCACATCAATGTGTGCTGTTTTTTTTTAAAGAAACTAGAGCGTTCGGATTAAGCACTGTTCTTCCAATACAGCCACAAACATCAATTTATTTTACGGTTGCAGTCTTGTACACGATGTCGCACATTCAATTCATCTCGTGCTGTGCGAAACGCGAGAAAACGTGAGCTGAGAGGTTGACGGCTCAGGGGATTCGCAAGACGGCTCTGGGTCGCTCCCCCCCCTCCGTCTCCCCCCTCCCCCGGGCTGTCACCCCGTCGCTCCCGGGCTGCTCCGGCGCGCAACCGGTTTAGAATGAATTATTCAAATAAAGCCCCCTTGTCAGGTGAGCAATAAAGCCACGTCCAGAGCTCTCCAGTCGACCCAAAATATTTTATGGGCCCGGGGCGCCCTTACCGGGCTGCTAGTTAAGATTGTCAGCCATCAAATCGCATATGAGTGTTTCCTTATCTTTATGAATGCGCGAACCCCTACCCCCAACCCCTACTCCTGGTATTAACTTGACATTAATCAGGCGAACGACTCGACCTGGGGCAATGGATCGTGTCGTAAGTTCTTCCTGGAGGCCGTCGCGTCGTCGAGCGATGTCCATCCATCTGCTTGACTTCGCATGAGCACCTGTCTCCGCGTTTACTCGTCTCTGTGTCTTCCACTCGGCGTCCTCCGCATTTTTACCTCGGCTGTAACACGCCATCCTTCTGCCAGTTTTCTGAACGTTTCGCCGGCGTTTCCCAAACAGACTGCGTCATTTTTCGATTTTCCAAGTGTTCAACGAACCAACGAACCACCTTCAACACATTCCATAATTATTCTTTCTGTCGCCATTTCTTGACATCTGTCGTGTCTGTTCTAGGCGTCTTATTTACTTCCAGTGATCGCATCTCCCTGCACAATACATCACTCTGCGCCAACCCCATTAGCTGTGCCCCCTCCGAAATGGGGGGTGGGGGGGCGCGTTAATTAGGCGGGCCGGCCGCATTCGTTGCGTTTGTTCGCCATGTCCGTTCGGTGTCGGCATCTATTAAAAACGCATTATCAGCACACACATTTCGCATTCCACGCGAGAAGCCTAGCAGGCGCGTGTGTCGCCCCCGCGCCATCGCCCGCGCCGCCCACGCCGCCCACGCCCCCCGCGCCGCCCCTTCCCCGTACCCTGCGCCGTCCCCGCCCCGCCCAGTCCCCAGCGCCGCCCCCGCGTCGCCCCGGGTCCTACCTCCGCCCCCGGTCCCACCTCCGCCCCCGTTCCCACCTCCGCCCCCGTTCCCACCTCCGCCCCCGACTCCAGCCCCACCCCCGGACCCACGTCCGCCGCGTCCCGCCCCGCCCCGCCTAGCTCTCGCCCGCGCTGCCCCATCACCGCTCTACCGCCTTCCTCCGCCCCGCCCCGCCCCGCCCCTTCCGCCGCCCCCGTCCTACCTCCGCCCCCCAGTCCCACCTCCGCAACCGGTCCCGCCTCCGCCCCCGACTCCACCTCCGCCCCCGGCCCTACCTCCGCCGCGCCCCGCTCCGCTCCGCCCCGCACTCGCCCGCGCCGCCCCATCGCCGCCCCATCGCCGCCCCATCGCCGCCCCATCGCCGCCCCATCGCCGCCCCATCGCCGCCCCATCGCCGCCCCATCGCCGCCCCATCGCCGCCCCATTGCTGCCCCCGCGCCGCCCCCGCCGCTGGCTCGCGCGCTCAGGCGAGAGGCGGCGAGCCGGGGAGCGCGTTCGGCAGGCGCTAATGCACGGTGAGGTGGTGACGCGAGTTCGCACTCTGCAGTCTTCCACTCATCCCTCCCCCCTTGTCGCGCTCCTCCCGCTTTGTCCGCCGTCATTACATTTTCGTGACACGGGCTGGGCCAATGAGTAATCATTGGGGCGGATTTTGATATGCTCGCTGGGATGCTTTCTGCTCAGGAGAACCTACTAGTTCTGGCGGAATATGGGTTTCGATTATTTCGATATTCATCTCTCTGTTTGCCGGTTTGGTATAAAACATAGCGCACAAGGTCACAATTCATCTACTCGCACGTTTCTAAAAACAACTTTTAATATACTACAGAGGCTACCGACGTTCCAAACATTATCTGGCTCACTAGTGATTAGTTCATAAAATGGGGAGAGATAAATGAAAGCGCTAAGAATAATTTCCTAAGAGTTGTCGAAGAACAGTTCGTGTCACCCGGATGAACATTTGGGAGATCACAACTCGCTCTTCATTAATCGAGTGCCGGACCTGATAAGACAATAAAAACTCACAGCAATATATTTCGGTTGACAGGAGAATTGCAATTTATGACGCCCTGGAAAGCGTTTAGAGACCGAGCTTTTCTAATAGAAAAACCGTTGGTGTGCGGCGCATAAACAACCCCTCCAGTTCGTAGAGAAGATTCCCTACTTTGAGTGGAGTCCTCTTTACTGCGCGTCGTGTCTCGCTCGGTCTTTCGCAAAACACGGCAGATCACGTTCGGGCTTTGTTCTGCTCGTTATCGTGCCGAAGTACCAGCGATCGAGTGGAGTTTCTTTCTTACCTCGTTCTCAGGTGTCCATAATTTTATAGATTTATATTAGATTGTGAATAAATGTCAGTTGTAGTATAATTTGTGTGTATAGGTTGGCATGACCTCGCGTGAATGATTACACGAAGAATACATGATATTGTTTTGAAGGAGGAAAATCTGAATATACACGTGATAATTCAAATGCAAATTTTCTTGTTCTGAATATTTTCTTTCGCAAATTCATGTACTATAATTTTATGGACGCAGTACAGAAATAATGTGTTTTTATTGTAAATTTTAATTAATATCGATCTACTCATGCTTGTTTTAAGTGTTAAGAGATTTCTTATTGTGTACGTATGGGTTTTTTTGAGTTCTTACATAGCTTCACAGAAAAAAAAGTGGTTCTTTGGTCTTATAAAAATCGTTGAAGTCGTTTCGGTTTTTACGCGCGGATCGTTGACGTTACCAGGAAAAGTCCGCCCGTAAACTGGCGTTCTCGTGAGGACGGGGTCATCGGATGCAATAGCGGGCGTTGGCTGCCGCGGTGCAGGCTCTTTTTCCCATAGTGCGTCCTCAGGAGGCACCGCAGCCGAGGACAACAGTCGTGCACGCGAACCCGGCCGTCCTCCCGGCGTCCTCCCAGCCGTTCTCCCGGCGTCCTCCCGGCCGTACTCCCGGCCGTACTCCCGGCCGTCCTCCCGGCGTCCTCCCGGCCGTCCTCCCGGCCGTCCTCCCGGCCGTCCTCCCGGCCGTCCTCCCGGCCGTCCTCCCGGCCGTCCTCCCGGCCGTCCTCCCGGCCGTCCTCCCGGCCGTCCTCCCGGCCGTCCTCCCGGCCGTCCTCCCGGCCGTCCTCCCGGCCGTCCTCTCGGCCGTCCTCCCGGCCGTCCTCCCGGCCGTCCTCCCGGCCGTCCTCCCGGCCGTCCTCCCGGCCGTCCTCCCGGCCGTCCTCCCGGCGTCCTCGCGACGGTCTCTCGTCGGCCGACGACGGGGGAAAGTGAGTCCGTAATGACGGCGCCCCCGACACAAAGTAGCTATTTTCTGCTCGCCTTACAAGCCCCTCCCCCGCTTGCGCCGGCCGTAGGACGCTTGCTTGTAACGAGCGTGCGATGTCGAAACTAGTGCTCGCCCCCCACCTGTCTTTAGCTTCATCGCGCTCCATTGGACGCGACCCAGGTGGCACTGCTCCTCGGAATACTTTCGAGTTCAAGTGGAATGCACTTTCTTTGCGTCGACGGGTTTAGTTTCGAGGTTGCAGGTTGTAAAAATGCTCTTGGGTGGTTTAGGTCTGGAATTATGACCCCCATCCGCTAATGAGAGAATGAATGGTGTGTTTTAAAATTTTAAAACGGCATGTAAATTCTAGGAAAAGGAAAATTTAAATCGTGGAATAAAATTAATGAAAACGTGAGCTTTGGGCGAAATAAACTTTTATCTCTCACATTGGTCGCTACTCTTTATACTTTCCAGTTCAAGTGGTTTGTTCTGTCGCGTGTGTGTAATTGAAAACTAGTTTTTGGATGCACGATTTTAGAATTAAACGTATGTAAACGAGATGGTCTAAAAAGTTGCAATAACATTTTGACTGTAGTTAAATACACATTTGAAAGTACTCTCGTTTGTGATCGTCTGAGTAAGAAAAGAAGATGGATAGTGAAGTAGACGGGAGTAAGTTCAGTCTGCACGCACACAGATGTGGTCATGTGAGCCAACGAGTAAGATGAATTACAACCCAATCCACGCACTCTATTGCTATACCTCCCCCCCCCCTGCGTCTCCCCCAAGGGCGCCTAGACATGCGAATACGTTCCTGGTTATGCAGTCAGTTCCCTTGAGCAGAAGTGTGATAAATATTCTCAGCGGATGTCGGCTTTATTTCAATTCCCCCGCGCCGCCTGCCGTACAGAGCTCGGGATTCCTTTTCTTCTTGATTATCTGTCGAATCGGTCGACGCGGGGTATTCTGCCCCGCGTGATTTGCGGGCAGTGCTCCCCCCCACCCCCCACCCCCCGACAGACTACACCGGGCCGACGTGGCTCCGCCGCAACGAGAAAATGCGAGCGTGGCGTTACCATGTTTAATACTTGATTCATGCCGCCGTAATGGGCCCGTGATTCAGACTCGGCCGTGGGGCTGGCTCATGAGCGCGGAGGAGCGACGGCTGATCCCGCGCGTAATCGTATTTTATCCACCACCCCCCACCCCCACCCCGTCCGAACAGACGGTCGTCCCTCCGGCCGTCGTCCGGCGGAGCTCTTCCGTCCTTATTAGGAGCGGAGCGCCGGCGACGTAAGTGGTGATGGAGCACGCGGGGAAGGAGCCTTAGGAATACAATCGCATTCTGCTGCTTCCTCTGTGCACGAGCCGCCTCCCGCTCGTCTCCCGCATTCGAAGCTGCGAGCGCCAGGGAACCCCGCGGGTACAGCTGCGCGCGAAAGGTTGCTTGCTTTTCGGTTTTGATTGATTGATTTTTTTCGTGTTTCCGGGCGCGTCAACTGCGTTGGTCATTAGTCCCGTTAGTGTAGTGCATGTTTTTTTCTTCGGGAGAAGGCGGTGATCTTCCCCCGCTGGATGGCGAGATCCGGTGCCGCCCTACCGTCGGCTAGTGGGGTTTCCCCCTAACCTGGACTCTCCCACCAGCAGGGCACCGCCCCAGCCGGGAGAAGCTCTAAGCTCCCGACCGGTCTCCCGGAATAAGTGGTAGTGTAGTGCATGTTAGTGTAAGAGTGTGTGTGTGTAAGGGGAGAGGATAGGACAAAGAAGAGGAAGGACAGATCGCGCGCGGTCCGTGGCCCGTTTGGTAGGGTACTGCTTCGACATTCGCCTGGTGTTGATCGGAGAAACCACGGAAAACTACCGATCAGAGCAGCCGACTGGTAGAAGTCTCCTCCAGACAGGGACTGAATTCGACCTAGCTGACAAGCTAGTGTCGAAAATCCTGCCGCAGTCTGGACTCGAACCTAGGGCCTCTCGGTCAGAGACGCTGCAGTGACATCAGTTGATGCACTGAGCTACCGCTCCCGGTTTTACTTTTCGGATTATGAGTGATCTATTTCCAGGGGCATCCTTGGAAACGATCACTGTAACATCGGAGAACAGAAGACTCGGTGATAATAAGCGCCACGAAGAGATGGTGCGTGCAAATCTCGTGCTTCTTCGCGTTCCCGAAATTATATTTTTGAACCATGTATAGAATATGTAGAGTAAATTATCTCATTAATCTTTGTCGCGATCATCATTTTCCACCCGAAGTTAAATCTCGTTTTTTATTGTTTATGTAGTATTCCTTTAGTATGTTAGTTCGTATTTGAATGTCAAAAGATCTATAATTACCGCATATCAATCATTCCTTTGAACTATGTTTTTAGAACGCAAAAACAAGATTGGTAACTTCATTACCATGTGAAACTTAACAAATGGGGACAAAAGAATTTGAAAACAATGGCGATCTTCTGTTTGTACCATTGGCCGACATCTGTCCTTACTGCGTTCTGTGAACGTTATTATAGTGTTAAATATCGAATGCTGTCTAAGTAATCGTATTTATGTAACACCAATGATCTCACTTCCAAATTCCACCACTTGGAATAGGGTGGAAACATATTTTTATTGTTGGTCATCTGTTCGAATTTCGGGCGCCAACCGTTCGGAAATGCGCAAAAGGGGTGTGGGAGTTCGCACGAAGCCGAGTAGCGGGTGGGGGAAGGAGGGAGGGGTTGGGCGCGTGTCGCGAGCTGCGTGTGCCCCGCATGCCAAAAGGGGCGGGGCGGGTCGCAGGTAGCGGAGACGAAACGCTGTGGGCAGCGACCGTTTCCGAGGAGGCCTTGGTCCTCGGCCCCAGTGGGTTGTTACACTGCTGTGCTAAGCTGAGCTGTGCGGTGCTGTGCTGTGCTGTGCTGGGCTGTGCTGTGCTGTGCTGTGCTGCACTGCGACGAGTGGCATTGTGTACAAATGGGGAGGATAACGCGTTTGAATATGTATGTGTTGGAGCGGGGACGCACATCCCTCCCCGAGCAGATCGTAACGAACGGGTTGTAATGGCCTTAAGTTTGTTTTCGTTCTCTCCGAGCTTGTTTTATTTTTCATTTTCTCTTTATTTTCGTTTTATCTTCCCGTCTCGCTCGCTCCCTTCTTTTCGTCCTTATCGCGTCCATCGCAAGTCGTAAAAACCTATGGTTCAGTAAAACTGCTTTTCAAACTTCGAAGATCCTTTCTACATGGCTATTCCATTACTAGTAACTGTTTGTATTAACTGATAACGTCGAGATATCTCGATTGGCGGGCTGTGTTACAGAATATTGAGGGCAAGTAGGGATAAGATTGACCGGGTACTGGGGTACAGTCTGTTCGAATAAGAGGCATCGTTGGAGCGGTGACCGAAGAGTTGTACAGGTTTGTGTGACGCGACGAAACATATTTTTTGGCCCAACTTGCTGTGGAAAGTCGCATGAAACAATGGAAAAATGTGGATAGATAGTTTGACCCCTAAAAGTGATGGGGCAAAACTGAGGAACGCGAGGGAGAGGTGAAACATACGTGAAGGAGACTGGAAGAGTATGGACCTAATATTAATCACTTATTCATGGGAGGCCGGTGGTACACCAATTGGGGTGTACACAGTTCGGGAGATTTTTTTCCCGCCGCGATGTAGCCGAGGGATACGAAGTTCTGGGACTAGGCATTGTGTACTGGGTAAGATTTGACGCACGCCCGCACAGTGTGTATGTATGTATGTATGTATGTATGTGTATGTAATGTATATATGAATACCGTGTCTTGTGGCTACATCTGTTATTGAAATTTGCGTCTCTCTGATCTCTGTGTCATACCTCTCTCTCATACCTCTCTTCTCTCTCTCTCTCTCTCTCATACCTCTCTTCTCTCTCTCTCTCTCATACCTCTCTCCCTCTCTCATACCTCTCTCCTCTCTCATACCTCTCTCCCTCTCTCATACCTCTCTCCCTCTCTCATACCTCTCTCCTCTCTCTCCTCCCTCCCTTTCTCCTCTCCCGTGTGTGTTTGTGTTCGTGGGCCAGTGGAAGGCGGCTGGGGAGCGGGGCGGGGCGGGGCGGGGCGTTCTCTTTCGCGGCAGAGCGACGAAGAGCGTTCTGCGGCGGGCCGTTAAAGCCGGCAGCTTACGGGCATCGCGTGCTACCCGGTGCTCGGTGTCTATCCCGTATACCTCGCATGAAGGGCTTTATATATTTTTTTCCTCTTTATTTCTTTCTTTTCCTCAAACTCCCTAAACATTGCTTTCCGCGTAAATTACCCTCGCGAGGATCTACCTATCGCATGCGATGCGTCGACAGACTTCCCGAGGCATCGACGAGGCGGTCGTCTCGAGCCCTGCCGCAACGCTCCAAACCGGCTTCGTTTTCCCTCGGACTGTACACACGACATCATAAAGGAAATCGGACGCGTTCAAATGAACGCAGTTTGTTTTTGGGACTGGTTTTAGATAAAATGTGCTCCTTTGTTGGGTACGAGAAAGGAATAAAATTGATGGCAGTGATGCGCGCCGCAGATAAGGAGGCCAAAGCCGGACGGGGGCCGCAGATGAACTGTCGGGCGCGCGTAATATATATTGGGAGGCAGAGAAATTATGACACTCCAGACCAAGACGGAATGCGCCAAGTATCGTGTAAGCAGATACGAACAGCGTCGCAACACCCATGATACATCAGCACCTCTGACATGGGGACCTATTTTCAGATAAGAGAAGGGATTAGGAGATCTTGAGTGGCTACTTTGGTGGTGAATAATTTAAAATGGAAGATAACTTTCTTTACAGCACGTCCAAAGAGAAATGCTGCCGACGTGTGCATCTGGTTTTAGTAAAGGGACTTTATTGATGATGACAAGAGTTTCAACATTCGTGTGGGATGTTCGTTTAGTCGTTGTGACTCTACTGTAAAACAAACTTTCGTAATTAATAAGATTGCTGGTGACGTTGATATCGTGTAATAATTACAGAGGAAAGTATTGAAAATGTTGATAGAAGACATCTTTTTTTCTCTAAACTTTCGTTAACTGTCTATTAAGGGCTGTACCGGTGTCGTACTCTGGGCCGGTTTTGCGGTGTCGAATCGAATCTGAAGCGACCGGCATCGCGGCAATTTGTGCTGGAGCGTCTGGTATCGAAGAAAGCTCGGCTGTCGCAGGCTCCTTCATAAATAATAACCCGATCCGTACTTTCTCGCGCGGATGTGAATTTAAACAATCTGTGGAGCCGCGAAAGTGCGAGGCTGCGCTTTCCCCGCGGGAGCTGCCTCATCTGCCGGCGGCTTCCCACGCGAGCTGTAGAGGGAGCTGCCCAGCGGCGTAGCTAGGGGGCGCCTCGGGTGACACCACTATTATAAAAATGTATAGTTCGAATTATATAATTTGAAGGATTTATTTAAAAATTATATATGTAAATTTAATATTTGTACAATTAAAATCATATATACTAAGAAAGCAAAGAAAAATAATGTAAAGTAAAACGCGAAACTATAAGCAGTGAGTCCCGATTTTTCAGTGGTCCAAGAGTCTCGATTTCGGCGATTACTTTCTTATTTTATCGTTAATCTTGATAAAATATTTACAAATTATCTTTAATAGCGTGCAGATATACTTGTATTTTTATTAAATAATATATAAACTATTGAGATGTAGATATTTTTAGATTTCATTTAGGGGGGTGACACTATTAGTTTTGCCCCCGGTGACACCAGCTTAAGCTACGCCGCTGGAGCTGTTGTTTCTGTTGCCATTTATTTTTATTTATTTATTGATTTATTTTACGTCAAAAAAAAGTTAAAACTGCTTATGACGTGCTATGGGGCGAAGTGAATTATGTGCACATTTTCAAAATTCTGTGATCCCTACACTAAGTCACATACTACTTGAATTTTGAATGGAGAAAAAAGAACTTTAAAATATCGCTCCCGTGTAATAAAATATATTTTCAAGGATAAATAAGCAATACATTTTGGGCTCTTATTCATGATGTCCTTCGTCAAGGAATAATACTTCCTGCCGCGACCACATGAAAACGATAATTTGAATAACTATGTTTCCTACTGAATTCTAGAAGACGTGCTCAGATAATGAAGATACATTTATTTATTACAATGCTAGCTTTAAAACAGTATTTCACATGTATTAATATGAATTTAAACAAATTAGATTACAAGGATACAAACATGGCCAGTGGCTGCCGTATCTTGGTGGTTTCCGGATTTCTTGCTCCACAGTTCCTCTTGTGTGCCTTGCGGTAATCATCGGAGAGGTTTGTCACTTCGAGCTGTTCCTTAGTGAGTCAGTGACACGGTCGCGTCTTCGCCCTACTTTTTCATCCCGAGCAACGCTACCTGCTTCGAATCGAGCTGCTCCCCGCTGACTCTCCATCTGAGCTCCGGCGAAGGCGGTGACGCCGGCGGCCGCCTCGCGCGGCTGTTTGCGCCGCGAAAATGAATGAGTGCATTTCGGGCTCGTGTGTTTTTTCCAGTCGCACAATGCTCCGGCGGGCGCGCATGCATTATTTATCCCGCGGGTGTTGGGCGGAGGGGGGCGAGGGGGGCGGCGCTTGTTGATGATGAGGGATGCGCCCGGACCCGCCATTGCCCCGCCATCGCCCCGCCATCGGCGTGCGGGGCGCGCGCTGCTGCAGCGGGTTCGAACCAGGGACGCGCGGATTGTTGATGTACTGCAGGGATGGGCGGTTTAATCGCGATTAGTTCAACAATCGATTATTTTATACGATTAATCGAAAAATTGATATCTATTATTTTTTACACCGATTAATGGTCACAACCATTAATTTTTCCGATTTGTAGGTCGATTATTTTAATTCAAATATTAATTTTCAAGACGATTAAAAAATATGAAAGTACCTCTCTACTTTTAATCTTTAGCAATAGAATACCTCGTCTCTCTATTCGATATTGTTCATTTAATGATCTGTAACTGAGATATGTAATATATGAAAATGGTTTTGTAAAATATAATTGTATTTATTTTGTCTTTTTTAGAAGAAAATAAAAGAATTGAGAAGTGTTCGATTAAGTGCATTTTATTTGTGCAAAAACCGTGTGTATTACTTTCTTCTATATTTAATTTAAAAAACGTTAACGTTATTTTAGTTCATGAATATGCTTTTCTGATTTCATTAAAATAACAACTAAATTTGACTTAAACACAAAATTTAATAAATAAAATTTAACAAGTCGGAAAATTGAGAATGACTCGCTTTTTTGTTATAGATTTTCTTAAAAGAAGTGAAGTCACTAATCTATTATTAATTTACAAATTAAAATTTAACGATTTTATGAATTTTACACATTATTTAAAAATGAGAAAAATTAATCGATTATAGAATATTAATCGATTAATTCGGAACGATGAATCGATGTATATTAATGTTCTAAAACTATTAATCGATTATTCTATAATAATCAGCCAATTCTAGTGTAACTGTGTACACCCTCTCCGGGCCTCCGGTTTCATTCGGCGCGACGCTTCTCGATGGCCGAGTTTTCTCTTGCGAGTGTTCTTCGGCCACTTCGAGTAGATGCTTGTCTATTTTTTCTTCTAGCCTTGGAACTTGTACATCTTTCCTGTTTTCCCTTTTTTCGTCAACATTAGGATAGTATAACGGTTGAAAAATTGCATGAACTTTTCTAAAACTTGACTTTAGTAGCTGACCTACGTGAAGGTTAAAACTATTGTGTGCGTGAACGCCGACCTCTTGGCAGAAAAACGCAGCACACTTTTAATTACTTATTTTCTTCGTTCTTATTTATTTCCCGTCTCGTGATTTTTCGCATTGCACGGGGTGTTTTTCTTCATACTTGTATCTTCAGTGTCTTCTTCACTTTTCCTTTTTTAAATTCATATTCCATTAACTTTCCTTTATCCTGTGTTTCTTCACATGATTATTCCTGTATCACCCCATTCCCTTCGATCGTCATTCTCGTATTAGAGATGCTTCTCGTGCAGAAGGCAGAGCGCTTCACCTATTCACGAAACAAATGCGTACTGTAAGCTCTGTAATGACTTTGTTATTACGGCCAATCAGAGTTCAAGGAACTTTCCTCAATCGTTCTGGAAATTGAGCTTGCGTGTTTGTTAAATGATTCCCAGCCGTGCTCTCTTGTATCATGCTGAGAATAGAGAAAGAAAGAAAAAAAAGTAATTCCAGAAGGCACTTTCCTGGAATTTGCATATGATTGGGTTTTTAGCAGTTAGAACTCCTGTTTTCTGGAAATTTCTGTATCGTTGCCTTCATGCTATACGGTAGTATGTAAAACAACTCACGCACTGTTCCATTTTTAGTTGGTGAAATGTGTTTAATGGTCGTTATTAGACGCAGTATTTTATTTTGCTTTATTGCCGCCTTTTTTTCGCTGGGTGTTATTTACGGTCTTCTGCTGAAAGTCTTTAATTTGTTTTGACAGTCCTTGATAGCGGGCAAGAGGAGTTGGTATAGAAATGTCTTTAACATTACATTTTTACTGTATTATTCTACTCTATCTGGAGTTCATTTACATGGGATCCTTTTCTTGACTCACCTCTTTTTACTTTGTTTTCTTGGACGTGTGTTTTTATTTTTATCGTTGCCCATATCTTTTTTGTGTATCTCGTACCAGTCGGGACTAATGATAGGTTATGTGAAGAAAACACAGCTCTAATTGGGTCGGCCGGCCATCTTGCATTCATAATTTCAACCGGTCACGATTCAATGGGAGAGGAACGAGCTGGAAAAGGAATAAGGAACGTGGGGAGGAGAGGGGAGCAGTAATGCCCAAGTTGTGTTTATTACTCCTCGAGTGAGGACCCATTCGACCGGACGATGCGCGGCGTAGCGAAGTCTGTGCTTGTTGCGAACAAAGAGACTGCTAGCCAGGCGAGCCGGTTCTCCCAATGGAGGAAATTTACTTCGCAGCCTTTTATAAACTGCATTGTTAGGAAAAGTGTTTCGGTTTTTGTGAAGAGATATATCTAGTTTAAAATACTATGACAAATGATTGCCTTTCGGTAAGTTAAGTGAATTGTCTCATTTTCCCCGGAATTCATTCAAACAATTGACATTTTCCTTCTCACTTAATTTCGTTTCTTTGTTTGTTTTTTTAATTCGACTTACGTTCGCACAATGGACGTCTCTGGGAATTGAATCCGGTAATTACTGACTTTGGCTGGAGCCAGCAGCTTTTTTAAGTACAGTACTGGCCACGGTAAATGTTGCAATCACCACCCTCTTGGTTCCTTCTCTTTTCTCCGCGCATACACTTCTACGAAGCAAGTTACCAGCGAGGATGCCTCACGGACCGAATTGCACTACGTTGCCAGTGTTGAGCAAGAGCAAGCCGCCCTGAATTCAATGCTCTCTCTCTCTCACTGTATTTCGCCAATTGCATCGTAAAAGTCGGAATCGAGGGCGTGCCGAGGATATTCTAGGAAATGATTGTTCGAAAGAATGCAGGGGAAAATGCCTACGATTGTCGTACTGCCGTTGCGAGGACTAGTAAATTGAGGACGTCCTGTTCCCGATTTCTCTTCATTATCTTCGTACGGCGCTTTAGAAACGCTTCTGGAATTTACGTCATGAGGCAGTAATTTACATGAATCCGCGATATTAGTACTAGTTAGATTAACGAAATACCGCAAACTGGTCGGTTCATAATTAATGTGCTCGCAGCAGGTGTTCGGAGGTCGTTCCCAGCGCGCTCTGCTGGTGGAAGTCACTACGAGCGCGCTCTGTCGACCGTTTCTTGAACCGTTTCTACACCGCCCGCGCGCGAGCGGACAAGATGGTTGCCCGTGGCATTTCCATCTGCGTACTATACATAACTCCGATGGCAAGAAGTTGACCTTCCCGGGTGCTTCGTCTTTCGAGGAGAGATTCCATTTGATAGGAGTGAGTGGAACGGCAAACAACGTTGCCGGGTTAGTCATCGTTCAATGTTTATGGCGAGCGTTTTAGTTTCCCCGGTTTTTATTGGTGGTTGGTTTCCCAACGGCCTCGGTGACCATTTCCTTTGAGTTGCAGCCCTTCTAGTGCTTTATGATGATGAGGACTCGGCACTGGAAAAGGGTGAAATGTTTCTGTTTAAGTCAGTTTTCCCCGCACGCGTCGTTTTGAAGCATTGCACGTTCCCGAGGGACGAGCATTCTGCGTCGTAATCGCACATAAAAGGTAAATATGGGCTTTGCACGTTAACGTGACGAGACATCAAGTATCTGGAGATCGGGATTCCTTGACACTGTTGCTTGAACGGCCCAGTCTCTCTTCGCTAGCCCAAGAAAGTGCCTGAAAATGTGCTTTTTTAATTTTTTATTTACGCACATGTTTCTCTCCGTGGCGCTAACAAATTTTTATTTGCCCATTAATGTGTGCCCTTCGCCAGAATGACATTTTGTTGTGTACGTTTCCGAATCTGTCGTCGAGGCTCGAATGAGTTAAAGCCCCGTTATGTAATTCTTTGTACTCGGCGAGTCATCATGTGGAAAGTGGTGACCGGCTGACATTCACTGTTGAAGTCTTCAGGTTATAGAAATACTTTTTTCTATTGATCGAATGAACTGCGACTTGTGGCGATTAGAAAAAATCTGTAACTAAGCGTTACGACAATTCGTCGTTCCGTCTCGCTGATCTTTCTCCCCGCCGCGTCTGCGCCCCGGGCCAGAGAACCAAATACTTTCCTTTTTACAGGCTTCGTGGGAAAGAGGGGAGCGGGCCTCGTTGAGGGAAGAGAACGGAAAAGACAGGAAGCCGAGATATCAATTTAATCTCATTTTACCGTACAAGGGAACTTCATTAGATGAGATGCAATAACGAATCTGTTACGTATCCGGCCATTCCTGACTTTTCCATTTCAATTTACCAGTTCATTGTCGTGGAGTTCTTCTCCAATACCTTCAGATTTCCGTGTCGTAATTCTCTTTGGCAACCTCCGCCTCCTGGCTGTCGCCGCCCCTGGTTCATGAGGGGGGGGGAGATGAGGCACGAAGGGAGAAGGGTAAGGGGCGCTCGCCCTCTTTGATAAAGCGGGAGCTCGCACGCCTGGGAGGGTTTCATAGGCTCTAAACCACCTTCAACTGCGACGTCACCTCATGCCGGTTCGACTCGTGATCACATTTTTCTCTGCGTTCACCTGCACAATTCCATGAGCCAATAATAATAAAGTTTCCTATTTTTCTTTTCGCTACTTCCTCTGAAAGTATTCCCAGTACGTTCTTTTATTCTGTTATCCCAGCCTCATTGTTGGCAATCATCCTCTTTACTTAACATCGCAGCAGTAAATCTTCATTCATATCTGTACAGCTTCTCCTGATACTCATCTTCTCACGGTTACATTTCCTCCCCGCGTATCTCGTTGAGTCCCTCGTTTAACCTTACTGGATGTTTCCCCTTGCCTGGACGCCCCCGGTGACACAGCTGCAAGCAGTGGCCAGCCCAAATGCACCACGGGGTGTAACGCACCGTGTTGCGTGGAGCGGCAATATTTAGCTTTCCCTTTTAATGCTGAAAAACAACTGCATTGTATGCAAAGTGCGGCGTTTAATGACTTTCCGGCGGAAGGAGGAGGTATCGCCGGCGGTGGCGGCGGTGGTGGTGGTGGTGGTGGTGGTGGTGGAGGTGACGCCATGGGTGGGGGCGGGGCGGGTGCTACAGGTGGCCCTGACCAGCGCAACCCGCTGACACGGCTGTCTCGCCTTCACTGTCCAGCTGCTTGCTGCAAATGGCACTCATAACGCGGACTGATCTAATTTCATTACTGATGTGTGCACTTGCGTGTTATAGTTTCAGATCAGTGTATCACCTTTGTTCTTACTCGCCTCGTCCGGAGGAAGTTGGTTAATTGTTTGTTTTTATTAGTCGTATTTTGTTTAAAAATATTATTATTAGTTTGCTTTTCAAGTAAGAATTTCATGATTTTAACTCTACTTGTGTGAGAGTATTTAGAGTCGACTTCCCTTATTATTAAGTTATTTAGTTGTTCTATTTTGACAAAACCATCTTTTAGTTATACACACTCGTCATACAGGAATGAATTAAAACGAATAAATTCTTTTTAAAAAAACGCATTCATTCAATTATTGGTGAAACAGTATAAGAGCAGTGTGTTGTGTGGTAATAAGCGGATTCATTGAGATTTGATCTGGCACGCAACCGGGCCCCTCCCCCGCCCCGGTGGCTGTCGATCTGCGGCAGCGCGTGCGACCGCGGCGCGACGTGGCATGGAGGGGAGGAGAGGGGCGGGGAGGAAGGCGGGGGCGCCTCTGGCCGCTGGCCAGTCGATCCCCCCCCCCCGCCACCCATCGTTCACCGCGAGCCGCCTTTGGGGCAGGGCCTCACCGCACCGCACGGCACGCGCCGCGCCGCGCCGCGCCCCGGCCCCGCCCCCTTCCGCGGGCCGCTTTTTGTGGGGAGCGCGCGTCGCGTCGCGGGCGATGGGTCGCGGTCGGACGCGCGCCGCGCAGCTCAACGCCGCCGCGTCAACAGGTCTCGCTGCGGCGGGGCGGTTCCCTGCCGGTGCGCTCCCACCGCCTTCCCCCGGCCATTCCACGCGGTGCTCTGCTAAGGGAGGCTGGTGACTAACGGACAGGCGAATGCCGGAGCAGTACTGTGACAAACGAGCCACGCACCGCGCGCGATCTTTCCTTCCTCTTCCTTGTCCTCTCCTCATACACTTACAGGCACTACGCTACCACACATAATGGGAGATCGGTCGGGAGATCAGAGCTTGTCCCGACTGGGGCGGTGCTCCGCTGGTGGGAGACACATGTTTGGGGGAACCCCCGCTAGCTGACGGTAGGTCGGCGCCGGATCTCGCCATCCAGCAGGGGAAGATCGCCGCCACCTCTCGATGAAAAACGTGCACTACCCAATAATGACCTCGATAGTTTATGTCCTTGGAATCAGTTACAACCAACCAACCCATGCTGCTCTGCTAGGGAAAATGGGGACTGACGCTGATGAACGGATGGTATAAGGATGGTTCAGCCTTGCGAAACGTGTTTCACCTAACGACATGAAACGTCCTAATAAAATTCAGTTTAGTTATAATGAAACATGGTAAACTGATCGTTTTTCTGTCTATCGGAAAATTTTATACTACGTATAAAATTTGAACATGCTAATTGCTTGGAAATACCTCGTTCAACAATACATTTTCAAAACCCAGAACCGTTTAAGGCTATTAATTCAAAATGCAGTGAACAACAATCTGAAATAATTTCTAAGTGTATTGATTAGTTCTAGAGCAACTGGACATAAAATTGTCAACCTTGAAGTTATTTGTCTGTCTACAAATATGGTCCCTAATTCCTTCAAAGTATAAAATTGCCAACACCGTTGAACCACGAATAGAAATTGGAAGTTATGCTTCTGTAATTTTTAAATATTTTTATAAAAAAAAAACTCCTTGCCTCGAAATGTAGGATTTGACGATTTTATTTATTTATTTATTTATTTATTTTACGTCCAAAAAACAGTTAAAACTGTGTATGACGTGCTATGGGAAAAAGTGAATTGTGTGCACATTTTCAAAATTCTGTGATCCCTACACTAAGTCATATACTACTTCAATTTTGAAAAAAAAAAAAAAAAAAAAACTCCCATGTAATAAAATCTATTTTCAAGGCTAAATAAGCAATAAATTTTGGCTCTTATCCATGTTGTCCTTCGGAATAATATTTCCTGTCATGAAAAAAATAATTTGAATAATTGTATTTCCCACTGAATTCTAGAAGACGTGCATAGAAAATGAAGCTACATTTATGTCCAGAAGCAAAACAAGGGGCCATCTCAGCATTTGCTCAATGGATCAGGGAACCTGGACGAAAAACCTGATCGAGATGGGGGTCATTGACCCGGAGGCTGTAGTACAATAGTTGTTACAGGTTGTTTACACACATTTATACAGTCCAAATGGTAAATAATGCATTATGTATCATTGTTAAAATTAATGTTACTTTTCTTGTGATGCTCAGTATAGTCTCTAATTGTATAGAAACAGTTATGCAGCAGAAACGATTTCACTTGTGATTTAAACTTTTCTATCGAATTTAATCGTTTAATGTCCTGTGACAAAGTGTTGTAAAATAATACATGTATTGTATGTGAATTTTTTGTAATGAGCTGTTGGTACGGTCACCTGATGAGTATGATTTCGGGCCGAAATCCCATTTCGCGTTGCCCTCCCGCGACAGCGAATGCGTGGCCTGGGAGGAACTTGGCGTGTCCGATAACGGGACGCGAGAGTGCTGTCGGCGGTTTTTGTGGGCGCGGATGACTGATGGAATATCGCGCTCCCCTTAAAAAGTTGATGTTTTCTTTTTTGCATTGGCGCGCGCGTTGTTTTACACGTTCTCTCGTGTTTTTAAGTCATTAGCGTATAATGGATTTGGAAAAGAAAATGCCATTATTCGTTCCGGAGGCCTTGTGTGGGTGAGGTGGTTGCTTGGAAATCTTGTTTGCTCCAGGGATTTTAATCAGTTTCTTTATGTAAATTAAAGTTCATTGTCTTTTATTAGTACAATTTTGAATTTGCTAATTTATGAATTGAAGTATATTAATTATGTAATAAATATCCTGGAATGTTTCCACGGTACTGCTCTTTTAGATACTATCAGCATAAGCGGTATGTTGGACACGGTCGTTTCCTGATTAACAGTCAACCAGTATGGTACTGTTATTGTGTTCTCGCAAACATTTCCTCGTGAGCATATGACAGTGATATCCTTGTGGCAGCACGATAGTACAGATTGTTAGTCGTGAATTAAGATAACGTTAGTTGGTCACTCGAGATAATTCGATAGTTGTTTGTCTATTTCGCGTTATTGCAAACTGCACTTGCAATCTAGCTTCCATTTTGTTTCATAGCAGAGTTAATAATAGGTGCATGCGGCAGCGGTAGTGTTCATTTAACTCTATTCGCCATTAGGAAACCTTGTCCCCTACCGCAAACAACGGGGAACACAACTCGAGTAAAAAGAGGGTGGAGTTTGTCCGAACAAGTGAGATCTCGCTTAATAGTTTCGGAATCGAGAGATAGAAGCTGCAGTAAACAGAAGCCTTTCATAGGCCTATGGAAACCGTAACACGAAAGCGTGCGGTATTTTGCGGGACAACAAGCGTTCAGTATTGCTCATTGTGTCCTGAATCAAGAGGAAACCGACCGCTGAACACAGTCCGCCATTAGAATGCGAGAGAAAACGCGGAAATTCAGAAAACGGGAATGAATGCCGACGCGAATGAATCGAAAATGTTTTTGTTTGGCGGTGCAACCGAACGGTTTGGTTACTCAAACAGGAAGGAAAATTCAGCTGTTGGGAGCGCGTCTGCCGGCTGGTGGGTGCTGGGCTCTAGAGGCGTCGCGGGTGACAGCGAGACGCGAGGACGCGAGAGATGAACCACTTCCTGTTTACTAATACACCATTTGAAACGGATGCGTTACACACGTTGCCAGTGGAACGGGCTGTTAACTCGCCCTATTCTCTGTTGGCGTTCCTAGATTAAAGGACTAGGCACCCAGTGAGCATTACAACATGCCGCGCTTTAAAAAAAAGTCCACCTTCCGAATGCCAGCGCCGGTGTATGAACTGCAAGAAACTGATGCTGGTGAATTGTGAAACTTAAAAAGTGTACTCCTATTTTGTAATGTATTCGTTAAATGACGGCTCAGATTGGCTTCATTTTCTGGGCATCTGCGCGAGTATATTCTTATTTTATCATATTTTTTTCTCGAATTATATTCTCGTTTATCACTAAACCTTCTAAATAAGTACGTATTGATTGCGGTATTCTGTGTAATGATACATTTAATATTCTTCACAGTAATGGATAGCGCGAATTGCGTAATCAAGCAGATGATTTCCATCCACGACCTGTGTTCGCATAAAGTGTCTTGTTCGCACCCAAACAAAATTATTTCTTCACAATAACAGGTTTCCGGAACCAACATAATACAAGAGTTTGGAATTTCAATTTTCGTACAAAAGAATATAAAACCTACTTTTCATGTTTCGATGGCTAAGTGAGAATTTTGTAAAAAAATACAAAATCCAATTTAACGTTATATTTTATGCATAAAAATAATTACTTTTCATTTGCAGAGGCTTGTTCCAACAAAATTGGAAGCGAGTTTTTGCTTCGAGTCGCAAAATCGATCTGGGTGAGCTGAAAAACTCGTCGAGACAGCAATGAGGCATCTCCGATGAAAGAAGCTGTGTTGTAGCAATCTCCATCTTGCAGCCAGTGAGCACTTCGCATCACTTGACTGATGGCTCTGAGAGAAAGGGAATATGAAACTCCGAAGTAGTTCTTTGGCGATGTTTTAGGTTGTAGGGAAATATTTGTGATAGTCCCGTACCTCAGAATCGTCAATGAAGGAGATACGTTGTGATATTATAACGCTGCCGTATTCTTGTTTGCCGAGTTTGCTTTGTATGTCGGGTTGATTTATAATTGTAATTCTCTTTGTATTAGATTACACCACGAAATTAACGAGTTTTTTGTCTGATCATTAATTTCTCGGCAAAGTCCTTGAGCTGTATCGGCGCGGTTCAACTCCAAAACAAAATAATTAATTCTAATTGCGCGAGTTATGGAAATATCTTCTCCTTGTTTTTTACTGTTTTTGAATGCGTCGTAAAACTAGTCTCGTATATTTTTTTACTGCTGGCCCAAGGTTACAGTTTTGGGAGTATCCGTGCTTAAAAAGGCAACTGACTACTGGCAGGCAGCCTAAAGCCATCCTGTGAAGCTATCAACTTTCTCTTTAATTTTGAAATCCTTAAATCAGGCATTATTCTGATTCTTTTGATATAGTTTTTCGTACTTCGTTATGTTATTAGATCAAGAATAGCTTTGGGCAGATGCGAACCCAACTCGATAGCTTTTTCTCCAAGGTTGTTAGTGATACTGAGAGTATATGCAGAAATGGTTCTTTCTCAGCAAAACAATAAATTTCGTTTTTATCACACAAGGCATTTATGTAGCTTTCCTCCTTCGCAGATTTCTCATGCGAAGTAAATTGCTTATTGAAGAAATAAATCACCATTTTTAATCGTACAAGATGTGGTTGGCATTGGCATATTTTAGTACGAGGAAAAGTCGTACTAAATTATGGATGGCGTGCGGGTTTAGCTTCGATGCACATTGTGTCGTTGCAGATAACACCGGGTTATTCCGGTTGTGTGTGTTTGGGTATAGTAGAATCCCTTAAGAAGCGGGGCATGCTGGAACACCTGCTCAGTCTTATCACTGCCCATCAGTGAGCTGGTGCGGTTTGGGGTACACGGTCAAACGTTGCCGCGTGATTCGCGCTCCTTCTGCAGGGTGCAATCGTGCAATCAACTGTCACAGATACTGAACGCATGATGACACCACGTTATATGTCGGAGGGGAAGTTAGTTTGCCCGTCGGCAGCCGGAGGCTACGGAGGGTGCACAGCTGCCGATCAAAATGTCGGCGCATGCGCAGTGGCAGATTTTTCTCAATGCGGTTGAGTTATAGCTGCCACGCGGTCGTGGGCCATTTTTCCTCCCGGGGCCTGCGCGGGCGTTGCTCTGCACGTGAGCGGCCTTGACGTATTGATCACTTTCCTCCCCCTCCCCCTCCCTCCTCCACCTTCCCTCCCCCTCCTCCTCCTCCTCCTCCTGGGCTCCGGACCTTGGGCAGCGGGGCTGATGACCGCGTCCCGGCGAGTGACAAGTGCTCCATTCGATGCACTGCCGCGACGCCGTCCGATTTCATTCCAGGCGATATGATCACGCGAGATCGAATTTTTCCTTGTGTGGGAGCGGATGCGTGATGTTGATTCAATCTTGTTATGCTCGATTCTTTTCCTATCAGCGTCGGGCTTGTCTTGCAAGGTCGGGCTTCGTCCCGAGTCGATCCGGTCTTGCACGTTTTCAGGGCTTGATATGGTGCTCGTTGTTAATCTCGATTTATTCATATTATATTTGATCATATAAAAGCACCTAAATGTGTCTGTATTTTATAAATACAAAAAACAGCGTGAGAAAGAGAGTGGGGTTTGACGACTTCTGTGACAGTGAGAGTGGTGAGGGTGAAAGTGAGAGTAATGAAAGAATGAGGGTGGTGGAGTAGGTAGTGAGAGGGTGAGAGAACGATGGAGAGACGATGAGAGTGGAAAGGAGATATTTTTTCTGATATCTTATTGGGTGATACTCGTCGAATCGTATCAACCTGGACCGTTGTCTTATTGTGCGACAGTCATCGAATCGTACCAACCTGGACCGTTGTCTTACTGTGCGATAGTCATCGAATCGTACCAACCTGGACCGTTGTCTTACTGTGCGATAGTCATCGAATCGTTCCAACCTGGACCGTTGTCTAGCGAGCTTGAGCGTTACTCCAAGTTGGCCAATCGTCCTCTGAGCCGAGAGCAGCATACGCAATGCTTGATTACATCCCGCGCGGGGTTAATTATCCCCCGAAGCACGCTGCAGGCCCCGCGCGGCGCGTGCCTGCCCTGCCGATCGGGCGGCGTCGCCGGCCCCGCCCCCGCCCCCGCCCACCGGATCAGAACGAACCGCGAAGCCCTGACAGCTCGTGTTCGGCGGAGGCGCGTCGTGTCCTCTCGTGGCCCCGGTCGAAGGCAGCCGCCCCAGTGGAACGAGCGTGGGTTGTTGCCGGCCCAGCACGCGGTGCACCGGTCATTAAGAGGTTGCTCTGTATCGACGACGTGGGGTCTTGCTTCGGATCAAGTATCACGTCAGTTTGATAGACTCTCCCCCTCCCTCCCACCCCACCCACCCACCCATCCACCCCCGCCCGCCTTCCTGTCCGCTCCCGGGAGGCACACGGTATGGCTGTCATGCGGCCGATATCGCGTTATCTGACCAACGAGAGGCATAACTCCTGCGCTCGATTAGTTGCTGCTACTGGGTACAAACCATAACAGTTTTCATCGTCGGAGATGAGGCGATAAGTTTAATTGCTTTGTTTTCCGTTTGAACTCGGCCAACATTAATTAAAGTCCTGATTGTCCCGTCGTACTTCTTGTTTTGGAATCCTGGCTACTCTCATTTCGAGTTCACGAGCTCGGGTCCGCTGCTGTTTTACATCAGCCCTTTAGAGTTCATAATCTGCAAATGTTCTTTATTGTAATGTGTTTCAGGAACCAAAAAAAACGATTGTGCCGTGGAAGAACTTCTAGTAAATTTTCAAACCACTAAAAAAGTTCACAAAGATAATGACATAAGAAATGCACATTAATGCACTCGTGGAAATAAATGAAAAAAATTAATGTGAACCTTATCCATTGTGATATCTTTTTAACGCAGAAAACCCGAGCGACTGTTCATGTTACCAAGATAACTCTTGTAATATTCAGAACTTTTTAAATTATATTCAAATGTATTCGGATTTGAAGATTCTATGCATTAAAAATATTACACGTTCAGTGTTGTTCAAAATTCGTGTAATGCATGTTGAATGCACTCTTCTTCAAAGCACTTTTGAACTGGTCAGCAATCTACGTATATATACTTCGCAACCGCTTAGTTGTACCCAACAATGCATTCGTATCCCGGATGGAAGGCATCTTTCTTATCCTCTTTTTTATTGTATTCTTATTCATTTTCTTTTGTGCTTACGACGCACACCTCCGCACCTTTAGTTGCATTTTGAAGACTTGCTCTCGAATATGATTCCCTTAATGGAAAGGTATGCAAGCCGTCAGATACACGAAGCTTCTAAACCAGGGTTATTAGTCATAGATTATTAGTTAAAAGTGAAAGTCCTTTTCATCCATGTCTAGCGAGAACATCGTGCGCCTAGAGCACCGCTGTACCGGGATCAAAGCCCCCTTTGATCTAAAAATAGATGAAGTTTAAATTTAAAGAATTATTTTTCTAGTAAATTCAGAAATTCGAAATCATCCCAACGTGTTGCACTGCGTTGTGCACGGTATGGACTGATATCAGGGTTCCGTCCGCCACCCCCACCCCGTTTCAGAGCAGACAGATAATGTGATCAACACCACGGGAAAGTCAGGTGTGGTTCACCCGAGTCATGCAAATATGGCCCGCAACCTTACTTAGATTTTACTTGTGGCCCTTGATGCCTTGCAAGTGAGATACCGGTGTTCTAAACCGAAAAGGGCTTGGCTTGCTGCTGTGGCTGTCGGGCGTTGGCGGCGGTGCCCTACCACGCTCGGGGAGAAACGCGAGGGCTGTGAAAGGGCCGACGTGGAGGCCGCTGTGACAAATGGATTTCTCTATTTCACAACACACGAGACTTCAAATTACTTCTTCCCCGTCCACCCCTTCCCCCTGGCCCTCTATTTTAGGTTGTTTGTTGCGTGGATAATATGCATGCTCATTTTTGTTTTTGTCTTCTCTTTTGACAGGTGAGTAGCCGTCAGGCGGCCTAACGATAGCATTGGCTGACGCGACGCCCGGGACAAAGGGTTCAAAAGGTGGCGTGCCTCGGTGACCGGTAAGTACATGGCCGGCTCGCGAGGAGGCGACGCGTTGCTTATGGCGACGCGATTAATGGAGCGGGACGCGTCCTTCCTTCGCGCCCGCGCTTCTTACGGGTTGGGAGAAAGAAGGGGTGGAGGGCAAGAAAGGTGTTGAAGAATCTGGTGGAATGAGTTAAGAACAAACTGAAATGACTAGAGTGCACTGTCAGATATTTCTGCATAACTTTTAATGTAAAAGTACATGAAAGTAATATTAATGTACGTAAATTAAATTTAATGTACACTAGTAAGTTAAAGTAAGTCATACATTAAATCTATTGATTTTAATTTAAGCATTAAATTTAATGTACGTGTACATTAATCTCCATTTAATGTACAAGGTACATTACAATTCATGTTAGTCGTACATTAAATGTACATTAAATTGAATGTAACTTCTAACGGTGTACGTTCTTTATTAATTTCGGTCAACTCACACGGAGTCTTTATGTATTAGTGTGTGGGAAGGGTAGATAAGGATAGCTGAAATTTGTATGAATAATGCGAAGTAAAGGAGTGCTTTCCATTCGCTTTTAATTTTCGAACTCTCTTCTGTTTCGAATCTCTCTTCTGTTCACGTCTGTTGTTGCAGTGGAAACTGTAGTAATAACACAGGGTCTGGTACACTTATCGCTCGTGGGCTGCAGCGGCACTGCTAAAAAAATACGAATTTTGAATTTATGCATTCCCCAGAATTGTAGATTCGTCTATCTTCCAGCAGCAACAGCAGCATATGTTACTGTACAGTATTCCACCAACAAATGTCAGAAGTGTGAACTCAAGAATGATGCGTTTCAATAGAAGATGGAACTGCAAACTCATTTTTCTCAACACCTTATTTTTTTCAGTTGTGCTCCTATTACGGCCCACGAACGATAGGTATAATTTTCGGGAAAAGAATTCGAAGCGTATTCTGTTTCATTACGGTACTTTCTAGGCCAAATCCACAGTTCAAAATAATCTTCCCTGTTATGGAGCGGCAGGAGCGGCATGTAATCTATATATATAAAAGAAAGTCGTGTTAGTTACACTATTTATAACTCAAGAACGGCTGTACCGATTTGGCTGAAAGTTGGTGAGCAGGAAGCTTAGGGCCAGGAGACGGACATAGGATACTGTTTATCCCGTTTGACAGCGTTCCTGTGTGAGAACGCACGTTTTCGCGTGATTTCGCATGTTAGCGGTCATTGTTGCCTGTTGTAACCCATTGTTGTAACGCCGCACTGATAACAGAAGGCGATAATGATAGCCGCTTTTCGTTCGCCGTTATATCTATATATACTACACCTATTATATACTTACGTTATACCCATATATATTTCACCTATGCACCAAAATACAGGAACAGTAATGAATGATTAATCTACTTAATTTTTTTATTTGCATTTTCTAATAAACAATTTAACTTAATAAATTCCAAAATCTGCTTATTTATTGCCTTTAACAGCCGATCCCTATTAATACAGCTTTGTATTTCTCTCTTAAACAAAAATCAATTCCAAAAAAAACGCTCTGCTACGTAATAGATTTTTTTATTATCTATTTAATATCAGAGCGTTTTTTTGAAATTCTTCTTTGTTTGAGAGAAAAACATAAATGTGCAATACCTTTATTATCACGAGTGCAACAAGGATAGTACAGTTTCTCACAGTGAGTGCGACGCGAAAAAAAGATGGGACCGACTGTTAAGGCGGAACAGAGTTCGCCGGGTCAGCTAGTTTGTAATAAAATGCTTCGTGACTCCGGTTCTCAGGAGGCTCTGAATTCCACGTAACGGTTAGTTTAATCCAAAAACCAGAATAAGAAAGAAATTAATTCGAATCTGTGAAGACAGCATACAAAAAAAATTTTAATTTTTGCAACAGCATATTTATTTCACAAACTACTATTTTCCCAGTTATGAAGAAGCGAAATGGCTTGAAAATGTATCTTCGAACTTGTATGAAAATCAGCTTTGGAATTGCTTGTGAGCGTCTTTCCGAAGGGGTATGTATGTTGCCCGATTACTTCCAGCGCCCGCTTCTTCTGCACCGTTTGAAATATTCAATGTAGATTAAAGAAATTTTTCTTTTTATAAGAAGCAAGAACATGATTGAACCGGGACGTACGCAAGGAAATGTTTTTCTTTCTTTTCGTATCTCCGTCTGTTAGGATTCCGCTCTGTTCATTGGACAGGGATTGATATAACTTGTGTTGAATTATTCAGGAGGCTCGCCGAGCTACTGCGAGCACGATCTCGTTCCGAATTCCTGCAAGACTGTGCAAAATGATGGAACAGTGTACGTGCCTGCCGCGTTTCGCCCTTGTCCCGTCGCACAGCAGCCTTCTCTGCCTCGCCTCGTCGTTCCGTCCACGTCTCTCCTCTTTCTCTCCTTTTCCTTGCCTAGCCCCTATTCAGGACATGCCAGACTCCCAAGGAGGGCCGTTAACTTACTTGAAAATTTACGGGTTCAAAAAAAGTTCAGAACAGTTATGAATAAAATGCTTCAAATTTGTATATTGTGTGGTTATTTTATCGATAACAAATAAACTAATTTTTTACAATGTATATTAAAGTATCAAAGTTTTAATACAAACTATTTCTTGTAGAAAAACTTTTTTTTTTTTTTATAAATATTCCTTCAATATTTTCTAAAGCCTTCCTTGATCTCTGACGTCTCGGTCGCGCGTCACCGGCCGTTACTTCCCCGTCGCTGCTCGCTCCTTTCTGTACATTACATTTTGTACATTTCTTCTCGTTGCCCCTCCTCCTCCGTTTCGTGTGTCTGCGACGTCGCCGTGACCTCCATTGAACACGCTGCCGCGCCCCCGTGTGTTCCCCTCCCTCCGACCCCTTCTCCGTTCCTCCTTTCCACCCCCTTCGTCTTTATTGCCGTCGTACCCATCTTCTCCGGCCCCCTCCCCCTCCCCCGCCCGCTCGCTCCAGCCCGGCGTTCCATTGGCGTCTTCCCTCTCTCTCCCTCCCACTCTCGCGCTCCTTTCTAAAATATCTTTGAACTTCTAATAGCGAAACTTCGGCCTTTCTGCGCGAAACGTTCTTCATTTTGTGAAGGGAAAGTTGGTCCAGAAGGAAGCATAAGACGAAAAGGAAAAGAGAAAAATGCTTAACAAGATGAGATGAAGTAGCGTTCTATAACTGGAAGTATCAGCGTTACACTGGAGAAGCAGGTCGTGAAGGAAACGAATGGAGAAGAATTAAATTTCGTGCGCATGTGAAATGGAGCGCAAAAGCTGGCTTAGGCCAAGTTCTTTCGGGCAGGTGTGCTTCGTATCGACACATTGCTGGGATGAAACAATCTTTCTCAATTACGTGATTGAAAAAGATTGCCCACAGTTTCTCATACTTCTTTCCATAAATTAAAAACGATGAAATACGGTAGGTTTCTGGTCTTCAGAATGATATACTGATGGTCTTCGTAATAAAACTGTGCATTGTAGCAAACAAGCTTGCTTCATTTGCTTCGTATTGCCGGCCCCCGATCCTTCTTTTGAAAGTAAAATGAGATTGTGCGCGCGACAAAGGCTGAATAGTCACGTTTCTACCAGACTGTCGTTCATGTAGTGGGGGTCGCTGTTGAAATGTTTAATGATGAGGCCTTGAGTATTGTCATTGATATATACATGCCCGTGTGCTTTATAAACACGAAATATAATATGCGGCTTGCGACAACTCGCAAAGACGACTTGTAAACGATGCAAACAAGTTCAGCTGCTGAGATAGAGCGGATGCTTAATATTGTGTACTGAGGATTTATATTTAGGTTTTCTTAACTTCTAAGTGATGTCTCTGTGATGCATCGGTTGCTAGCATGAGATTACTTTGTGATCCAGTTCGGGTGAATCTCGAATTGTCCGTTCTTGATCATGCAACCAGTTTGTTCTCCACGCAATCAGTATGCTGTTTCAGGGCTTAGGACATATACTATGCGCCAGAAAGAAAGAAAGAGAACGCTAATTCCTTCTCTTCAAAAGCGCTTATTGTCCATGGAAGTTAAAAAAAAAAAAAAAAAGGTCCCGTAGGGGTTCGAACACAATGTGCGATCGTCCTAAGCCAACTCCTTGTTATGTCTTTTGTGAAGATCGATAAAGCAAAAGGAATTAATCGAACAGTCCCTGCTTCGTACTTCGGGGTAGCAAACGCAGTAGAAGGGAATTGAGGCCAGACACAATCGCTGTGATACATACTTGCTGAGTCAAATAAACGTGGCATAACATGATTTGAGCTTTGTTTCTGCAAGATAATTCTGAATTGTCATATTCTGAGAGGAAAAAATTAAGCAATGATCATTTTTATGTGTGCAATTAAAATCGTTTAAAGATAAAATAGTATTATACTTCTTGTCAATGTGAAATTGACGTATTCTTCTCAATGTTAATGATTTGCATCTACATAATGCTGAACTAAAGGATAAAGATTGTATCAGTTGATAACCCTTTTCAAAAATTGCTGCCTCTAACCTCTATAGGTCAAGAGTACAAGGTTTAAAAACTTTCGTATTTTCTCCGTCTGTTAATTGGAGAGAAATAAATAGAATTTGCGTTGCGCAACTGATGTAAATTGTCTTTGACTCTTTAACGCTAAAGTAAACTTGCTGCAGTAGTTTCCTTTAGAAGCACATTGTGTAGAGTTCGTACTTCATCTCGGAAAAACGAGTGTTCCTATTGATTTAAATTATTATTTGTGGAGACGAAAATTGATTGTAGTAAAATACATAATGGCCGGACCACTGCATGATAAAGAGTACTGATGAAACCATTTGGCTGCGCAAAGTAAAGAAAGCCTAATTAATGCATAATAAAATTAATTATATTTTATGAAATGGAAAAAAAGAACTCGTGTGATTTATGCAAACACTATATCAGCAATAAGACTAATAAGAATAATATTAACTAGGCTACAATAATCATTGAACTTAATTAAATTGATTGAAATTACTTCAATGTTTCCGCGAAAGACAAGGCTCACTATCTTAGTCACCATGCTACCGAGACACCATACTTTTGCCTTTAGAAAAACCGAATTGCGGATTTGCTGATTGTCTTCTTTCGTGGATTGTTCTGACTCTCACAATCTACCCCAGGTACCAGAGTTCAAATGTAGCTGTGTAACTGTAAGCTTGCCGACTGCAAAATGTGTCCCACAAAAGTTTCCCCACGTGTGTGTGTGTTCTTATGCGTATGCATCCCTAAACTGCGCTCCAAAAGGGGGCGTTTTGTGCTTTATGGCTCGCCTATTCCGCCGTTAGAATGCACTGGAGCGTGACCGCGTGGCCGTTGTCTTACAGAGCGCATGCGAGAGTGTTGGCGTGCTTTGCCACGGACGCTTTACTGCTGCACATTACGAAGATCCGGCTCTGGAAAGTTCACTTGTGCTCCGCTCCCACTGTGTGACTGAAGGGAAGAAGCTGCACCCTACTGCAAGGTCCTTTCCACCTTATTCATTCCTCGGTATGAGCAGAGGTAACAAGTTAGGGCCCTACAACTATCATCCGTTCTCGAAGAGCCCAGCATCATTTGCAAGTTCCATTACCGGAGCGAACTTACATCTCTCCTTCATAACGTCCTTCGTATTGTATTATAAGCCTCGAGACGTTGAATATAGCTTCGCAATATGTGATGGAGCCCTCTTTTTTTTTATTCTTCCTCTTTTTCGAGCAGGAATCGCTTCTCCTATGACAATCTACGTGATCGAACAAGTCGATTTCCTCTTCCACTCCCCATTGCTGTATATTGCAGACGTTCAAATCTTATAACGTTGCTAGGCAACCAATATGAAAGGGCATGACGTCACAACTCGATGAAGAAGCACGGCGCGGGGCGGCGAGGCGAGGCGAGGCGAGGCGAGGCGGGGAGCGGAGAAGAGAAAGGAGGGGAGGAGGGCGCTGGCGGGGGTGGGCAGTGGGGGCGGTGACGGGCAGGCGGGCGGGCGGTCTACGTGTCTGAGGGCCGTTCCGGTGCCTCCGCCCACGAAGGTAAGCACGGACGTTATTCTTAACTGCCGTGTAATTTCGCACTGATGCGAATCGTGCTGTCTTTAACATTCACAATTAGCGTAATCGAAATGGCTGTCCAATGGAGGGAAATGCTTGCCAGATTGCGCGCGCGTCGTGTGGGCGTTTGAGTACATTCTGGTTGTTTCGGATGGTAGCAGCTTCTCAAATCCTTAAAAAAAATAACAAATATTCTGAAGCCTAACCGGGGCTTAGATCCTTTTGAACGGATCAAAGGTATTGTTTTCTTCTTAGTTTCTTCCTCTTGAGTCGGATGCTGGGTGTTCACCTCGCTCCCGATGCTCTTTATTATGAAAGTTGTCGAGAGCACTTGGCATTTTCAAGCATTTTCCTTTTTCAGGCGTAATTGGACGAAAGAACAAAATTGATGGTTTACCTTAAATGAACTGAGAGTTTTCGTTTCTCGGAAATGTTCGTTGCACATGCCTTCGTGAATGATAATGCGTTTCAAAGCGTGAAAAACCGCGATGTAAACAAGCCGTAATGAACAGTGCGAAACATTGATATATTTATGTGCGTTGCATTCAGTTTGAAAATAAGACGTGTCGGTCGGCCGGCCGCTCGCCCGCCATTTCGCGGTCGCTGTTTTTTTCTTTCGCGAGTGATTTGCGAGGTTCCAATTAGCGTCCCGTAATTGACATTGCGGCGTCTTCGTCGGGAGAAGTGTTTCGCGAATCGCGCTGCGCCGCAAATTACGAGGGCGCTGTCGACGCTTCGCTGTCCAGTTTCGTTTCGTTGTTAAGACATTAGTTAGCCCCCACGGGAGATTCACTGCAGGTGTCGGAAGGGGCTACGTGAGTTCGCAAGTGTAAGTAAAGCTCCGCATAGTTGAGCAGACCGCAACATGAGTTTCGCGTCGTGCGCTTCGCCCCGCTTCACCCCGCTTCACTGCGCTTCTCCCCGCTTCACCCCGCTTCACCCTGCTTACATCGCTGAAACAACCCCGTCAGTGGGAATGTTTCACCGTTCTGACACGGTGAAATTAAAAGAAATTATACAGAGTATTTTAATGTCATAAATCTTTTTATATTAGCCCCATTTTTAGCCTCGCTATAAATTTTAAGTAAAGGCTAGATGAACAGGTTAGTCGGCGCGCGGCCATGATTCATGTCAGAAATTAATTAGAACTCAAAAAGGGGTGAACGCGAGGGGAGTGGGGCACTCGGCGGCGCGGAAGGAGGTGGAGGAGGGGAAGAGGAGGATAAGGAGGAGCGGGCATCTGGGATGTGGCCGGGGGGGGGGGGCGTTGCGCTATGACGGGAACTCGTGGAATGCGGTGGATTGGACGGCGACGTTCCAACCCTACGTCGGGAGTATCTCTTCCTCGGTTACTTCCGCCTGTTCTGCCTTTGTGTGCTCGTTTATGTGACCTTATCTCCCACTTCGTGGATTATTCGCGCCCGTTTCGTCTTTCGTATACTTTCCTGCTTCACGTTGATTCTCGACTTTAGCCTCCCCTTAGCTGTATAACATCGACCTTGTCCTATTTCACTCGAATCCACCGTTTTCAAACTCTTCAGGCTTAAAATTGGCCTTAATTTTACAGCACCCACTTTTACAACCGCTTTTGATAGATTTCAATTTCTTTTTAATTCCAATTTGAACTTTACGATTTCCTAATGTGTAAAGGTGTTCATTTTTCTTTCTTTTCAATATATTTCTCTCTGCGTATTCATGCGTTGCATTTGCTTCCCTCGGGAACTCGGTTACGTTTGGCTGCAAACCGCCCTGACAGATGACTGGGTCTTGCAACAGCTGTTGTCCTTTTCTGTTCATTTTCAGCGTCCCTGGCTCATTGCGGCGATTCGCATCTTATCGCCCGTGACCTCCTCCTCCTCCCGTCCCGGCGTGCGTTCGTTAGCACGTCCCGTGACGTGTGACGGGAGTTTGAACTCGTGTTCTTCCCATAAACGCCCCGCCAAACTGCGGAACAGCAGAAAATCACGCAGCCGTACTTCACGAACGAACGCGCCCGCGAGTGAGAGAGAGAGAGAGAGAGAGAGAGAGAGAGGGAGAGAGAGGGGGGAGAGAGAGAGAGACGGAGGGAGACGTAGAAACCGAGGGCAGAATTTCCAAATAGAAACTGGTGCAGATAAATTAAACGATATCTTTGTTGAATGCTAGCGTGTTGCATGAGCAAGTTGCGTATATCAAACGTGTATCCACCTCTTTATGTCCTCCATCGTCTCTCGCATCCCCCTTTATGCTGCCATTGCCTGTACTATCTTATTACCCCCTTTATGCCTTCCCCCCCCCCCACCGCCTGCGCGCCCTCTGCATGTAGGGGGCGCGGATGTATTTGTCCTACTTGTGTGTGAAGCTACGTGGTTTATGTGGAGGGAGAATGCGCGCGCAAAAGCAAGATGAAGAGATGCGGTTTGTGTCTCGGTGGTGGCTGCGGTGGTGGCTTCAGCAGTGGTGGCGGCGGCGGCGGCGGCGGCGGCGGAGTCTGAAAGGGAGAGAGGTAGAGAGAGAGAGAGAGAGAGAGAGAGAGAGAGAGAGAGAGAGAGAGAGAGAGAGAGAGAGCGACGAGCGAGTGGCGGAAGGAGAGGCCGAGAGGAGAATGAGCTACGTCATGGAACCTTGTTAATGCTTACCAAACTTTGTGGAGGACTTGTTACTATTATCTGCTCACAGTGGCAAAGAGGGAGGTAGAGAGAGAGAGAGAGAGGGAGGGAGACTGTGTTCTGAATGCTTGCCAAATTAATTTGCGAAAGTCACATAACCTAAAACAGACTTTGGGTATGTTGCGCAGTGAGCGAGCGAGCGGGGGCGGGGCGAGAGGGGGGGGGCGGAGGTCAAGAGGGACGGGGGGGGAGGGGCAGGGGAAGGGGGGCAGAGAAGGGCTGGAATGCGAGCGTAGTTTAGTTCATTGATCTATATATCAAGGTTAAGCGCCTCTCAATCGCGTGCTGTTTCGTTGCTGTTCTCAAGCTGCCCGGCCGTTTCGTTCCGGAAGGATCTGCGTCGACCTTCAGGCGCATTCGTTCACTGCCTAGGCCTCCCACGCCCGGCGCTTTGCTTAAAAGACCTCGGATCTGCGCGAAGAAGTATTACGGGTCGTCCTGGATTGATCGCGAGTCGCGACGGCGTGCGGCGAATCGTTTACGCGGATGCCGTTAGCTCTTAACTGTTCAGCCGACGTCGCCGAGGTCGACACCGGCCTCCGCTCCCCCCCCCCGTTCCCTGAGCCACCCCGTGGAGAGGGTGTTCCTCACATGCGCCGAGGGAGTGTGTGCATATTTGCCGTGTGCTCGAGGGAACTTGTAGCAGCAACGGCGTCGCAAGCGTGCTTGCCCCCCCTCCCCTCTCCCAAGGAAGACTTTCACCCGACGCTGCTGCCCCCGCTTTCTCCCAGCGACCGCCCCCCTCCCCCTCCTCGTCCTCCCGGCCGTCGCTGCTCGCACGTGTGGCGCCCCCCCCCCCTCCAAGCGGCCTTCCCTCCCGCACCGCCGTACATACGGTCCGTTCAGCCTCGGAACACTCGCTGCTGGCGGGTTCCACAGTTGAAGAATCCTGGTGTAAAACAGAACTCCCCCTCGGAAACGCTTCCGTGAAATAAACGTGTCGTTTTAGTGGGCAGAGATATATGAGGTTACATAAAAATACAACTAACATGAGTCACCTATGAGTCATGAAATGATCTCGTTGAATATCACACTGTAAGGACCACAGCTGCAAGGGATCCAATGCTAGAACTACGAAAATTGCCGTTTTGAGGAGTCTCATCTCTTTTACTCCCGAGCCTTCAATTTCTTGAAAGCAGCCTTAAAATTGTATGTATGTAACGTAGAAAAATAAAACCATGCGCATATTCAGCAACTTTAAACTGTCTGTATGACATCAATATTCTGGTTATGGACGTGTTCTGTGAAAGCAACATTTTTGGTTTTACCTCTGCGGTTTTGAAATTTTTCATCATACCTAAATAGTATTTATTTTGGAGCGAAGACTAATTTTGTAATGAAAAGGAGTGTCGGTGACAGTGACAATAACAAGTGAAAAATACTGTAAAGAGTGGTGCAATAGACAGTTGAAAACATTCTGTGACGCAGAATGTTTCGTGAAAAAGTAATTAATTACTCGAGAGATAAAATACACCAGACTTTCAGAGCGCAGTGTGAGTGTTTTGACGTCATTCCCAGGGACATTTATTGCTGTGATAGTATTTCTCTTTAAGTGCAAGTTGAATCTAAAAAGCACGGATGGCACCTCCTCCTTCCAATCAGCTTCAACAAAAGGGTTTTTGTCTTTGTCTTCCCTTTCAGTACGCGGAAGTGGTTCATAATGCGATTGTTCTCGTCATCCGGTTGGTGGAAAAGATTTCCTACCGTACATATTAGATCGTCTTCCGTTTCGCAGAGGATCGATACTCCAGGATTCAGCATCGGAGAGCTTTCTAAGCACACAATTCTAACTTCTCTGTAGAAATCGAGAAAGTGGAAATCGATTATGCGCCCATGTTTTAAAGTAATGAGATAGTTAAGGAGTCAAAGGAGTAAAAAAATATTGCCCCCAAATCTGTATTTAAGCGCACGTATTTTTCCATTTAAGAAACTGTAATAAAGAGAATTTTTATATCATGATAGACAAGATTTGAGCAGTCTCATCTCTTTTACTAGCGAGCATTTAATTTCTTGAAAGAAACCTTAAAAGTGTAAGAGACTAATATAATGTATCGTAGAAAAATAAAACCATGCGCGTAATCAGCAACTTTAAATTATCCGTATGACGTCAGTATTCTGTTTATGGACGTGTTCTGCGAAAGCAGCATTTTTGGTTACCTCTGCATATAAAAATACTGAGTTTTTGCAAAGCATTGACATCTTAAGTGTGTAACATATAGTTAGGTTTTTATATTGATGACTTTCCTTCCGCTTCTCAATATTCGAGTTATTTATCCTAAATACAGAGTATAAGATTGTTTTGGAATTGTACGCAAATGATCTCCCAGTGGATACTTCAACCAGGTTTTTCTGGAAATCTCTATCGTTTGGGAAAGAAAATCATGTTTTCTGGAGGAATTTTCTTGGAAAGGACGTTGCGCGCTTGACTCGTCCCGAAGAAGTTCCTTTGCTCTGCTCTGGTCCTTTGCACTGCCTGAGCAGGGCAACTTGGACTTGGACGTTGGCGAATTGGCACAGTTGGCGAATTTCGCCTGAAGCTCCGTCGGATTTTACGCGCACTCGACGAGGGGCTGCGAGTCCGCCAGGCGTTTTCATCGCTGTTTTACCAATTATCGTACCAATTTACGTAGTGCACCTCATCAGCAAAATACTTAGTTGAGCTGGAACTTTATACGGCAACGGAAATTACTTTTCGAACAATAATTAAGCAGGAATTCCAAATAAGATTCTTGTTCGAATTACCTCATCATCAACCGTTTGCCTCTGACACAAACATCTTTCCCCATCTCTGTCGGAGGATTGGCCGTAAAATGGCCCGCAGTCGAAGGAAATTTAACATTACAATAATTTGGTTGCATAATCCAGAGCAGACTGATTACTTCCCGTATGAGGTAATAGACCCATTTACAGGGCTCCGTCTCGCTCTTCCTATTCGTTCCTCTTGGTCGCGTTGCTGTGCCCGCTCTCTCGCCTCCGTTCCGTTCCCCCTTCGCTGTCCGTTCCTCGCGCTGCTTCTCTCTCTCTCTCTCTCTCTCTCTCTCTCTCTCTCTCTCTCTCTCGATCGCCTCCCGCTTCTCCGTCCCTCTCTCTCGCTCGCACTCGCCGCGGCCGGGCAGCGTGGCGTGATTGCACAGCCGCGTTTCGAAACGGTTTTCCACAGAAACGGCGGCACCGCGAGTCTGAATCGCGGAAAGTTCCAGTGCTACAACCTCTTATAGTGCCGTTGGTGCTGTGTTGCGGGGATCGATATGCTGCCCGCTCGACTTGCCCTCGCCCTCGTCCTCGTCCTCGTCCTCGCTTCCGGCGCATCGCCCGAGTGGGCGAGGACGCGCGCGACTGAGGACCTGAGGAGGATCGGTGGGTGCGCGACGAGGCGGTGCGAAAGTGATGCTAATGAAGAGGAGGATCTCAAACGCTCAACTTCATAAAGAACTGAATATATCTCCGATCATCAAACATATTGCCCATCTTTCCAATAATTTTTTACTCCAACTTAAATACAATAAACCGAGCAGTCCACTACAACCTGACCTCTATAAATGACTTCCGTACTAGAATCAAGAATAGATTCCCTTTCGAAGCGTTCTTGAACATTTTCTCTGTTAATTGTTCATAGTAGGGGCTCTTGTAGTTTCCTACACCACTAGTAAGGTAGTTTAGTGTTCAGTTTAGTATAAGTTATAATGTAAGCCAGTAAAATCACATGAGGTAGTAATATGTTACTGACTTGTGTAATTTACAAACACTCAATAAATAAATTTATGAAAATGAAAAGAAGGCCCTGCGCGGTCCGAATGGGAGAAGAGAGAAATCGCGGAAGTTTCCCTCGGACTAAAAGCTTTTTATTTATTTATCAGAAACTGTTGTAGTTTTTCTGATAAATACACTTTTAATTCCATGTTACATTCAATAAATCTTGTCATTCAGTTTAATGAATGGAATAAAACTAACTTCAAATTTAACTTATATACTTAACTTTAACTTTATTAATTATCTCTTCCACGTATTTTTCTGTACCTGTTCCTGGAAACCGAGACATGTTATTAGTACCAGTATTCTGTAGAGTAGTTTCCTAATGGTCTGCATAATTTACATTTCAAGCTGTTTTTCCTATTATATGATCATGCAAACCTTACTAACGTTCTCAGCGAAAGGTAATATTTGCAATTTCCTTTCTGTAATTATCTCTCTGTTGTGGCTTCATTGCCTATTTTCCTTTATTCCCAATTACTTCTAATACTCTTGAGATTTTTTGCATTGTCGCTTTAGAACAAGACGGCCATGTTAAAGGCGAGGTAGTTGTTAGATCACTGACCATCACTTTTAGTAAAGAAATTTAATATGTTCTTTGACAATTATGACGAAAAGATTGACTTCTCAGAAAATGTTTCACTTCTGTTTCATAATAATTTTTTTCACTTCATGGGCAATGTAGAAGAAATTTCGTGTGGTGCTTTTGAAGTTGTCTCGTGAAAGAATTTCCTTTTCTGTTCTCCTGAGTGCCTTGTAGAGGTGACGCTAGCGGCTTGTTCAATCGTGTTTGGTGGTCCGGAAAGCGGCTTGTCAGCTCGTTGCGCCGCGGTCGGGCATCCGTTTCAGGCGCTGACGAAACCGTCGCGTCCGATGAAGTAACGATCCGCCTAATAACTAGCGTTTCGCCAGGCTCTTCGCCTCGCTCGCCATTTTGCACGTGCGCTCGCTCGGGGTGTTGGACTCGGTGCTCTGCGACAAATTCCGTTTCGCCGAGAGGTGGATTTCTCCTGTAAATCGATGAACGCGAAGGAAGTTTCAGACTTTGTGAGAAAAAAAAATGTTGTATCACTCCGAATGCACCATAGCTCTGTAAATCAGATTCGGTACAAAATTGTGCTGTCAGTCCTGTTAACAAAAGCATGACGCATCTTTTGTGCTCATTAAAGGAGGTGGTGCTTTATGTTAATGTTTTACTTCCGTGTAAAACGTTTAATTACATACTTCGTGTTATCCTCCGGAAAATAGTGCTACAACGGCTTTCCGTAGTTAACGGAAGCGTCTTGGCTTCGTTGGTCGCAACAAGCTGATCGTGCCCGAGGAGTCAGCAAAGCCACGGATTTTCTTGGTGCAGGTGGGGTGGCGGTGGAGGCGGTGGTGGTTGTGTCAGCATCCGAGTGCCGAGCTGATGTGGTGTTTGCAGGAAACAAGTGCCACGTCGCGCATAGCGTTCTACTTGAGATGACGTCCGCCGCTGCTGCCGCAGCACTTGTTTCCGAGCGCCGGCTCGCCTGGCCGTCGCTTCTGCGAATCGCCAGGCTATATTATTCACTTGCCAGTGCGGCCAGCCTGTGTTTCCTGCTCGTTACTGTTCCCGGTAACCCGACTCTGCTCCCGGCAGACCGTTAACATAGGTGGAGGGGCGGGGCGGGGCGGGCGGGAGGCTAGAGAGCGTGGAAAAGAACGTTTGCAGCGGCCTGCCATCAAAAGTATTCTACACGACATGGGGAATGTGTCTGTGACATTTGTTTTGGTACCCGCGCACCTAGTAGTGCAAATGCTCCACAGCGCATTAAATATCGCGTAGAATTATGCAGTGGCAAGTATACGATACCTTGTGGAACATCTTTTCTCTAAAGTCCCTTGAATTGACAGAAAAATGTTGTACCAGTCGCAATAAATTATTGTTGGTTTGACGAAACTTTAGTCTTTTACATTCTGTCATTTTATCTTCGGGCCTGACGGTATGGGAGTATGCCTTATATGTGTGGGCGTAAGTTTCTAGTAATATGCGAATTTACTCTTAGTTAAAGGGTTTGCAAAAAATGTAATAAGTATCTAGTATTAAGCAATAGTTCATGCGTTGAAATGATTATACTTTGCGATTTTCGATGGATACATTTTTAGTTCATATATTTTAGATTTTAATATGATTATCCGGATGTATAAAAAGTACTAGTATTTCATCTAATTTCCTGGCTTGACGCCTTGTACTAATCCAATACCGTTCTAAACCCCCAATGGTTACACCACACTCGTTACGTGCTGTCACGTCCCACGTCACGTACACCCACAGCGTGAGAACGATCTTCGTCCATGAGAACTTGAATATGCAGAACAAAGTCGCAACTAACAAAACATACGAGCAAATGAATAGGCTAACTAATAAAAAGAAAAAAGTCATCACTGCCTTTGTATTAAGCAATCCATTTTTCATCCATGTCCGCAAGGTATGCGTGACGCATCATGAGAACACGTGTTCCAGACGGGTCTCGCATGAGGTTGCAGGCATGCGTTAGAACTGATAGCTTTTATTATGAGAACGAATATAAAAGAAGACTTACGTTGCACTGTTTTATGCTCAAATTATTCAGAGATATAAATGTTATAGACACACAAATGAAACGTTTTTGCTGTCACAAAGTACTTACAATTGCGGCCAATTGTTGATGTAAATTGGGTAATAAATCATTTGGCATTAGAAACTAAATACGGCGTGACAACGGTTGAATAGATTTCATAGGATATGTCACTTGGTTGAGACACCGTATCACACGCGCACGTGAACGCATATTGTCACCATACTTGTAAACTGAAATTCACTTTCGCCGAAGAAAAAATGTCCGAACAGTTGAAAGCGCTTCTTCGTCCTTGGCGCCACCCGTCATTCCTCGCCCCCCTATTTCCAGTAGCGGTTAGTGCAACAATCGATTATTTTACACGATTAATTCGAAAAAATGAAACAGATTATTTTTACACCGATAATTAATTTTTCCGATTTTTAGCTTGATTATTTTAATTCAAATATTAATTTTCAAGACGAGCAAAATATGAAAGTACATCTCTACTTCTGAACTTTAGCAATGGAATTCCTGGTCTCTACACATGTAGTTTATGTTTCTATTCGATATTGTTTATATGAAGGTGTTATATATTTATATGATGTATTATATTAAAATGGTTTGTTAAAGATAATTTTATTGATTTTGTCATTAGAAGAAAATTAAAGAAATGAGATTTGTTCGATTAGTTACATTTTATTTGTGCAAAAAACATATGTATTACAATATTCTGTATTTAATTTAAAAACGTTAACGTTGTTTTAGTTGATAAACGTGCTTTTTCTGATTTCATTAAAATAGTAACAAGTAAATTTGACTTAAACACATAGTTAAACAAATAAAATTTCACAAGTCAAAAAATTGAGAATGATTCGCATTTTCGTGATAAGTTTTCATTAAATAAGTTACTAAACGATTAATTAATTTGCAAATTAACGATTTTACGCATTATTGTAAACGTGTGAAAATTAATCGATTAATTCGGATCGATTGTGGATACATTAATCGAATCAAAATAGTCGTTATTACATATTAATCGATCACTATTTTAATAATCGCCCATCCGTAATTTTCAACCACCATTCGCGTGCGGTTTTTTGTGGAGGGAGGGTTTATTTAAGGTCGCATCAACATCTTGGTCATTAGCGACCACTATTAGAGTTCACGTTAGGATAACTATGAAGATGAAAAGAAATGGAGATGATAAGGAGTGAAAGGACGAACACAAGTACAACCAAGCCCGAGGTGGGACTCGAACCCGCGACCCTTCGGTCCGAGATCACTACGACACGACTGCCTTAGCGATCTCGACCACCGGGCCGGCTGCTGTAGTAGTTTTCCGTAGCGTAATTCTCCCCGGCGACCGAGCGCCCTCCAATATCCCGGGCAGTCGGCCAGCGCCGAGCGTCACCTGGTGCCGTTGTCCGGCGGGGCCCGTCGTTCCCGTGTAATTGTTTGAAAGCGAAGGCGCGCGTTCCAGCCGGGGCATTACCGAATGCGCGGGCCGCGGGCGACTGCGCATGCGCCGGCCGGTCGCGCGCGCAGCTCGGATCCACGCGGGCGCGCATAACTCACGCGCGCTGCGCGGGGGCGGCTGCGCGTATAACTCACGGCGGCCGAGGCCCCGCACCCGCTCATTACGCTCGCGGATAAGTATGGCGCGTTGCGTCATGGGCGCGGGCCGCTAACAACATAATAGAACATGGGAAAGGAATATCCCCCCCCCCCCGGCCTCCTCCTGCCAGCGCTCTTCATCAGTGTCAGACGCTTTTCGCGGTATCTGCCCCACCTCCCCTCGTTCGCGCTCGACCTTCGCCGCGTGGGTTGGGTTGCAGGTGCGCGGAGCGGGGTGGGCGGGGTGGCCCCCCCCTGTCGACCGGCTGATCCGCACCTCGGAGGTCGGCCGCGTGCGAAGTGCGAGGAGGTCGTTTCGAACGAAGGGGCGTCCTGTTAGAATGCAATGGAGACAGTTTCTCTGTATTGCGATTTTTCTAACCGTGTGTGTGGCGGATATTAGCTGTTGACGGTTTCATCCAATCTTGAACGTCCGATCTTGAATGTCACATGAGTCCCAGCTTGAACGTCACCATAGTGACAAGGTCCTGATTGGATGAAACTGTCAACAGCTGAGATCTGCCGGACGCTCGGTTAAAAAAATCGCACTATAGGCGGGCTCCTGCAGACTAGATTGTTAGCCACAGCCGCGTACTCCCATCCTAATACGCAGACGTGAGTGTTGGCAGATGCTGCTGGTGAGCGCAGGGAGGGAGCGAGCGACGCGAGGAGTCGAAAATCCGTCTCGAAACGCCTACTACATCGCGGAAGAGCCTTGGAATTCTGAAGCGTACTTCTCCTATCCAGGCATTAGCTATTGTTTTTTGGGAATTTGTCCAGCCCAAGTTGGTTACAGTCTAAACCCCAATGGGGCGTGGCTGGGGTCCTACACTGCACGTCGAACTTGGCACTTGCAGAAGTCACGCATTTTCAGTGGGAAAAAGGCGATGCGCTCTGTGCCACTAAGGACGGCTTCCAGGGGCAGGTTTCATTCTCCACTCTTCATCCAGGCATCTTTACAAACTGTATTTGAAATATTGAAACATATACATCCGAGTTTTATTGTATGTAATTCGTTCGGAAAACCAGAGAGACCACTGTCTGAAAAATCTAGAAAACTGGGAAAAATCATGGAATTTAATTGCTCTGGAAAAGTCAGGAAAAATCAGGGAATTTGTAGAAGAATTTAGAAGCCATAGAAACTTTCGATAAGATTATAAAATTAGATATTATTCCTTAAATCAGCATTACAACAACAAACATTTTTGCTTAGTTGTTATTTGGCGAGAAAATATTGTTAATTTGTACTTTGTCACAGCGAAATCAGAGAGCTCACCAGTTATTGTCAGGGAAGCTCAAATATTTTCTTTAAGTAGTGTGAAATTACAAATCCTATCCTAAAAGAAATGCCCTGCAAAACCGGGAAAAGTCAGGGAAATTTGTTTCTAGGAAATGAGTGTCCACCTTGGACGCTCGTGCCCAATAATTTTGAAGTTGAATTTCTTCACTTCTCGAAATTCGCAATTTGTAAGTTAATGTTTTCAAAGGAATATGGCTGTTACGTAATATTGGTGTAAAGACGATATTGATTTTCTTTTCAGGAAAAGGTTTTAATATTTTAGACTTAAGTTCTGGGAAGCATTCGTATTTCCGCCCTACTTTTGACCTGAAAGGCGTAATAATCTTGCGGTATTCAAGTTGTCAAAATGATTGGTTGCGTCAGCTACCAACTTCTTGCAGCATTGTACTAGTAAGCCGGTGTAACGTTAAGAAGTGCCATCAATAACCCGAGAGCAAATGTGTCGGACGTGAGCTGACGCATGTAAATTGCATGTGCCACTCCAATACGGGCGGGGACCGATCGGCCAGTGTCGATAGAAACAGTAAATCAACAGCGCCCTGAGCCTCGGAGAAGCCGTGCAGGTTCATTGGTGGCCTCTTGGGGAATCGGCCAGCTGAAGTGCGAGGGCGCGCATGTGGGCTGGCAGCTGATGCAGCTCCCTGCTCTCCGAATGTGCTCGAGTGACTCGCAACTCCACGTACACCGCCACTTTTTATTCTCCCATCCGCTCGCCACTGAAACACTCTTGTGTGTGTGTGTGTGTGTGTGTGTTTGTGATTATTGGTTTCCTGTAATTGTTTTGAGGGGAGTTTTAAATTGTATATGTGAGATTGAATTGGTATAGAAGGAAATGAACATCCTTAAAAGAACAGTTCTTCTAACTTGTCATTTTATCATGTGACAGTACGAACATTTGTCCAAGTTTGAGTCCAGAATCATATTTTTGTAGATTCTCTTTTTCCACGATCAGGGCACCTAAACTCATGACTGCCTTTGCGTCTTACAGCCGAGTAATGATATGAAACTATGTGTAAAAGATACTCTTGATTTAGAGTTGTGGTAATTTGTTTTTATATACGATAGACCTCGAAGCATGTGCTGCTGTGCCATTTCAAACTGGAATACAGTTCTTACGCAAAATGACTCCGTAACATAATTGTGTGAAATAGATATCTAACTTTACAGAATTAAAGTACGATTTGCTGTCAGAATTTAATATTACGTAAAGAGATTCAAACTGGAAAGCTGAGAGCCTTATAGATTCATCTCAATCTGTGCCAAACGTGGCATTGGAGTATCTGATTTAAATCTCATTATATATTTCAATGAGAAGTGTGTTACTGTCTCCTGTAGTTTTCGGTGTCATTAGGAGCGTAGCGTGAAGAAAAAAATAAAAACTACCTCCCTTGCTCCATGCCATCAGCTGAGTGTAGACGGAAGGGCCATTCTCAGTGGCCGGGGGCGTGTTGCACCTGGTCCTTCGCTTGCCCTTCGGTTCCTCCGCCCCTGGCGGCGCCCTCCAGCTGAGAGCGAGGCAGGCCGATCCTCTTGCTTTCTTGCCTCTCTCCTCGTACCTCTTGTTTCTTTCTCACCTCCTGCCTCCTTGCCTCCTGTGTCTTTCTCGCCTCCTTGCCTCTTGCTTCATTCTCACCTCTTTCCTCCTTGGCTCCTGCTTCTTTCTCGGCTCTCTCCTCATGTCTCCTGCGTCTTTCTCGTCTCCTTGCCTCACGCTTCAATCTCGTCTTGTACCTTCTGGCCTCTCGCCTCCTGCCTCCTTGCCTCGTGATTCATTCTCGCCTTTTTTCTCTTGGCCTCTTGCTTCTTTCTCGCGTCTCTCCTCCTGCCTCCCTCTTGCTTCTTTCTCGCCTGCCTCTTGCTTTCTCGCCTCCTTGCCTCTTGCTTCAATCTCGTCTTGTACCTTCTCGCCTCTCTTCTCCTTGCCTCTTGCTTCTTTCTCGCCTCTCTCTCCACCTGCCCACTGCTTCAATCTCGTCTTGTACCTTCTCGCCTCTCTCCTCCTGCCTCCTTGCCTCCTGAGTCTTTCTCGCCTCCTTGCCTCATGCTTCAATCTCGCCTCTTTCCTCCTTGCCTCTTGCTTCTTTCTCGCCTCTCTCTCCTCCTGCCTTCTGCTTCAATTTCGTCTTTTACCTTCTCGCCTCTTTCCTCCTTGCCTCTTACTTCTTTCTTACCTCTCTCCTCCTGCCTCCTTGCCTCATGCTTCAATCTCGTCTTGTGGCCTGGGGCGTCCCGCGTGGCGCCTCTGCCTGGCCGCCGAGTGAGGGCGCGCGCCCTTGGGAGCCAGGTGCGAGCCGGGGCGCTGGCTGCGTGCGCGCCACTTTTGTATCGCAGACCAGAGCCATCCAAATCATGCTGCTGGAAGCCCCGATTGAAGGAAGTGAGTAATTGGCACTTATGCTGGCAGACAATGCAGCGGCCCAACAGTAGCTTCGACGCCTTTTCAGTCTACAATTGGCTGCTTCCGAGGAAATGCCCTGAGAATTGCTTGGGCGTGCTGCTAATTTCTGCATCTTTTCTACTACACGAGCTAGTATTTGGCAGGCAACACGGGTGACGCCTCGCTAAACCTTCTAACAAACATTTTTCATCACTTCGTCGTTGCCTCGTATTTTCATTGCATTTCCCCCTCCTATTCGTATTTATTGTCAAGTTTTTTTTATTGTTCTTGGTTCCCAGTATTTCACTTCATAGTTCAGCATCTGTTACCTTCATTTTTCAGAAAAGTCTAACCAGTGTGCTGAGTTAGTAGCGATTCTCCTGTTTACAACTCCCCGCCCCTCATCTGAATGCTATTGGTCGTGCAAACCCATCAACACTTCTACTTGTGTCACGTACCGTGAAGTATATGGAAACCTTCCAGTTCCACGTCTTTCGCAAGTAAGCCATCAGAAGCAATTCTGCGGCGCACGTGTGTGCCCTGGCAGCCCACTCGCACGAGTAAAAGCATCGGCAGGTGGCGACGCCCCGTGGACGCTAACGTCTCATTGAATTTACCGGTGGCCGTGCTCATGTCTGTGACGCCGCCCCGCGCCAGACGTCTTCGCGATGAACGCACCGGGAGCGGTGGCTCAGTGCATCAACTGATGTTATTGCAGCGCCTCTGACCGGGAGGTCCTAGGTTCCCACTCCCCACGGCGGCAGGATTTTCGACACTAGCTTTTCAGCTAGGTCGAATTCAGTCGCTGTCAGGAGGAGAATTCTAGCGGCCAGCTGCTCTGATCGGTAGTTTTCCGTGGTTTCTCCGATCAACACCAGGCGAATGCCGGAGCAGTACCCTAACAAACGGGCCACGGACCGCGCGCGATCTGTTCTTCTTCTTCCTTGTCCTATCCTCTCCCCTTATACACACACTTACATTAACATGCACTACACTATCACATATTCCGGGACTCCGGTTGGGAGCTGAGAGCTTGTCCCGGCTGGGGCGGTGCCCCGCTGGTAGGAGAGTCCTGATTAGGGGGAAACCCCACTAGCCGACGGTAGGTCGGCGCCGGATCTCGCCATCCAGCGGGGTAAGATCACCGCCGTCTCCCGAGATAAAAAGCATGCACTACACTAACGGGACTAATGACCAAAGCAGTTGACGTGCCCGGAAACACGAAAAAATCAATCAATCAATCAATCAAGCTAGCAAGCAATGAACGCACGTCTCGCACACAGTCTTGTGCGCTGGGGAGGGGGTCCCTGTCACGTGGCGACGGCAGGTGAACGGTGCCTGACCCCCCCCCCCCTCCGACAGGAAAAGTATCTTCGCGCGCTCGTTGTCGCACTTCCGGCCTTTCATGGATGTATTGATTATTTTGTTAAAGGGTGCATCAACAGCCATTAATCCCGTAGGTATAGTGTGTGTTAAATCCCGGGACGTGACGGTGTACCTCCCTCTCTGGGACGTGGAATCCGGTGCCGACCTGTACGCCGGCTTGCGGAGTTTCCCCTTCTAAGTATCTCCACCAGCGGGGCATCGCTCCCTGATACCGCACGCTGTAGGCTCTCGATGATGTGAAATAAATGATACAGCAGCTCCTTTAACTGAGGAATCTTTGCTTATTAAACATCCTAACCTGAAATTAGGAAGAGATGCAATGATTGCACTGTTAAGTAGACGCGATTACATCAAGATCCTTTAGATTCAGAATTTTTATGTATATCAGTTGATAAGTGATTTGGGGCAATAACTGTCGGGTGACTGTCATGAGCCAGGTACCCTGTAATGTACGCCACTCAGGAGCTATTTGTGCAACCCTTGCTTTAAAACCACGCGCCAGTTGTTCTGGGCGCATTCTAGTAAGATTTTGCTTGCGGCCTTGACACGCCTGCTTTACGCTAACGGGACTATCCCCTTAGCGTACTTCACCTGCTCGAAAACAGCAGTCAACCAATCATTCGCCTCTGCATTCTAGGTTTATAAAACACACACGCGAAGCCTCTGTTCGGGACTGTCGGCCGTTAGAATTTTCCCCTAGGCAACAACTGAATTTGACGTAGGAGCTGGTGTGTAACATCCACCACCGTTGCTACGCGAATCCTAGGACCTCCCGGTCAGAGACACTATTCACAGCACTTGATGACCCCGAGTCATGTCACAAAAGCTTGAGGTTATTGGAATGCGGTGAGCAAGTTTTCTCCCCATCTGTGATTTGTTCGACTGGAGCCTCAAATGGTGGTTCGAAACGAAAGTACTGGTAAGTAAGTGTTTCTGGGAGTAACACTTCAGAGCGAAACAGTTTCATGAATGACTATTATGGCCCTAATATCCACAGATCACAACGTACCAAAAATCTGTACTTGAATGTTACGGATGAGTGAATGTATTCGATTGGACTCAGACTCCTTTTGAAATTCCCTTTCGCCGAAGAGTCCACGTGCATGGTGTGTTCCGCTGTGTCTTGGCGGTTGGTGGAGTGTTGTGTTCCACCCTTTCCCTTGTGGGAACGATGGCATCGCATTCTCCCAGGTGAGACAGGCTGCTCTAGGAATCTTGTACAGAGTTATTATTCCAATCTCTGTGGAGGCTCTGGTGCGGATCGGTGTTTAATTACCTGTATCCGCTGTAGTTTCCTTTATCAGATTCGTGTATGATGGACTTGTATTCTGTCATACACTTCTCGAGTTTTCTATTGGCCTGCCTCTTATAATTCAATCCTTCTTAACTTACTGTACAACATTCTTCGATTTGTAGTATTGTGGATGTTATTTATTGGAACGTCTAGTCTGAGATTCCAACTAATTCCATATAATATTATTAGCGATCTCTGCTACAGGCTGATATTTCTTGGTAAATCTTAATTACCTCTGTGGAATAATAGTTAGAATGAAGGCTGATGAGAAATGCGTTGATGGAAAACTTATTGGTCCAAGGAATGAGGCCCCGTGGGAAATTCAGGGACCGAAAATCGTTAAATACACGTTAAATTCTCATTTAAAAATTTCTCAAATGATTGAAACTTGTTCAAGTAAATAAGTGTATGCCATAAATCTTCGGAAATTGGATGTAGAGAGATTTCTCGAAGAAAGAACCGCTTTGACAGACAGTTTGGCAACGTAACTTGCAGGTTTATGACCACGCGCTCAAATCGTCAGTGCGTTCATTTGCAGTTGACTCTTTCGTAAATGATTTTGACACTGTCTCTTTCAACGTCATCGAATGATATGACGTTCGTTTGTTTTCCAACTATCTAACTGGATCATTTTTATAGTCACTTCTCTGCAGCGCTTGTCCTCGCTCGCTCACTGGTTTCTGCAACTGAAGCATCGCAGCCGTATCATAACTCCTGACTTCTATAAATACTGCAAGTCACCAGTGCGGACACTAGTTGGCTGTGACCAGTCGCCCTTTTAGCAGCAATGCTTTCGTCTTCTGTCAGTTTTTTTTGCGGATATATACAATTAGACTCGTATACCAACGTGTTACTTTCTTCACTTACTCCCTCTCAATTGTTTCTGTCAAATCATCTCGTCTAAGTCCTGTTATTTCATGTCGTCCTCTTTTTAACGGCAGCAGTGCACGCACGAAATTCGAGGTTTCGTCTTTCATGTTTCTCGTGGGCGTCACGTTGTTACGTAAGGCACGCAGCCACTGTGGGAACCGGTCTTTTGCCACTCGTCTGTCGGTTCTGTCCAAATATAGGATGAGCTTTTTTTATGCGACCGAATCCTAGTTGCGCGGTTTTCGTTTATGCAAATGCATCATGAACGGCGCGTGTTGGCTCGTAAACCGGCGTGCGCTATGTTTGTTGTCAGGATTTTGCAAAGTTCGCAAAAGCGCTAGCGACCGAAGGCAAGTCTCGCGCACGCGAGCAAGTGACACACATCGTAAACGGGGACGACGATATTTCACGAGTTGCCTAACTTCCATTACATGACAGCAATCTAAACCGGCAATGTGGTAGTTATCGGATAAACTGTGAAAGCCCACATCTAAAGTTTATATAGATTATGACGTGGGAAAGTCGGCATGTGCTCCTCAACTCCCAAAGTTTTCCGGATCGATCTCCGAGCCGCCCCCCCCCCGGCCGCCCCCCTCCCCCTCCCCCCGCCCGCGCCACCTCCTTCGCTTCGATCCCGCCTCCTCTCAAGTGCTTTTCCCCGACGGCGATGGCGGCCCCGCCGCTCGGCTGTTTCCGACGGCGTTCGGCTCGTCTTGGCATACATTCCAGGCGGCTTCGGCTTCGTTTACATTGTGTTATTGTGACTATGGGGTCATGACATGGTACACACCACTACACCTGTTTGCGTTTTAATGCGAGGGAATCCATGTTAAATCGGGCTCGCACCTGGCACGTTAGTTTATTATGTACACTTTATAATACTATTCAACATCCAAGTACTGTATGGGCAGTTGTTTGGCAAAACCTGCGTTGCGAATTCGCAATAGTTGCGTTTACTCGCTACATCTTACACTTCATTACAACAAGCACAATTTGTTCTGTAAGCATATACTGATATTTATTCATAGGAACGTGTGCATTACATATTAAATATTTATTATGTATTGCTTCCTATCCGTCTCCGATATTATGCTTTCCTTGCACTTCGATTATATTTAAAATCGCGTTCAAAATGTTGGGCGTTAGTTCACTTAGCCTACAAATTAATCCACCGGTGTGAGTGCGTAGTTTCGTCATGGTTTCCTCCGATTAGATGCCCGAAGATCGGGTTCGAAGGCAATACAGTTGGTCAGCATCCTAACGTGTACGTGTAAATTACAGGTGTCAGCACGGCCGTCGAAAGCCCCGTGGGGCAGATAGCGTAACGTTTGCGGGCGTTCTCCCTCATTAAACTCGTGTCAGAGCAGTGAACCGAAGAGTATCAAAGCTTATGTCCCATTGAATTGGAGGCGTAATAGCGTGCTTCGAAGGCGATCCGCCGTTCGCTGCCACGAAGACGGCCCACAGCCTGCACCGTCAAAAATGCCTGCGTTACTTTTAATGTAAAAGTACATGAAAGTAAATTTAATGTACGTGTACATTTAAATTTAATGTACAAAAGTAAGTTAAGTCGTACATTAAATCAAATTAAATTTAATGTAATTCCTGACAGTGTCTTGTGGCTCGAAGCTGTTCCTTCTGCACTCAGGGGCGAGGCTCGCGGCCGTCTGGAGGGGAAAGTATTTTGTGGTACGCATTTGAAAACAATGTAATTTAATTTTAGATACTCATTTTATAGTTAATTAAAAATATACAAATTTCAGTATAACTAAATACATGTAAATTAAAATCAATGAGTTAAATTACTATATTCATTTTCGAAACTATTATCATACTATTTATTCGTTCTCATTGAGATTGGTTCTTCCGCAAGCTGTCTGTAAGAACAATTTTAATTTTCTTTAAAATTTTGCTTCACCATTTTTTATTTTAAATAAAAATATTTTTTCGATGTTCTTCAATAATTGGTACTTTAATACTCACAAGAAAAAATATATATTTGAGGGGACGTTTTCCAACGATATTTAACGTGGTACAGATGAATTCCCTACTCAAACGCTAGGCACCAGCACCCAGCGGCTTTCTCCTTTAGTTGCTGTAGAAGAGTGTTATACTCTGTAAACTTTCGGAGCCTACTTTCTCACTGGCATACCCGGAGGCTCATAGCCAGTGCTCGAGGTGAATTTTCTGGGGAAAACCACGGGAAATGAAGATGCGCTCTGGTGAATTACCCGTTGTTTGTATTCATTCTTCTGTATGTCTTGTACGAGGGAGAGTTGTTTCCCAAACTGTTCTCACGTGTTACTTACTAATAATATTAATAAAAAATGCTTTATTTCTCGAACCATAATTCATTTCATTAATCTATTCTAGTAATTTTGACCCTAATTTCATATTGTATCACGTTCGTGAAGCGTTGTTCTGAGATGATAATCATTAATTGACCTTATAAAAACGCGTTGACTCACCCATTGAAACAAATGACTCTCGTGTCCTTTCTTGCTAGTGGTACTACGTACAAAGCACGTGATTGAGCCTGCTTGGTACACATGAGTGTTGTTTATTTCTCCGTCGAACTTGGTCTAATTGAGTTTTCAGAAATCGGAGGCCTCGATGTGTACGCTCCGGGGTAGCATTGTTTCTGAAGAGAAATTCAAGTGCTCGCCGTAATCAGTGCATCACTTTGTTTTGTTTGTTCAGCAGTTCGAGCTCTAGTGGCGTTAATAATCTGCCTTTAACGCTTATGTATGCCGTGCCGGAGTTCACAGTCATTGCGTGTGAGAGTTCCGTACATGAAAGTGCAGCTGTTTTCTCACGGAACGTATTTCCAGGCTGGCCTACATGTTCCGTTACTTAGCAACGGAGAGCGAGTGTCGACGTTAACTTGTGATTGCTAGAAAAAACAGGGTTTTAATGAAGGATAATAACTCTGTTTTAATGTCTGTCTCGTCTTCTCAAAATATTCATTAAGATGATCAAATGCTATTCTGTTTCGCTCGATAAGAATTCAATTTCTCATCATGATGTTGATAAAAAGCAGCTCCAAATCTTTAAATTAATTATTATTGTATGTCGATATTCCGGTTACATCTAATGACAATAGTAACTGTACCCAAACGATAGTGTGAGTCATATATTTGAAATAAACGACCAAAAATGCTCCTAAAAGCTTGACCTCGTGATATGTTCTTGGAAGATGACAATGACTGACTTCCTGTCAGCTCATCAACGGCAGTCATTGGAGTAATCCAATGGCCAAACGACAGGCAGAACTTGAGTTTCCTCATTGTGTTTTTACCACAAAGAGAACGGCATAGTTTTTTTTTCTTTTTCATTCCGCTGAGCTCAGCCGTCTACTCTCAGGCGAGAAGCCACGGTTTCCCACGTCGAGCCGCGCGCACACCTGCCTACTGCAGATGCCAGTGTGAGACTTCTCCAGTCGCCGTCATTCGTCAGTCTGATTTTCCTTCATTTCGCGCATCCTGTTGTTAACGTGGTACTGCTTCCTATTTCGCAACACGGGTTTTTCGTCCTCTCTAAATGCTCTTTCTCACCTGTTTTCTTTCTTTCTTTCTTTCTTTGTTCCTTCCTTTCTTCGCAGTTTTCTTGGTTTTGTTTCTTCCTCGAGTTCGTCTTCGCAGTCGAGGGGAAAAAAAGCGTTGCATTTTTCTTGTCCTCCTTTCTTTGCTTGTGTTGTGCGACGCATCCTTTCTCTGACCTACAGTAGTTCTTCCATTTGATTCTCTCTCTCTCTCTCTCTCTCTCTCTCTCTCTCTACTTCCGGACAACAATCTCAAAGCAAAATGAATCTTTCTAAATTCAATCATTGAGGAAACAAAAAGAATATGCATTAGGTCGTGGTTCTATAACTTTTAATTTAATCGGAAAGAGCTAAGAAAATATGAACATAAACAGGTATTACGCGTGTGTTGGACAGTAATCAGGAATTCACGAGTTTACAGTATGCTTTTCTATGTATTTATTCATAGAAAGACTTTCGTTACATATTTATGATCTCTTATTCAACAATGATCATCTTATACATTCTTATTTTACCATCTTAATATTTTTTTCGTTTTTTTCGGTCATATTTGAGATATCCCTAACTTCGCTGTCCACTCGATCCAATTCAGTTTTTATTGTGTTCACTCCGCGCTGTCCATCTTTGCTTACGGATCGCTCAACCGCTGTCTGTGCCGGCGAAGTCTGCTGCAAGCGGCCGCGTTGTGGCAGCGCCTTGGCGTTGGCTGTACGCCGAGGTGCTCCACTGTTTGTGCGCCGGCCTGTGCCTGAACAAGTCACGACCTGCCAGCAAATGGCCACAATTCGTTCCGCCCTTGCCCTCCCACCAATTACAGTTAATTTTCTAAACCGTTCCAAAGCTATTATTTAAATTCCATTCTCCATTGTGATCGGACAAGTGGAAATTAGGAAGAGTGAAAAAAGAACAAAAAGGAAAAAATGTATCCTATTCTGTATACACATAAGACGTGGCCTTAAATAGACTATACATATTTTAAATTACTTTGAAACACGATGATTGGGGTAATGTTGAAACTACTACTTTTAATTTTGGTTCTCTCATTTTCTTCGGGTAATTTTTTTTTTTTTTTTTTTTTTTTTTTTTTTTTTTTTGTACTCGTTCCATAACAAGTTGATAGCCGCTTTATCGACATTTTTAGCACACGTTTCAGGATGTTTGGCGATGCGATGTGCTCACGAAGAAGCGTTATGTGCGGGGTGGACAGGTAGATATGCAAAACGCCACGGGACAGTGAATGGGATGGAGACGCTTTTAGCTTCCATGCGGGTACCCAAAGTGGCTGTTGTCGAGATTGCGACAGTGGAGCAATGGCTGGAGGAACACAAGAACAGCATTAGTTATCAGGTCTTGTTTTGTGCTTTCGTGGTTCTTCTCCTCCTCCCGAGTCCACGCCGCGAAAATGTAGGTTTCTTGCCTAGGGATGTACTTAAAGAGGTGAAATAACTGTCTTTCTGCATATCACGGAAAATTGGCGGCGATGGCTGCGAGATAGGGCGGCGACGAGGGCGGTTTGATGATCTACGCGTGTCGTTGAACGCGTGGGGGGGGGTGACCTTGCTGTAGGGCGGCTTGAAGGCCAGTTTGTATCCTTCACCAAAGTCGCATCGTAAGGTGATGGTAGAGATATTTGATTCTAGCTCTGAATAGATCTTGCTAAAACGTTAACCGTTTGAAAATGCTAGTATCTCTCTGTGATACTTGAAGAACGAGATTCGAGCTGAATTTGTAAGCCTTGTATGTTCCATTTTTTAAATTTAATTTTATTCACCGGTGTGCCGGAAGTCTTTCCATGAAAAGGTTTCAGAAAACAACAAAATTTGTACATTTGTTCCACAATTTACGTATCAGGTTAACCTAATTGGACTCCTTTTTTACTTTATTAATTTGATTTATTTATTTATTATTTTATGACATCGCGGGCGGGGATATGATTTCTTAATTCTTGAAAAGCGTGAGGATGTTTTTCCTAGCGGAAAGGCTGTTACATTTGGGGCTGATGGGTTCCAAGTTTCCATTTTAAAATGTGATCTCTCTGTAGTGCTCTTAATTGGTTCTTTTGCCTGAAGTCAACTCAGCTTCTTTTTGTTCCTTCTGATGAATGTAAACGATTCTTTCGAATAGATCGATCTGACCTTTACTCAGTTAATTGGCAAAATTAGTGGAGCCTATCGGTAATCAATAGAAATTTTGTTCCAGGAACAGGAGAAAACAAATATTAAATCACCTCAAATTTTACGCTCATTATTTCTAAATAGGAGTTGATCAATTTTTTATTAATAATAATTTAATATTACATTTTGAACTTTATTGCTTGGGAAAGAGATCGGAAAATTATTTTGCTAAGGTACTTATTGTAAATACCTTATATCAATCTCCAAACGTAACAAGTGACTTTCTAGGTTTTCAGAAAAAAAATCTGACTATTCGTTATCTTTTACAATATCAGAACCTCAACTCTGATGATTCAAAGTGAAGTTTCCTTGTTTTGTGGACATTTTAAATTTAAAGTAAATTTTCCAGTAAGGGTACATAAGAAAAATACAATAAAACTCAATGTTTCGAATATGAAAGGAGAAGAAACACTTTCCCGAATATTCCGACCTAACGAGGCGCGAGATGCCGTGTAAGTAGTGAGGAAGGCAAACGGAAAGAACAAAACTAGTTATCAAGGAATTCTGGATCTCGCAGCTAGTGTTTCCGAGGTACCATTGCTACTCTGTTCGTTTAATTCCTCAAGCGGTGAAGTATAGAATGTCGTGTCGTGTCTTTAATAAAAACCTGGCCAGTTCGTAAGTTCCGTTGACCAGAGTTTTGAGGCGGTTCAGTGCGTGCGACAGCGTGGGAGAGTGTCGAGACCTCGTCACGATCGGCCTCCCGTCTACAATGGCTCCCCCCCGTGTGTGCGTGTGTGTGTGTGTGTGTGTGTGTGTGTGTGTGTGTGTGTGTGTGTGTGTGTGTGTACGTGCGGCGTTCGCGCGTACGGCGACACGGCCGGACGGTCGGTGCGTGGAATGTTCCACATTTGAGAATTTGCGCCGAATTTCGACACTTCCCCGGGGAAACCGCCGAGCATCCCCGTCCATGCGAATTTGTCCATCGGGACCAATGGGTCTTGTCCCGTAAACTCCGTGCCGGTGTTTTGAGGAACGCAACGGTTCTGCACACATATGGAAAACGGGAAGTCAGAGGTTCATAGCGCTTTCCGTCTTGAAGTGATGATACGTATTCACATAGTATTATTTAATTTTCTATAGGAACGAAAGCCATTCAGTTTCTCTTGAATACGTTATACATGATTATAGATCAAATAAAAATCAATTTTAAATTCACCATGAATGCAAAGTTATTTATAAAGAAACACGAAGTCGGTTGGAAATTCTACTTACTCTTCCTAGAATAAAACATTGCTCGGAACTCAAGGAAAATTTATGAGACAATTAATAAGATTTGATTTTATTCTTCACGTAACGCATTATATTTGGCAGAATTATTTTGTTGAGCTAACCTTCTGGGTCTGCTGGGGTCCTTCGAGCGAGCTAGTACTTGGCGCATACCTCCTTCGGCGAATCGCTGGCAAGGTTTGCGCCAGAACGTACTCACATGTCACGAAATGCCAAGCCATTCGTGACGCGTGACTTACTGACAATAGGTCGTCACTCGGCCTGTAAATTTTTAAGCACTCTGATTTCAGTACGTCTTGACATTTAGACGATTACAACTCCCGAACTATGAATGGATATTGACTAAGCATTCAATTGAGTACTTTGGTGCTTCTTCATAGCGTTGCAGAAACTCGCTGTTGATAAAGTATTCAAACGAGGTTTTTTTTCTTCTTTCGAATTACACTTAAATGTGAGAACTTTATTTATGGATGGTATTCTCGTATTATAATACAGTCCTTCCGCGTTTATTATTGTTCAATTTACATGTCACTGTTGATGGATTTTTATTTTTTTTTTTGTTTTTGTTTTGAAATGCATGTTTTGTCTAAAGTGCAGCTAGTTTTGCAAACGAACGTGCTCGTGAATATTTTGCATACGACGTTGAGCGTTTTCGTTTTTCGCATGCAACACCCGGAAGAGAAGGCCAACGGAAGTGACGAATTGCAATACCTCTTTCCGGTAGAGTTCCATTGTAAACGCGGCCGCATGCTTCAAGAGTCCGCTTCTCCCCCTCCCCCTCCCCCTTGCCTAATGGCTTGCAGGCGTTCGAGATGTACTGCTTCCGTGCACGTTGCAGTATCAGAACAGCTCAGCTGCTTGTGAAACATCAAGCGTACGAGCGAATTGAAAAATAAAACGAAACGGCTGTATGTTTTCTCTAAAATATTTGAGCAATTCAAGTATTATAGAAGATGAGTACAAGTAAGCATGTGTCTGTCAAATGTTGGACATGAACTTCGGTAAGACTTGCATATTTGACAGTAAAATTGTGTATCTCGTTATGTATATTAAGAAAAAAATAGTGTATTCATTCTGATGCGTGTATCTCATCTCGGAATTACCCACACAGTTACATGACGGCATGGTAAACTCATTCAGTGCGGCAGTAAATTTTCAGTGTTACATTGGGACATATGATTTATTAATTATATTTCACCGATAAGGAGCGAACTGGATAAAACAGTTGATTTCCCTCACCGCTCATTCTCCATCCTTCTTTTTACTTAATTATGTATAAGTACTGCACGCACGATTGTTTGGTGCCTAATCCAGTGTTTTCGGGGCCGCTCCGGAAGGGTTTCGGGCAAAGAAACCAAGCCGCCGCTACGATTCCCCACGCCCACGAATTCGCGCCGAGCGCCTTCTGGAACGTTCCCCAAATCAACCGCGCTTCACAACGCTCGGAGCGGAATCGAGGGCTGCAACGGTATAAGCTCGGGAGCCTGCAAACGAGCTGAGAAGGTTCCGAGGAAGGGCTTAGCGACGGATTGGATCCGAGCGGGGCGGATGGGCGGGGCCGGGTGGGTGGGGCTGGGTTGGGAGAGCCAATGCTCTCTGCATTTCCATGCAACAGGAGTAGCTGTGTCGCCCGAGTGCTAATTCCTGACGGTGCCTCCTCCTCCTAATCGGGTCGCTATGTTCCGCACGAGATAAGATAGCGCCCTCCCCCTCCCGGCAGGCCGTCCACCTGGGCTGTTGAGCCGACCGTCGTTACAGTGCTGTTGAGCGACCTACGTGCTACTTCGTACTTTGTTCCGACTGCTTGCGTTCGACGAATTTGTGAGTCGCATGTCTCATAAACGTGACTCAGCTTTTTCATATGTCCTTCTCTCCATTATTTATTTTTTACGAGAATCTTATGACACGGTCTTGTGAAACTGCCTAGTTTCAAAACTTCAAGGATTTTTTTTGCTTAAAATATCGCTGTGTTAATCCCCTCCGAGTTACAACAGGATGTGTTCGTAAAGTTTTATTTTGCTCGATATATCAACAGATATGCGGATGTTTTGGTCGTATTTGAGGAGATGAATGTGCTGTTTCATGTTCCCATCATCGTTAAGCATCTACATCAAAAAGTTCATTTCTTTAGTCACCGGACTGAAATTAGAATCTCTTGGAATTTTTAACACAGGGATAATAATTATGGATGGGGTCTCAACATGAAAATGTTCAGTAGATGAATGTAAATTTACAATCTAAAGGGGGTACGTTCTATATTCATATCTGTTGTCTTTGAGTATCCCCAGGGAAAGCCTTTGTCTTTGATGAAAAGATATTAGAATCTAATACGTAATCTGGTTGGAAAATTGGATTTTCAAAGTCGTTCATTGCAGACCAAGGGAGATACCTCCTTAATTACGTCTTCTCCTCTGCTCTCAGAAACAATTCGTATTAAAGATCGGATTCAATTTTAGCAGGAAACTTGCTATGCCGGAAAAATATTGGAGTCTTCGGAGAATTTTGTAGGATAGGTTAATTTATTTATTCAAAATTATAAACTAAGGCGCGAAATTGGCTCACCGTTTTGCAAATATGTTGCTAGTGAATAAAAGAATATTCCCGGCAATTAAGAATAAGATGTATCTGGACAGCACAGGTAAAATGAAACAAGTGTGTCGAACTCTCGCAAGATCCAAATATATTTCACGTTCAATTTAAAAACGTCTGCCCATCATTCTAACGAAGGTAGTCTTTATCACTTATGAGAAATTGTATTCAAATGAGAGTCACCGAAATGTATAAATTACAGTTTTTTTATGTTACCATAGTAAACTGAGTTTGTACTGTTTCGTAAATATTTTTTTCCTTTTATGGTGGCTATATTTACCGTCCTTTTTTGTTTGACGTATCAACTTCAAAATATATCAGTGATAAACCACACCAAAATTATGTAAATGGAACTGTCATAACTTATCACACGTTATCCAGAAGAAAATAAACTTCAGTTCGTGTAATCGCTTTACTGTAAGACTCTAAAAAGTCGTTGGTAGTGGCAATGGACGTGTTTTTTAATGCATGAACGCAACAAGTCTGTTCAGTACCTACATTTATAATGTGGAGCAGTGATTATGATAAATGCCTGGACTCGTCAGAAGCGTTGCTGAGAACAATGTATATGTTTGAGAATTATAATTTTCTTATATTTTAGTGAATTATTATATGGCCGATTCAGGATGTCCTATTGACAATGGAACAACGCGGCGAATGATTCCTGGATTTGGAGTTGTACCGCGAGAAAAATGTGCTGAAGGTGCCGTTTCCTCAAACAATCGAGAGGGTTTACTTGGTTTGTGCCAACGCCACGACATGGCGCAGCAGCAGTAGCAGCATTGCGAAGCACCTGCACTTGAAGGAAATTTTCCATCGCAGCGAGCGGCCTCGTTTCGACCGACACGGGCGCTTTCTACACTAGCGATTCGCGAACGAATCGTCTCGGGGAGACTCGTTCCCTGGAGGCTTCGTATCCGTTGCAATGTAACCCCCGGAACGGTCGGTTGTGAAATAATTAGGTGCTCTTTGTCGCATTTTGCCTTCCATTTCATCGAAGCAATGCCGGTGTGGGCAGTCACGGCATTAGAGCATTTAAATGCTATTGATGTGAACGGTGAAAACGGGGGTAACATTAATAGTCCGAAAAGAGAAGTAAAGAGGAAATCTGTTCAAAATTCTATTATCCTCTTCAAAATCTGGTTAATTGGAAATTTTGAATCTCTGTGTGCCAAGAGCTTCGAATTTCCTGTTGGGGATTACTCTCTTCTCTGCTCTCACCAGCGCGTCACGTGGCAGTGCTGCCCCCCCCCCCTACTCCACCCCCTCCCGCCCCCGCCCCCGGGCCCGGCCCCTCTCTCGCGTTTCCCGAGAGCTCCCCCTCCCCTCTTCAGCTGCTCGCAGCCTATGTGTATGTGAAAGGGTTTTCAAAAGCTGTGCGACAAAGACAGAAGAAAAGAGAAGTGGAGAGGTTCGGTGGGGGCGGGTGAAGTGGAGGTATGGAATTGCGCGTCCCGGGCTGGCAGATCGAGTGAGTAGAATGATGTAGGGGAGGGGGGAGCAGCAGAAGGGAAGAGGGGGCAAAGGATAGGAAGAAGAGAAATTTACAACAGAATATAATTCTGGAGGTACAGAGGAAAACTCAATTATTCAGCCCGTACGTATTAGTCTGTATTTCATCTGAAGCGTTTCGAATGACTAGCGACCACTCTTCCTCCATCCGTTTTTCGCTCTTTCCGAATTCCAGATTAATCCGAATTAATTAATCAGGAATCTTATTTTCTCTGTCCAATCTTCGGAGTTTCTCTTTAAATTCTTGAACTTTATCAAATTACGGAAACATTTGCTGCATTATTTATTTCGACTGGTCCCTCGCTGCAAATGGCAGGATATTTTCGCGCCGGCAATGCTGCATTAAAGCAGAAAGTCGCGGCTTTGTGGGTTTAGCTCGTCGATTGCAAAAAAGTTCGAACGTAGAAATTAGTTCAGCCGTCCTACCTGATTGCGAAGTCGTGCTTCTTTCTCAACGCTCTGACACGTCGCCTGTAGAAAGACCTCCAGGCCTGCAGTGGTACTGAAGCCGAAACGAGGAAGAAGAGGTCAACTCGAAAATTAGCGGACGGAAGTGGATTTGGTAGCAAATGGGCGATCGCAGTTCTGCAGTTCGCTACTGACCATCGTAGCCTTCACCCTTCTTGTTCTTTTTTCTCTCTTTCTCTCTTCTCTCTGGTACCCTTCACTTCCGTGTCCTTCGACGTGTGGTAGCCTGCTCAATTTGACCACTGTCAGTTGAAACAAACAAGACGCAAATCGTTACTCTATTGAGTGCGTTTGCTCTTCCGGTAGAAAATCTTCGCCGTTCTTCTTACCAATGTTTTTTGTTTTTTTAACCATGCGTATTCGTGCGTTGACCCAGAAAAACCCTAATTTATCCTTCCCACCCAACTCGCTAATTTATCGTGCCATTCAGTCGTTCACTCACCTACAAATTCACGGGCACCTACTCATTGACCCGTGCCCCACCCCCTTCATTTCGACTACAAATTCTCGCTCCCCCCCCTCGGGGATGTCCCGTGAACGCAGCGCTCGGCGTCTGGAGCTGGCAGCGCGGGCTGAATGCACAGCCACACCGCGCCCTCTTGGGAGCCTGCATCGGGTGCGGAGGCGATGCCAGTGCTAAACATTTTAATTACCTCGTGGCTTGAACGCAGGCCAGCCGGTCGGTCGGCGAGCAGGGCCTCCTCTGCGCGGGGGGGGGGGGGGGTTGAGTACGTTAGAGCGGAACTGCGGATGAGTCGCCCCTCTTGTGCCATGTCATGTGGCCAAAGACGAAGCTACGTGTTTGGTTACTATACCGAGATTGGTAAATTCCAGGATTTAAAATATTCAAACCGCAAGGGCGTCGGTATATTCATGAATGTTGCCATGAGTTTGAATTATTTTGTTTGTTTACTCACGTATTGCAACCTGATATGGCAGCGATACGTGTTGCTTCGTGAATGACGTTGTAAAATCTTTCTCCTTTATTTTATTTTTTCTGGTAGGAAATTAAATATATTACAATACATATTAAACGTGTTACAGGTTCATTATTTCTCGAAAACGGAGACAAGTTTTTAAGAAAAAAAATTAATTTAGTATGGATTGCGTTAGACGAAATCCCCATTTATTCATTTTAAATTTAAACTAGCCCGAGAAGTAGATTATTCGGTTCATTATCGTGTAAAATATGCGCTCATTATGTGTAATCTAGTTTAATGTGTTTTGTTTTCAGTAAAAAGGGCCCATTAATCACATACATCTCTAACAAGGGAAACCAAACCAAAACAAAAAGGGGGAGGGGAAAAGAAGAAAAAGTTTGCGCCGGGGTGGCTCCGCGGCGGCGTAGCGCACCGCGCCCGGCCGACGCGTCTCGCTTCCCCCTTTCCCAGGCCGCGAGCGTCTAGGAAACCGGTTCTTCTCTGACGGAATGATGGTGGCCGTCGTAAAAACGTTGCTACATTTCGGTCGGCATTGTACTCGCCTCCCGACAGGACGGTGGAGGGTTTGAAAAGTGTGCCGGGTCGGGCCGGGCAGGGCACCCTGGATCTCTTCGTCCACTTGCTGCGATGTCGCGCGTCTTCCAAGCGCGACCTGCTGACGCCGGGTGGAGACTGGGACATCGCGCGTGGCCCAGTAGAGCAACCGATAAACACTCGTGGATGATAGGATCACGTGAAACCGAGAGTGAAAGGAAAGGGAATTCGGGTAGTGATCTCAGAGGCCGATGCATCATTTTAATATTTAGTGCATTTGAGTTAGATTTGTAACATTGAAGACTTATTTGACACGCTTTTACAAAATTATATTTCGATTAGTAAATTCGTTCACTCCCCACGGCGGCAGGACTCCTCTGAGCTAGGTCGAATTCACTCGTTGTGTGGAAAACTACCGATCCGGCTGCTCTGATCTGTAGTTTTTCGTGGTTTCTCCGATCAACACCAGGTGAATGCCGGAACAGTGACCTAACAAACGGGCTACGGACCGCGCGCGAACTTTCCTTCCTCTTCCTTGACCTATCACCCCTTACACGCTCACACTAACATGCACTACACTGCCGGGAGAACGGTCGAAGACTTCGAACTTATCTCGGCTGGGACGGTGTCACGGTGGTGGGAAATACCTGGTTGGGGAAACCCTGTTAGCCGACGGTAGGTCGGCGCCGGATCTCGCCATCCAGAGGGGTAAATCATCGCCACCTCCCGATGAAAAAACATGCACTATACTTACGGGACTAATGACCTCTTTAGTTGGCGCGCGCGAATAAGTAATCAATCAATCAATCAACGAAGTAAGAAACTACCCCTGTGTTACTCTAGAGCCCGCGAGTGGCATCCGCAGTCATGCCCCCCCCCCTCCACATTTCGTTGGCCGATCGCCAAGTCGACCGACGGATCAGCGAGGGCGCCCCCCTCTCCCGCGATTTTTGTTTGTTTCCGACTTTGGTACCTTTGGTCGGCTACCTTTGGTAGCCGACCTCCGCTTTCCCCCTCCCCTTCCCCACCCCGTCGCGGGCCTTTCGCTGGGGGCGCACGTGTTCGGTGCCCGGCGAGACATTCACACAGCTCGGGCTATTGACAGTTCGCGGAAGTGGCGCTTTAGAACCGTTGGGCTCTGATTACGATTAAGATAATAATGCCCCGTTCAAAGAGCTCGAGGCCTAATGACGGGTTGACCTGATAGGATGATAATGCCTGGAAGTGGGCACAAGGGCACTGTGGAGGAGTGGGGCGGGGCGGGGCTGCTTACGGCAGCCGTTGCTTACCCGCGTGGGCGCTGACTGACGACCGACCGCTCACGCCTCGACGTCGTAGTTTTCGCCCGGCCATTTATCCCGCTTTGTCCACCTTACTTATCGATACATTATTGCAACTCGACGTTCGTTTTCTTATCTCGTAAACAAGTCGTCTTTTATATTCGTTTTATCAAGTTGTAAACATCCCGGTGGTTCGGGGTATACACTACATCTACTACTACTACTTTCAACAAACATTATGCTTTACGCTAAGTACTCAATAAACTTCGAACTAGGGAATGAAATAAATATAAAAAAAAAACTAGACAACGAAGGGAATTGCCTTTTCTTACACCAACTTTTCCCCAAACACTTTCTGGGCACTTTACGATCAGGTTTCCGCTTTATGACTGAAATACGCTGCAGCTGCCGCAACGCCGCCCGGAGAAGGGCGCGAAGGCTGCAAATGACCCGCATAAAGCGAACGAAAATAATCGCTGCATTAACTGGTTGCGGCGAGGCGTGGGTGGAGGTGAGCGAGGGGCGGAGGTTTCTCGGGAGGGCGTTGCCGGTCACCGCAGGCGGAATTGTGCCTTTCCGGGAACCTCGCGGCCGCGAGCCAGCGATCACGGTGCCCGGAGAGGACGGTATTGCTTTCGCCGTGTAATTAGTACGACTTGAAGTACCCGGAGTTCCCGTGGCGTAATGCGACCGAATCAAACTGGTCGGCGGCAACTGCAAGGCCGGATTACTTTTCGGAATGGTGATCGCTGAATATTAATCTCATTGTTTTAACCGTGAATGCCATGAAAGTTTGTTTAACTGAAAATGTGATTTAAAAAAAGTATGATGTACCTTGTACATTAAAGGGAGATTAAAGTGCTTATGCATTAAATTTAATACTTAAATTGAAATCAATATAGATTTAATGTGCGAATGTTAACTTAATTGTACACGTACATTAAATTTAATTGTACATGTACATTAACGTTACTGTTCGTATACATTAAATTTAATTTATGTACGTGAAAATTACTTTCATGTACTTTTACATTAAAAGAAATGCAGAAATTTCTGAGAGTGTATCATCGATCGGGATACGTCTCGCTCAAAAACTCTTCAATCAGGACGCTGAGTCAATACGTTAACTTTTACGTTCAGTTTTAAAAACAGCCTTGGTTGTGAAGAATATGTTCAATATGCCATACAGTATTAGTCTCTTACATGCATTTTTAAGCAATGGGTAGAGAGTGTCTACCTTATCTCACCTCATGTTACGCCATTGGTGTTTTGTAGTTGAGAGTCGAAATCTTAAACTTTACACACAGGGTGATCGTATGTTGGTAGCCCCTCTGTCGCCCAGAATCCACAGAAGCTTAGCGAGCTGTATTCGGCGATGCCACTGCCAGGGTGAATACATTGAAGCCCTTGTGGTCAGATCTGCCTAATGACACTTTGGCGTAAATTGAGATATTATCATCTACTACTCGCGCAACTTTTCTTGAAGGATGTATTGAAGAAATGCGGGCGGAGTGGGGGTATTAGTTACAAAGACGGCTACTAGAGTATTTACAGTAATGACAACCTCTGGAAAATCAAAGCCAAACATGCTACGTGTGCGGCTAGATCATCTCTCTGCGTAGGCAACAGCAGGGACAGTAGATAGGAGTTTTAGGTGCCTCCCTTGAAGGTCCTGGACGTGCCTCAGGCATTTCTTTAGATAATGGTAATAAAGCTGAACAGAAGTTCTCGACTATGAAAGCAACTAGCTCTGACTAGCTTCTGTTTCGCGCCAACTAAATTTTAAAGTTTGGAATATTGTCATCAGTGCTCGCTGCAAGCTTATGTCTTCAACTGTTTATTGCTCAACGGAGGGGGAAGCAAGGTCATCGTTCAAGGAAAGTTGAGCGAGTAGTCAGGGATCTCGGCCAACTACACCCCGCCGATCTAGTTGTGAATCTGCTTGTATGTAGTAATAAATTGTGACAACAAACGGCAGAGTATTGTAGTAAAGCTTGATGTAGATTCACTATAGTTATAGGCAGAGTTTGATTTCTGGTGGAACGCGTCGGAACGGCGTTCCGGTACCCCAGGAATAATTATTAAATTATATTATAAATATATTACTATTACTAGTAAATTAATATTTAATTTGAGGCGGGTTTCGGAATCTGAAATTTTATAAATGAAGCTCTGGTTATAGGTGTATGAAAAACACATTTTCCATTCTTCAGACAGAAGAGGCGCAGTACCATCTGGTTCCGCGCTACTCGTCTCTTGGAGTTCGGCCGCTTGGATAAACTTTTTTTTTTTTTTTTCCTTTTTTTTCCCGACTAGTTCAGCAACGTGGACCGACGGACTGTTTCTGTGCACTCGTGCCGAAGGTGCTGAGCCGAAGCAGAGGTGACCCTTGGCAGACTGTCCTTCATTACGGCGAGGCGGCGGAGTCTGGGCTACCCGCGCGTCTGCCGTTGAAGTGAGCTAACGATCGCCCAGAAATAGGCTCGTTTCCGGTCTCGAATTGTGGGCTTCAGTTGTGCTCTGCCCTGGCTTTGCCTCGGCTCCTGGAGGAAGTAGAGTTCGAATTTATATATTTAGTCATGGAAAGTAGAATTGATGGTGAGAGTGGCATGATTGACTAGCATAATAGTTGTAATGTGTTCGATGGATATAGTTTATAATTCGTGATGTATCTTGCAGTATTATTTTTTTTTGATTTTGAGTACTTACGGGATTTTTACATTTGCTTCAGATTTCTTTTGAAAAGCAGCCATTTCGTATTGATGCGGTTACGTAATTAATAGTTTGGTGCCTTACGCAGATCTAAAAATAACTTCGTGTAGGCGCTAGGCTACGTTCCATTGCGTAACTCAAATTAATTGATAATGTTGAAAATACAATTCGATTCGCTTAACGTATTCGTAATGAACGGGGAATAATGGCATAATGTTGACGGTTCCGTCGTAAAACATTTTCAGTGTTATCAAAACAACTAGTAATTACAGTGACGTTAATTGATGTTCTTTCTAATGAGTGCCGTGATGAATTGGGAATGCCGCTTTGTTTGTGTAATGTGGCCGCAATTCCAGGAAAATACATCTCTTCTTCATTCTAAAAGGTTCTCTTTGTTAAGAAAATGTTGCTGTCCACACAAAAGACTGATGATACAATTTTCCTGGTAATCTTTTTCATTTTACGAATAAAGGTACTCAATGTAGATGTGCTATAAAAAATCCTATTAATTGAAATTTCCTTCGAAATTTCATCTCCTTTTAATTAATGAGTTGTATAAACGAAACAATAGTTCCACATGTTAATTAATATTTCAATATGTGCATAGTCATGCATGTGGAGGTTGTTAGTTTTTCTCTTTATCATTCTGGACGATACGAAAAAGATGACGAAGGGGAAGAAATGTCCTGAATGTCGCGCAGGCGGATTATTGGTCCCAAGACCCCACGAGCTCTCTTACATAACGTGAAAGGAATCAATAGATTTTCTTAACCGTCGCGGCAGGGAGTAGAAAAGTCCCTGCTGCTTCAGAAGTAAGCAGCCATTGTCATAATCATTGAAAGCTGACGACCTAGGGGAGCATGAGCGTTCCCCCCTGCCATTTATAAGAAGAGGGGGCGCCCCCTCCTAGCAAAGACTGTCCGGAGCGTACACTCCACTGCCTGCATATTCGTTCTCGTGCCCTTCCACCATGCATCTATGCATTTAATGCGACTTGACAATCCGAAGATTACAGATTTTTTTTCTGCTTGCGAAGTAGTGATTTGCGGAGCAGGTGAAGCGCTCTTCAAATTTTTCTGTCGTCGTTGCGTTGCCGCTCTTCCGAAAGGGGGGGGGGGGACGAGCTGCCGGAAGTGGTCCGGCGGGCGAGTGGGGCTAGGGCGAGGGGTTGATCCGGTGGGGGTGGGGGTGAGGGTGGAGATGGGAAGGAGAGGCATGCAGGACCTGCTCGATTACCCGGCGGCCATTTCATTCCGAGAGCATGACGCGGGCAGATGCCTCCCGAGAGGGTCATGTGCAGCACTTCTTTGAGGAAGGGATTATTTTTTTCTTTTTGGGGGGGGGGTGTCTGTTTCTCTTTCACCCATCGGGCGTGCTAGTCAGTCAGGTATCGCATAGATTTCGTCTTCTTCTCACTGTTATCATGTTTCTCTTTTTCTTATTCTCTTCCTTCTTATCTCTGTTTTCTTATTTTCTTTCTTGTTCTCATTCCTCGTTGTGCTCCTTCACCTTTTCCTCTTGTTTTACGTTACATTTATTTGAACTGCAATTGGGTATGACCAGGTGGCAGTTAAATCTCGTTTTCCCTCTAAAGCCTCCCGTGCGTAGTTGCAAGCCAGTCGGGAGGTGCTGATCCACGATGTATGAGTACATTTACTTCCTGTCATCTTGTTGTTAGTTTCTCTGCCGCCTGCCTCTCTGCTTGTGCGTTCTCCCTCTCCCTAGGTACCCGTCATGGCGGCCCCGCGGTTTCCCTCACTCGGGCCCGCCGAGTCGCGCTCCGCGGTTTGACAGCTCAGCCAGCGATAACAAATGTAAACAATGTGGGGCTGTGTCTGTCTGATGGCTTCAGAGACGGGGGCGCTATATTTTATCCTGACGCAAGTTGGCGTGTGTTTGACCTGTAATCATAGAGCCATCACACATCAGATCATATCGCTTGCCGCGTCGTTTGCCGTTGCCGTGGTCGGGAGGCCTCGTCGAAGGGGCACAACTGCGTTGGGGACGGGTGCGGATGTTCTGCTACGAGTCATTGACTTGTCAGCCTTGCAGCGCCACCTGTAACCTGAGTTTTTGATTCGTTTAACGTGGATCAGCTCTTCTCATAATATCAGAATTTGAATGCTTATGACACGCTGATGTCGAACGTTGGTTGGCTTACTCCGAGCAAAGAAGTCCTGAGGTTACCTAATTTGGATCACGGCTTGTCCGATTCCTGTGAATCGCTTCTTTAAAAATAATCTGATTGAAGAATGGGACGCCGCTGCTGAATTCTATGCGGCGAAGAGACCGTCACTTGCCCAGTTTGTCACTCTGCACACCACGTTGATAACTAGAATCCTTTTGGTTTCTGTTGCCGTTCACCCTCTTGGAGTTTCGCGTGGGGCCTACGTGCAGGCCCGGGCCTACGAGGACAGCCTGCAAGTCGGTTTGGCCGGCTGCTTCAGCCAATCACATCGCCCCCCCCCCTGCTATATAATCCCGAGCGCCTACCACACCTGCGCACAACAGCCCTGAGGAAGACCACGACAAGATGGTCGAAACGTCGGCAACACAGCCGACGACGCGGCGTCACCTGGACAGCCGAGATCATTTACATGACTCCGGCCGCGGTAGCCTACGACTTCAGCCTGCAAGTCATCACCCTTGCATTGAGCGGCGCGACGGTGGCCCTAGCGTCCGGAAGGAGCACTCGCGCTTCTAAATTCCAACGTCGGCGCGCTCCTGTTAAACAGCTTGTATCCTCTTTCGCGGAGGAGAGAAAAATAAGAAAAGATTTGCGCGTGGGTTGGGCGTTTTTTATTCGTAGATGTAACTTTTCTCCTTGACATGTGCTTTATTTCGGTGTTTATAAAGTTTTTTTTTATTTTCCCGTTAATAAAAACTTTTCTCGTGGATTACAAAAAAAAGTCAGCGTTTTTTATTTCTCTTTTTTTTTTGCGGCGTGGACCCCTCTTAGTGTTGAAAGCTGTGTGGAGATGACGATAGTAGCGGAAACAAGCAAACTAGGGATGGCGGAAGTGGTGCTTGTTTGATAAGGAAAACGCTAATGGCTGGATCGAATGTCAAAAGCTGTGTGCAGCATTGGCCAGTGGCAAATGGACTGTAAACGGATATGTCGGCATGTTTCGAGAAGATGTGATGAAGACGAGATCAATAGTGAAAGCTTTGGTGGAAATGAAAGTGGTGGTGCTGGAGTCTGTGAAGAAGATGGGTTAAGTGAAAACGGAGACGTCACGAGAGTGTCTAGAAGGTGCGAAACAAAGACGTCGCGAGAGAATAGGAAGAAGCGTGTGAAAGGAGGGCCTGGAGGACCGAAAGGGAGATGCGATAGAACGGCTCAGTGGCCCAACCGGCGCGTTGTGGAGGAACGAGGGAAAGAGTACCAGGTGGGTGTGTCTAATTGCAGGGAGCTGCACAAAATCAGTATCACACAGCAATTATTTAATTTCTGGGAAATTAATCTTTTGCAATAAACGAAGGAAAGTACGGAAATAAAAAAAAGAACGTTGATTTAATTGTTTGCATGCATGGATAATTAACCACGACAATGGAATTGCTATCGGAGGAAGTATTGTGTCGTACATATTTTATCGTTGTCTGGAAAAATCGTGCAACAGCCGTGTTTTTGCGAATTGTCCGTTTCGAAGTACATAGTAAGGTGTTGACACGCGGTCTCCGGGTTTATATAACATCGCTTTCATGTGCAGTGTGTCTTTCCTTCTTACGTGACTTTTTTTTTTCTCCTACGGAACAGAATGCGTTTCTTGTGTTCTCGCGAGCGCCGTGCTCGGCGTTCGAGCTCTCCCTTGAAACTCGAGATGTGTGTCGTTCTTGCGAACCTCAATGCCACTGTTAAAATGCCGCTGGAGTGTGAATTAAACATACATGTAAGAAAATACCGGGCGTGATGCTTGCCATGCGACGAGAAAGTTTCTACAAAATGTGAATGTACTCGGAATCAGATTTCGTTTCAAGTAGTGAAGAAGAAAAAATAATCCTCCTTTTGAGAGTGCTAGTTTGCTTCTTTAAATTGATCTGACTGGCACTTTTTTTTTTAACTGACGAGATATCTCGGATGCATGTCACTGTTAGATATCTTAGCTGGTATGGAAGTGGAGTCTGATGCATGGAAGCACTCAAGTCAGTAGAATTCACTCGAGGGAGAGAGTGAGTGTTCCTGTCCTTTAGTGCCCCGCCCCCTTTCCTCGCTGTCTGTCTCAACACCATAAACCAATCACTTACGGTCCGGAGCAGGAGGCGGTCCTGTCGAAATTAATTGCTTATCGAGTAGATTTTGTCGTTTGCGCGCGGGTCGTCGCGATCGGGGGGAGGGGGGAAGCGGGGAGACGGCACGAGCCGACGCGCGTACTCGCCCTGCATCTCCGCCTCCCCCGCTGCACCCCGCCGCGCGACCCCGCCTCCCCGCTTCCCGTGCCCCGCTCGGAGCGCGCGACTGTCCTCCGCCTTATTAATGACCCCGGGAGACGTGTAGCCAGTCGTTTAGAACATGGAAATCAGTCTAAGCCGGCCATTACTCACCATCAACGGGCTGACGTTTCTATTAATTTTGAGATGTGTGTGTTACGTTCAAGGTTGAATAATTTGTTCTGTCGCTGCGCGGCGCGGGGCGGCGCGGGCGCTGAGATGCAGCGGGGAGAGCAGGCGGTGCAGCGGGGGCGGGAGCGGGGAATTTGCAGAAGCTGCCAGTCGGCTTAGGGGGTGCGGACAGGGGCGCAGGCAGGGGTTTTGCCTCTCCGAGCCCAAGGGGCTGACTCCCATAAAAAATCAACAAATAAAAGGAAAAAGTGCCGAAGGAGTGGCAGGCGAAACATAAAGTAGCGCTGATAACTGGTGTCAGCCTTCTTGGGAACCCATATTGATGGATTATTTCGTCTTTTCGTGCGCGTCAATTGCTGTGGCCATTTGCTCGTATGTGTAGTGCATATTTTAACTCGGAACGTGCCAACCTTCCTTCCCTGCTAGAACGTGAGTTCCGGCGCTGACTGACACCTAGCTTACCTGGGATTTCCCCTCCAGGTATTTTCGCCAGCGGTACACCGAGCAATGTCCAAGTTCCCGGCTGGTTGGGCAGCCTAGAAATACTTGCGTGATGGCGAGAAGGAAGAAGGAAAAGTAGAAGGAAGAAACCTTTTTCTTGTAGCGCTTCTCCAGTGTTCCGTTGTAACTTAACGAAGAATGAATTGTTCACAAATTAGCAGCATGAGGAGGAATGGGTATAGTTTGCCAAAATCAATTCAGCATTAAAAGAACATCGGGATTTTTTTATTACTTGGCGGTGTCATCCCTAAAAATCTCTCTCAGCTATAACATTCCCTGAAGAGACATGGTATTGTTCCGATCCCCCCCCCCTGCCCTGCGTCATACTTTCAATCTCGTTTTTTTAGCCTGATTTTCTCTTTTCTCCATTTCGTGGTTGACATTTTCAGTGCACCGTCCGTTAGTTCTATTCGCTCGCGAGTGCCAAGTTTTCGTACTTGGATTCCTGCTGCCTCAAAGTTCTCGAGAGCAGAGCTCGTTCTTTCTTGCAGTGAAGTATTGATCGGGAAGAATACGACTCTCCCTCCCTTCATTTTCTCGGTCGAAAGCCATTTATTTCAGTGTGTGATATGTTACTTATCTCTAAGAACGTCGAAAACTGGGTTCGCTGGTAGAACGACTTTTGTGACAGTAGGAAACTTTCTCTGGAAATTTTAGTCGCCGTTGCTCACGTTGTGCGTTGTAGAGCGAGTGCTTCGATCCAAAGGTCGAGAATGTCTTGACAGAACATTTTTTTCTCGTTTCGTCAGCTCTACTGAAGAATTCACGTCTTTCGTTCTTTTCGTGAATGCGGGCAGAGGAATTAATTTTCCAAACGTAGTGCGTCCATTAGCTAGCAAACGCTCTGCTTGCGCAGGCGCCACAGCGGAGGGAGTATCAGCCGTCAGGTCAGTCACCCCAACTAATTTACGTCGGTTAATAAACATGGGAACCCTGAGGAAATCCCCGGAGTACTACTGAATGTTCGTAAAATTAGTGACTATGTAGTGCATAATGTAGTTCTGTGCACGTTTTGTCCTTGTCTGCTGCGCTACGTAGTGAAGGGCAATGCAAACGCGGAATATGTGAGCCAATAGTCCGTTCTCATCTCTCACCTTGAATACGCGTTCGTTCCCTTGCTCGCTAATAGTGGACTGTGTGGAGATCGGAGCAGAGTCAACAGATCGACACTCGGTTGACGCAAACCGACCGTCACTATAAACGAAAGGGTGGAATTGGTGGGGGGTGGTCATTAAATCATCACCCGCCCATTTTCGTGTGATCTTCATGAAATCAAGGGGAGGTCTTAACGAGCGAGTTGAAATTTATTTCTGGAAGTTCTTTTTGTTTATTAACTACATCATTTTGAATTGATTTTTGTGGTCTTGCATGTATGCTGTACTATCATTCGTTGTAGACCAAGTAGCATGTGAAGTAGTTTCAAGGAACCCAATCATAAATATCAATAAAAAGAGAGAGCTTGGTAGTTTGTAATTTTCGATGAATCTATAATGATGTACAGAAAATCTTCGAGAAAAAGTGTATTTCAATTACCTTAACCCGATGTAATTCGTGGAATGTTCCTCAATCTCCGAGGAAAAGCTCTTTTGAGAGCGCTGTACCCTGAGCTGCTGTAAAAACAGAAACGCTGGATGTGTAAACTTTCTGAGTACAACGAAAGGAATTGATTTATCCCGTTTTCATTATCGTTTTTATCGCGTAATTCGCCATCTCCGCTCCTCCCCCGGGCTTCCATTTTGTCTTCGAACTGAATGGAGGGGAGTATTAGAAGCGAGGGCGGGGCTGGCGCAGGCACAGCCGGAGAGGGAGAGGGAGAGGACGCGAGAGCCGAGCGCGGAGCGGGGCGGCAGGGAGATGAGTTTGAAATGAATAGGGTTGAAACATACACAAACGACCAGAGATTAAAAGTAAACACAAGCTAGGATAATGTATCCCTTACTATAGAATTGAATCGAATACCCCTTTTACCTCATCCCGCCTCAATGCGCCAGGGCGGCGGCGCCGGCGGTGGGGGCGGGGATGGGGAGAGGAGAAGGGGTGGGGAGGGAGGGGAGGGGAGGTTGTCGCAGCGGAGCGTTCTCCACCTCCACCGCCACCCCCGCTGCGACGTATTGTGGGCCCGCGAACGCGTGCAGCTCCATTCCACCCGCCTGCCACCACGCCCACCACCATCGTCCTCTCTTACAGTGCGAAAAAAGTGCCAGTGGCCGGTGACGCTCGTCCTCGTATGCAAAGGGCTAAGGGCACCCGCTGCCCCGCCCCCTCCACTGGTCTCCCACCGCCCGCACGTCGCGCGTCCCTCGCAGGGGGGGTTTTAAAAATGTATATTATTCATACAGGGATTGTTTGAAGAGTCAATACAAATGTGGAAAACATAGAGTTCCCTCCGTCCGCAACCAGAGATCGAATTTTTAATTACTGTTTATTTTTATTTGTCTACTTCACTCCGGACGTTCCCTTGTTTTTTTCATTACCCAGTGTACACAATTTTCTCACCACGGCGATAGCCGGCCCTCATTTGGGGAACTGCGTCGAAAACATTTCGCGGTGGAAACGCGATCTGCGCGGCGTGTCGACGTGTCCCCGCGTCTTGTTCCGGCGAAGTGCTCCGCGTTCCACCGGATGTGTGGGGAGAGGGGGCGGGGTCGAAGCGGGCTTCCGCGTGACGCGTCTTCGCAAACGAGAGGACGGGTCCGCACGCGTGCTGGCGATTGCATGATTCGAGTGGCGTGACAGCGATACCTTTAGTGATGGTCCTCTCCAAGAAAAAAACTTTTCAAGACTAATACGTAATATGTACTAATACGTACAGGAAGGACTAATACGTAATGAAAAACTTTTCAGGACTAATACGTAATGTAATAATACGTACAGAAAGGACTAATACGTAATGAAAAACTTTTCAGGACTAATACGTAATGTACTAATACGTACAGAAAGGACTAATACGTAATGAAAAACTTTTCAGGACTAATACGTAATGATGTACTTTTTATTGATTGTTCTTATTAATACAATGTATGGTTATTATTATATCATTTTCCTGCTTGGAATTTTGAATTTCTTGCGGGCAGACTTTTCCGTAGTTATTTTTGTGATTCGCGGGATTATAGTCATACTTTTGACGGAAGCGTGCTTGAAAATGAATATTATCATTTGTGAACTCTTCCGTGACATTTGGTGGAGAAAAACAAGTAATTACGTGTGTGAATTATAATATCTGGTGACGCTGTAGCTGCGATCACGCTTGCAATACCACGTTACTAAACAACCTTCATATCTATTTTCGTTGCTGGTAAACATAAGGAATTCAAGTGTTATTTAGAATTGCCGGCTCGCGTGAGTCCGCCACATAAGTTGTGCGGTGTAGTGAATTACAATAACCTTGCGTAAGAGAAATAGTAGTTATATTCAGCGACTCTTACGAAATTATTTTTATAAGCATTTTTACATTTTTTTTGTACTCTATGATGTTCATAACATTAAAATTAAGAATCCAAAAAGTTCGTAATTTATTTCGGAACTCCCTTTCATATCAGAAGGAATGTAGAATATCCGTTTTCTTTTTGACATACGATCAAGATATGCTAAAGAACTGAAAAAGCTGCTGTCTATTATAAGAAAATTTTCGTTAGAAGTTATCTTGTCGGCAAGAAGAACGTATTCTTATATATTACGATATGTATACTTTTATATTACGTGCGATAAATATTAGACATCGGATGAGTTCTAGCAGAAGAACGGGTAAGGAGAACGTTGAATAAAAGACGATTGATAAGTTATATCCATATTCTTGGTTAACGTTTGGCCGTTTCGTTTGCGAATATTGGTTATATGGCTCGGAGCTCGCGTAATATCGGGTGCTTGTGCCGGTGCGATGGAAAGTTCAAGGAAATTCTGAAATTGCGTGTCCGACCGAGCGTGACTCCGATCTCCGACTGAACATTTGAACCACTTTGAGAGAAGTTGTGTTGTCTATATTGCTGGAAATTGTTCGTTCTCAAACTGTTCCCAGAGATAGCAGTATCATAAAAATGCTCCTTGGGTAATGGACCTCGTGAATTTTTTGCTCATGTTTTCTTTATTGCAGTATATCGCGAGAGGTTATTTGGAAAATATAAAGTCAATTTCTTTAACGTGTTTTGGGAGCACTTACTCCGCACATTTATCCAACGATCGGTTCGCTGTGAAAACATTCGGCATTAAAACTCATTTTCTAAATTATTGTAGCACACTATAAACACATGGTACGAAGTTTTACGTAATCAGGATAAACGATAATCCAATTATAAGAAAATGTTAATTTATGAGTGGAGTTAACGAAATGAAAGCACAACTCTTTGTTAGTTTCAACCATAAATTTTAGTGATGACCTGTAAAAAAAAAATCTTGTTTGTTGGTAAGAAGTTAAATCTCGGGGGGGCTTTTATTTTCTGGAAGATAGAAACAATACACCAATACTATAGAAGCTTCCATTTCAATAAGGTATCGGGACAAATTGTCAAAACAACTGAGAACGACAAGTTCCAGTGCAGCTGACTGCCGAGGAGGGAAAGGGACAGACAATTGCTTTTCTACACGGAATAAGTTTACTCCCTGAGGTGGGGCGGGGCGGGGCAGGGTGGAGCGGGGTCAGGCGCCGTTGCGGGTGGGTGCACAGAGGGAGCGGGGAGGAAGGCGGGGACCGCCCCCCCCCCGATGCTGAGTGTTCTCAGATAAGCAAAAGAAAACAGAGTCGGAATCAAAGCAAAGCAGAAAGCACTTTCGAGAATTACAAAAGCAAAAAATAAATAACATTCACTCGATTTTCTCTTAGCAATAAAAAGAAGACTGCCGAGGGGCAGGACGGGCAGCGGGAGCGAGAGGGAGAGTGGAAGAGAACGGGATGAACCGGGGGGACGAAGGGAATCGTGGGAGTTTCTGCGGAAGTAAAAAAGGCCACGCAGACCGGAAAGAAGAGGAGCTCTACAAAAAAATCTGAAAGAGCGTTAGAGTGTATTATTCATTCTAAAACAAACTCTTAAGGATTGATGTTACGTCTCAAAAGGGATTCTGAAAGTTCGCTTGCAGCATTGAGTTGACGGGAGCAGAGGGTGATACTGTTATGCAATACTCGAGTTCTGTTTTATGCCCAAAGCATCGAGATCTAGACGTCGGCATTCGCATCTCTGCCGCTTTGGGAAAATGGCCTACCTTTTCCACATCTGCAGATTGTGTCGTGCAGAGATCTCGCAAGAAAATGTGTGCTAACGTGGAGACTTGCCCAACAGAATATGTCGTCGCTACTCTCGGGCAAACCGGTTTTTACGATTCGTTTTTTGCCCTCTCGATTTTGATGTTCGCGCAGACGTCGCCGGGCGAAAGGAAAGTATTTTTCGCGCAAAACGAAAGACAAGACTGTAAACGATTTTGGGGTGCTTCTCTTGGAAGAGTTGGACTGAAAGTCCTCGGGGAAGATAAAATCTGAAAGCACAGTGAAGCCATTATCCTTTGTGGACGCCGTCCCGTTTTGCAGGCTCGGCGGAGATCTCTTTTAAATGACGACTGAGTTTTAATTGCTTTTGGTGAATCTCGTGAGATGATTCTGCTCTTTAATGCGCTTATATTGCGCCACTACGTATGCATTGTTTCCGCTATCTGCCTTTTGATTCGAAATCGCCGAGATATATCAGTGTTTACCATAATGAACAAAGGTCGTAAATTGCAATCAATTGTTTGTCGTGTTTTGGGATTATAAAAAAGGAATCTTCAAATGCAATGGAAACGCATTGAGAGGGGGGAACTACGAGCAAAAATTGAAAAAGCTTTTTCAAAATTTTTGGAGAAAAGAAACGATTTATCTAAATATGAAACTCTCAAATTAAAATCCCAATCCAGTTTAAAAACGTATCTTGTTCTTTCTACCTTCGTTACAGGCCGTCATGTGCAACTACCCAGTTGATTGTGTGTATTATACACTCTACATACGTGGTGGGATTTTCATTTAAATGTAACCTCGCTTACTGCCGAAATGTGGATCATTTTCGTTTTGATGGTGTTGCTTTATGAACGAAGCGTCCTAACTTGAGCGTGAGTCCTTTGGGTACTCCGGTGATCTTGCCCCTGCAGATTCCTAGTTCGTAAGATCGCCAGCGCTCTGGTAGTCGGATGACATCATGATTGGGACACTCCGTTACTTTTTTAAAGAATATTCCTATAGTATTTGCCATTGTATTATATTTGCTCCATAAATGTTTGTTACTTAAATTGGTTGTACTTGTTTTGCTCTGAACTCATTCGGGCAAGATCAGAAGAAATAATTAGCTTGAGAACGAAAAGGAAGTATTCAGTCCCTTGCACACAATTTCCTTTAGGCGTCTGTCTTGTTACACAGCTGAATAGTGTATGCATGTGTGTGAAGAGTGAATAACACGTAGCTACTGCAAGGATGACTGCGAAATGTCCGAAATTTTGTCAGGAACAGTGTTGCAAGTGTTATGGACAATGCAGGGAAATGTCTGTAAATTTGTTTATTGTACCAAGTTTGGGCAATCGAGGAAGCTTCAGAGCACTCATTATTTGCGTACAGATTTGTATATTGCTTTCGTAGAAAGAATATAATCGTAACCGTATTCTCGAAGCTTCTTTTTGTATGATTTCAGTTCTGTTTGTACATTGCTGCTCCTCCTTTGGCGCGGTATTTTCGTTCTAATGGAAACATTATCTGATCGCTCGAAAATACTCGTGTTTACATCGACCGCACTCGAGTCTCCATAACTCTCATAACAGCACAAACTGCCGAAAGAACTTTGAAATAGTAGACGCAGCAGAAAAGTTATTTTACGATTTCTGTAACCATTATGATATGATAAAAATATTGTGACTGGTCAAACATGAAAAATTGGATAAACCCTCAGAAAAGAAATGAGATTTTTCCGTTTGTTTTTTCAAACGAAAAATTTTATATGAAAATCTTTTAAATTTTAATCTGATTCCATTAAGCTCGTTAATAAGGAAGTGCCATTGGTCCATTTTAAACATACAGACTTTTAAGTAAATCTCTTTATGAATATATTGATTTAAATATCGTATTATAGGAAGTATTTTTGCCTGAAAAATATGAATTGGAGAAAACACGTTTTTCCATTTGTTTTCATATTCGTTCTGGTGAGTTCTGATGTTTAGACGTTATTGCAGTGGAAGTCTGTCAAAAAAAATTACATTGTTTTTGGTTTCGCTGTATCAAGGCAGTAGAACAGGTAAACACGTCTGGAAAGTGCCGAAACTTTTGCTACCTTTTGGTAGGATAGTATTAAGTTGGTAAAATTCGAAGGTGGAATTTGTGTGGCATCCAATAATATCGGGAAATCATTTTTACTGTTGTTGTTTGGGGACTTTGCGATACTCGGTTAGTCTCAAAGAGCGGCTATTCTCTCTCAACTCTAATATTTATTCGTTTATGTACTGATGTGTAATCCCAACTTACAGAGGGAATTCTAAAAAAATAATTACATGTAATTACGGAGAAAATGTGAGTCTCGTTACGTAATGATTATTATTATTGTATTGTATTATATTTGAATAATTTGCCACTGTCGTATATATAATAATCTCTGGGGTTCTTAACCCTTGAAAGCTATGGAGGAGTTGACTGTCTCAGAAATCCAAGTGGTAGAGCAACTGGGCGTATACCGGGAGATTCGAATATCGGTTGAGGTAGTGAAATCTTTTAAAATTCCGTCAAACATTAAAAATATTATTTATATTATTATTATTACATCATTAATCATTGTTTCGTCGTTTTGGTCATTCAAAGAGCTCTTCGAAAGTCGTTCGTTGAGTGGGTGGCTTTCGCTTTCCCCAGTTCCCACGATCTCATTCCCATGTTGGGAATGAAAATAATAATAATAAGATTGCGGGGGCGCCGCAAGGTGTCGGAGCCGCGGGGCGCGCTGTGCCGTCCGCCTTCTTTGCTCTGAGGCCAAGTTGCGGCGAAGTTAACCGAAAGCTCTAAACCGCGTTTTAACATGGTCGTATCCCTCAGGGCGCTGTTTACCACGCGGCTAAGTTCATTTAATGCCTCTTGTTGTTCCTGTTGTTGTTGGTGTTCGTAATCTAGATTAGTTGTTCCTCTCCTCTCCTCTCCTCTCTGCGTGCACTACGGGAGTCGGGCAGCAGCCTAGCTCTATACCCCCCCTCCCCGAGCTGTACGATTCTCTTCGGCGTCTGACGCGCGCGCTGCGTGCGTCGGAAGAGGAGACGTGCGGGGGGGGGGGGCTTTGCAATGCGCCCCCCCCCCGTGCGCTAGACCGGATTCGATGGGGGGAGGGGGCGGTGCGAGTCCGCGACTGAAATGCGGTAGACCAGGGTTGGCAATCGCATGTACGTGATATCTTTCACTCTGCTACGGGAGCAGTGAGTTTTAGGGTTGTTATCGCCTGACGGTGGTATTTTTATTATCGATTTTCCTTATTTGTGTTTTTACAACATACGTCTATGCTATGACATAACTTCAAAATAAATCTGTTTTGTTGTTTTGATTTATTTTAGTACGGTACAGTCTGTCTAAACAGAAACCTGTGTAACCCGGAAACTTGCGTAAACCGGAAAATTTCTCCTGACCTTGAGGTTAAATGGCGTTTTCGACAGCATAAACGGGAAGGTGACCAAAGCGGAAACGCAATAGTTTTTATGTCCGGCAGGGAACAAAATCGTTATAAAACCAAATTCCTGTGATTTTAATGCAATTAGCAGAGAGAGACGCAAGACGCTCTTAATGAAATAAATGCATCTGGAAGCCTGTTTTAAATTCTCTATCCCTGTGACACGCGATCCTTCTCTACCCAATATTAGGTCCGGGCACGATGCTGACCATCGGTAGTGAGGTCGGGCTAAAACTCATCAACTGTTAGAGCACAAGATACTATTAATGTCTATTTTGTGGGCGCGTGGGAGATAGTGACTCTGGGGAGTTGTAAGCTCTACAAGGTCGTGACTTTGTGTATATATATATATATATATATATATATATATATATATATATATATATATATATATACTCTGTATATATATATATATAAATGAGTAATGCTCCTTAATCTAAACGATGTTTCTTCTAGTAGTTTCTAAGCATATTAATGACGTGCATCGAGCAATGTGACAATTTACTTATCATTCTGCGGCGAAGGCAGGATGTAAGATTGGTGGCACTTGTCTTCCGTAGTAAAAAAAAAAGCCGTAAATGTCGAAGTGCTCCTCGCACGACTATGAATATAGTTGGCAAGATAAGAATGAAGTGTGGGTGAACGTTGTGGGAAACATGAATGATTGCCTTGGTTATCTCGCTTCTCTTTATCGGCTTGAAATTGTAGGCTATTTCAAAACTATGAGAGAAGACTTCCTTTATCAGCCTGAAATTGTGTGCTATTTAGAAACCGACCGACATGATTGGTGTTCGGCGATAGCGATTAATATTAAAGCGTCTGAAAGTGCCTAGTTGGGTGTTATCAAAAAATAAATTTTACCGCAGTCGGTTTGTCGATTCTTTTATTTATTTTGTATTTTGTGTTGATGAATGCGCGTGATGAATTTGGTGTCCCATTGAAGTCTTCGCGGAAAAGTCTGAAAACCTCGTCAGTCGTGCCCTTGATGGTTTATTTCGTTAAGACTTCGTGACGGGCCGTGCCGACTGCTTCCCAGTGGTACAAGGAGAGGAGCGAACAGACGTCTCCCTGCTGCTTTTCTGGTGCAGCTTTTTGTGATGCATCGCATTACAACTTCTCCCATCACTCTACACTCCGCCTTGCCTCGCGAACTCCGGACAGAAACTTTTCATTTCACGGTCTTTTCGCGTCTTCCTTTTACGCTTTCTGGGCTTTTATGTTCGTCTCACGTACGATTTCCTATTTAGTGCACGTTATGACCTTTTGATGGAAGAACTTGGTTGAGTTCTTTGATTTTTGTTTCGGTGGGGAGGGCAGTGGATGTCTCGCTGCTTGTGGTAAACTCGAGTGGTGGAGAACGCTCAATAGTTAGACTTTCTTGGCATCGATTTCCGTTTATTGTTTTTTCTTTTTTCCCCCCCCCCCCCCCCATGCACTAGTTTTGAAATAGCTTTACATTTCGGTGGTAAAGCAGTAAATAAGTATTTTTGTAGAATCATACTCTTAGTATGTTCAATAAGCTCTTCGTTATTATTTTTACAAATTATGTTCTGTTTCCTAATGGTAATTCTTGTTTATCCCGTTCATAATTTTGGCCGCGATAAAGCCGTGAGTTAGCTTTCCCGTTCTCACAGATAACTCGTTACGGTTTGCGGCTTCCGGGTTGGCACATGCGGTAAACCAGGCCACTCCCCCTCCGTCGGCGGCGCGGAGGCTGGCGCGGTGTATTCAAATGCCATTCAGACGACTACTTTTGTGGGAAATTGTTATTCTTTCCGCCGCCACTGCGAGTCGAGTTTCTCTTTCACGCGGGCTTATGTCAATGGCCACCTGCTTGTGCTTTTCTCACCGCGCGACCCAGCAGGCAATGGAAGAGGTTGGACTCGAAAGCATTTCTTTTTCCAATGTGTTGGTTTTTAATTATTTTCGTGCTTATGTTGTTGTTTTTCATTATTTATAGCGACAATTACATGTTGGTTATTAGCTATTTTAATTAAATTTTTACTGGTACGTTTGTATTAATAGTTCTCATGCACAACTGTCACGTTTTTTATTATAATATATTTTGATATATATTTTGAATAGGAGATTGGAATTATTTATTGATCTTATTTTCACCATTCGAATGAACGTTAATGGGTTTTCCGCATGAGATGCCCGCAAATTGAGTCAGAATGTCCGGCGTCTGGTTGGTCTGCCGCCACTAGCGGGTTGCCGTAGCAATGATGTTGCACATACTCACTCCAAATTATAAAGGCCTATTAGTCGAATCCGAACATTTTCTTACGTGGTTCCCAAATACTTCCTGCTAAGAGCTTCCATTGAAATAGAATAATTTTTTGCCCTTTCCCAGGATATTTCAATAAACCGTGTTATCAACAACTTGGTCTGTCCATTTGTTACGGAATTGAATTGCCTGCCAATCGCAAGCCCCTGTATTCGACGCTCACTGAAGTGTTTCCAAGTCTTCATGTGAAAAACATCGGCGTCTTACCTAATCGCATTCATTTTTCTACAGGTCTTGCTTGATTTGTTGTAAAAGCGAGGGTTTCAATCCACGCCCTAATTGTACTCCTGTCTGACATTGCAAATCGTGGTATTTTTCGTGTCTTCAGGAAAACAATCACTGCTCGTCTTCGAGGTTGGTGTGCAGATGCAAGTTATCTGGTCATCTCGAAGCTTCCATCGCTGGCCCTGGCGACGCCGGCCGAAATGCACTCGCGGAGGCGGTGGTGCCTTTTCGTTTCGCTGGGTGACCGGAACATTCCATAATAAAAACGCGGCCGACGTGTTTGCGGAGCCGAATTCGCTCGTGCAGCTTCAGCGGCCCTGGCGGACGTAAAAAGAAAGTGATTGCGTCCTCGTTATTGCCACGAAGACTCGTTAAAAGTCTGTCACGGTGTTCCTTGTGTGACAGTTAAATATCGTAATTATACGTGCCTCTATCTCGCCAACGTGAGTAAAGTCGACATTACCACGGTACCAACTCCCATAAATGCGTTCTCGTTCATAAAACTGAACTCTCTGTTATCTTTGCTGTTAGGTATAATGATTTTGCGAAATTATCTTACGCAGTTTGTGACATTCCTCCCCCCTTGCTCCTCTTTCCCTACTCACCATTTTCCTCAACCCTTCTCTTTACTCGTTTCAAATCTGTGATAGCGTAATCAAAAACACTTAATTATCTCTTCCATCCCTCTCGCTCTTCCGCTGCATACTTAAAATAAGCACTTAACTAGATTTTGTGTAGTACGTTTGATGAAAATTTATTTGTACAGCAGTGTGACGTTAGAAAGAGTTCTGCGCGAATGAGAGAGTGAGAGAGAGAGTGAGTTTATTACGAGTAACTATAATGCAGCAATGCTGTGTTCGCAAATAGGACTGTAGTCTGCGAGTTTTTAATGGTAACTCGTTTGACATGAATTCACGACTTCCTCTCGATAAAATTGAGCTCGTGTGTGTTGGATGTGCACTTTTGGGCGTTGGTGTGCGGGTAATGTATGCTATGTGGTTTGTGATTGAGTTGTTTATTGCAATTTTGGCAGCAATGTTGGCAATCGTTACAGCGATGCCGCCATGTTGGATTCTGCGGTGCTTCGGTTTTACGGCACGCAATTATTAATCGTAAACTAACGTTTACTATCCCGTTCCCGTTTTAAAACTCTGTACTACGCTGTTTTTCATTTCTTTCCTTGTCCGTCTCTCTCTTTTCTGCCCGCTTCGTTCGCCTGCCGCTCTCTCCGGATTTCTCTTCCTAGTGGTGGAGGTAAATATGTCCGAAACGCCGTTTACGTCCGGGCTTAATGCTTTTGACATTTGCCGTCAAAGCGTTAACGCAGTTGGCTATATTTACCGAAGTGTTCCTTTGGCGAAAAGTAAAGTGAGGGGTTGCCCAAACAGTTGTCGTTTCCGGACCTCGGCTTAGAGAAGGAATTTACCGACAAGAATACCTCGAATTAGTGTAAGGGAATCTCGCACAATGCGTTGTTTGCGCTGCGGGTTCGTGTATTCACTACACGACAACATTCACACCGAAGAGAAAGCTCTCTTGTATTATCAATCGAGAAAATTCCAGAAGTTGTAACTCCCACGGGGACCGCTGCGACATCCCTCTCTCGACATCGATTTTGAATCCCGCACGCCGCCTTCCCGTCAGGCGCGGTGACACTCATTACAGAAGTGTTCTCGTTAACAAAGTTTCTTGTTCGTACCTTGCGTTATGCGGACTCGCAGATGCGGGGAGGCGAGAAAGTTTGTATAGGCGCTCTCTCGTACTGGCGTACTCGCTACAAAGCAGCTCTATTATTAATTCGAGAAACAAGCTGTGCATTAAGAGCTGCTCGGCTCGTTTAATAAAATATATGTGTGTTTGTTAATGAGCTGATTTAACTTGCAAATGCGTGATCATATTGTCCGCGTGGGTCTTCGAGTCGACCGCTGCGCGCTCTGTGGCGTTCTGCCCCTGAGCGCGTGGAGCCGCCTCGCCTCGCCTCTCCTCTCCTCTCCCCTCCCCCGCCTTCCCTTCCTTCCTTCTCCCCCCCTCCTACCTTCCGGTTCCTGCTTGCGCTCTTCCGTCTCTCTTACTCTCTTTTCCCCTGCTAAGCCGTTATTCAGTTCTTAGGAATACTATCTTCCGATCTATCTTTTCTCTCTTCCATCTCTTTTTACTCTCCTCTGCTAGGCAGTTATTCGATTCTTAGGAATACTACCTCGCGGGACTCTCTTTGCTCTCTTCCATCTCTTTTACTCTCTTTCCCCTACTATACGGTTATTCAGTTCTTTGTTATACTAGTTTACGTTATCTATTTCTTCTCTCCTCTCTACCATCATTTACTTTTGAATGTATTATATAAATTAATTACAGGGTAAATCAGATGTGCTGAAAGGCACATTGTTTCCGCGAAAGATTAAATTCTCAGATTCCAAGAGCTGGCCTGTATAACTCGAAAGCTAAGCAAAAGGAACTAATTTAAATTCTTCTCGAGTTTTTTTATAACGTCTAGTGAATTTAGACTATAAACTTTAATTCACAAAAATATTTTAAGACCATAGGATTATCATACACAAATTAACACATTTCACATTTCGTTTCCTTTATTTCCATTTTATTTTACAATATTTCGAAATTTGATTCCAATATCTTGCTCGTGCTGAAATCACGTTTAGTATTTAAAATATTGCATATTAGACGTATGTTTAAAAAAAATACTTTACAACATTAACATACCTAGATACCAAGTTATGGTATACTTTTGGATCGCCGTCCTTGTCCTCTCCCGCCCGCCCTCGCCCGCCCTGGCCCGCCCTCGCCCGCCCTCGCCCGCCCTGGCCCGCCCTCGTCCGCCCTCGCCCGCCCTCGCCCGCCCTCGCCCGCCCTCGCCCGCCCTCGCCCGCCCTCGCCCGCCCTCGCCCGCCCTCGCCCGCCCTCGTCCGCCCTCGCCCGCCCTCGTCCGCCCTCGTCCGCCCTCGTCCGCCCTCGCCCGCCCTCGCCCGCCCTCGCCCTCCCTCTCAGCCGCTCCTCAGGACAGTGGCGGTGCGCTTTCTTCAATGCGCGTGGCGCAACCCCTCCCCCCTCCCCCGTGCGCTCGCGATTCTTTTGCGACACCTCACATCGGCCGCCTTTTCCCCTCTTCCACCGGAAAATCGCTTGTTTCTCCTTTGGATCGTTCCGCTTCGGTAAAACCCGCTAGTGTTAGATTCGTTTCGGAAAGTTTGGAAACACAGCTTTTTAAACATCGTTTTGTTTAATAACGATCATATTATGGATCGGAATCTTCGTATTGCGTTATGAAGCTTTTCGTGAATTGTGGTGTAAATTGGTTTTCTCTCGTTATGAAAATTTTACGTAATCCGGCGTGTGCTATAAAGGGTGCCTGACAGAATAATATAGGCAGAATATCCCTAACATTCCACATCGGAAAATAAAGTGCCACAAAATGAAATTCGGTAATCCTTTCTAAAATACAAATGATTACTTTAGATAGTGTTTCGTTTGTGTATTGGAATTGTATTAAAAATACTGTACCATAATGCTTTGTATCTAGCCGAATGCAGTTGGGACTTGTTGATTCGCTGGTTGCGTGACTTACATTTTCTCTTTGAATTTACCTGGTAATTCTTCTTCACTGTTTTAACTGATTACTTTTTCTGCTACAGGTTATGTAAATATTTGTTAGAAAACTGCGTGGTTTATTATTCATAATAAAATTACGAGTTTAAAAATTATTGTATTACATAGCATACAACTGACATATTTGCAGACAGGTTAACGGGGCTTGGTCAGAAGCATTTTTTACACTAGTTGTTTGCAAACGTTTCGGAAACTTTTATTTCCATCATCAGGGCTAATATAAAAGAAAATGAAAACAACAAGAATGTTACCAAAAAAACACACGTATGAGACACAATTTTCTAGCTAAGTTACAAAAATTATTTACAAATTTCCTTTATATCTATTACATACCTTATTTGTAAATATTTGTAAATAATTTTTTTAACTTAGGTAGAAAATTGTGTCTCATACGTGTGTTTTTTTGGTAACATTATTCTTGAACAGTGTTGTTTCCATTTTCTTTTATATTAGCCCTGATGATGGAAATAAAAGTTTCCAAAACGTTGGCAAACAACTTAGTGTAAAAAAATTTTCTGACCAAGCCCCGTTAACCTGCCTGCAAATATTTCATTTATGGTCGTTAAATGAAATATTCTTCATAATACAACTGACGTTGAATTTTTTTTTCTGTTGCAGAGGTCTGAGAACTTAGATCTTTCGCTCTCCGTACCACCATCGTTCCATCCAAACGGCGGCTACATGGGAGACCAGGTATGATCTGCTGAATTTCTTAGCTTTTCATTACATCCTCTGTGAGAAGGTCTTCCTTTCTTTTCTGTGTGCGATGTCACAGGTCTGACTGCCATGAAATTTCTGTTTAATTTGGAGAAACTTGTTTGGTTTTAGAAACAATCCTCCCAAGTTATATTGTTTAGTGGTATGGATACTTTTCCTCAAATTACATTAGATTAATACTTACTTTGTTGTATTATTTATAAGGAGCTTACAGAAATGTCTTCCCCTTTACATAGATTTGCTTAATCGTATTTTAAAATATAATGGTTTCTAAATACTTATAATTAGTGGCTGGATTCTTTCCTGACTAGTAATTAATACTGAGAATTAAAACTGTTTACGAAGACTAGGCGTTGTACACATCGTGAATATGTATCTGAATGTAAGCTTGTATTAACTATCACTAGGGGAAAAAAGTAATAACAGGGATTTGTGAATGAGATTCCGTTCTGAAGTATTTGATGAAGAATTCGACTTTTCTCAGGAGTATTTTTCCAGTGTCAAAAATTTAGTCCATAAATTAATATGCTTTTTCTAAAAAATAAAATTAAAAAGTGCAATTCAAGGCCTTTATATCTTCCTACCTTTAGACTCGAGTAATATTGTGTAACTCAATTCATAAAGAACACTTGTAAAGTTGTGTGCCTCTATTGAATAGTTGCGTCAGCTTAACAAGCCGCAAAGATATAAGCCGTAGACTCGATAATATATCCGTCTGTACTTCCAGGAAGAGATTGTAACTCTTCCAAGGCTAGTAATACAGTCAGATAAGCAAACTGGGGGTACGAGAAGTAAGGAAGCACACGTCTAGACTAAAACAACTTTGATATTCACCTACACAAACGTGTCACTAATATTTATTTCCTTGTAGGTAAATATGTGTTGTTGATCCTTTATGAATGGAATAAACGTAGTGTACGTGCGTATATTGTCTTGCAGGACAAAGAATTGTTTAATTTCGTGCGCAAATCAAGAAATTCGTTGAATTCAATTCAAGAAATAAAAGTTGCCCAAAAGGGTGGAAAGATGCAGGAAAGATAGAGGAATTGAAAGAAAAGAAAGTTTTAAGGGATACACATTGACAGAAGTGAAGCCGTGTTATGCCCAACAGGTTTGGATTAACGTGGCAAGAATATTGTAGTTTATTATTTGTGGCAGTAGTCGTTGGTCGCCCATCCCACAGGCAGAGAGAAATCTCAATTATCTGCGCATGCGCAGATGTCTGCGCTTACCCTCACCCCACCCCTTTTCCTCCACCCCCTCCGCGCCACAGGTCTCCCTACGCACACATTAAAATTCATTAAACGCTATTTTTAATTGCTGACAAAAAGTTACTTAGTAACACTACTTCATTAGCATGCAGATTAAGCTTTAATTTGGTAATTTCCTCATTGTTTCTTTTCCCTTCCTCCCCAAAGCATCTCCGCTGCCCGTTATACGATGTTATTTTCCCTGCCTACCTCTTTACCTTGATAGGACTAAGAGGAGCGGAGGACTTGCCATTGCTTCTCAAAAGTTAGTTGTGCAAAGGATGGAAGCAGTTCCACTGGTACTGCAGGATAAGTGGGGTGAATGAGGACTGTTTTCCGTAGGATGGGGGGGGGGAGGAGGAGGAGGAGGAGAAGGAGAAGAAGGGTTTGTAGTTAGAGATTACTCTTCCTAGGGGCGGATTCCCCGCTGGGATTAGGCGGAGAGGGGCCAAGTTAACTTCGGGAACGCCCCGTCTCTTCCCTCCCCTTATTAAAAGTTTGCATCCTCTTCCGCGGACGCGCTCACACACGGGCGGCGGCGGCGGCCATGCGCTCGGCGCCTGCGCACGACCTGCGCCCGCGCTGCACCGGACCTCAGCGCCTCGCCGCGTGCAGCGTTGCTTGTGGGAATTATTCTTCGGTGGCGAAGGCTGCTTTCTTGCCCTGGGCTACCGCTGGCTTTAGAAGTAAACTTCGACTACATAACTATATATAATCTTCGATTATGTAGTTTGGAAATGGTCACACCATGCTTGCAATGAGGACTGTCAGGATGAACAAGAGGCTGGTTGTCTTCTTAAAATAGTTGACCACCAGGTTTTCAAGTCTAATGTCCTTAATGTCTGTTACTGATGTCATGAAGCATTTAGGCGTTTCATAGCTGATCCTACTCCTGTGTAAGGATTAGATACTACTCCTGGACTTCATTCTCTTTTTCAGACATTAGAATTTTTAGTTGGCAATAGTTCAAGCTGGGCAAGTTTCATTTTAACACTCAGGAAATAATATTAGAAAATAATACAAACTTTTATTCACATTCTGATAATGATTAAATATTTAACGAAAAATGAAACCTCTTCATATCGTGAAATTAAACTCGAAACAAGACGTGTCTTCACAGCTTAATGGTGACGAATACAAGTGCGTGACGACCATGTTTGGATAAATAAGTCGCACGGATGCATTCGACATAAAAATCGCGAATCGTTTTTCCGGGTCTGGAATTTGTCATTATTCGCAAGTATGGCAGTCGCAGAAAAATGAAACTCAACCGCGCGAGTTGCATGGAACGCACCAAGCTGGGGTATCGTCCGCACTCGAAGTGCTCTCGCCCGGTCCTCCGTGCGCCGAGGACTTTTCCACGAAGGCCGTGTTGACTCTGGAGAAGCAGTGTTCGTCACGTGACTGGACAGGAAAATAAAATCCGCGGCATGTATAAAATTTTCTCCTAAAAAGCCCTCTAATATTTATTTTGAAATATCAAATAAACGACAGGCTGTCTCGTTCATCGCCATTATTTTTGTCTCCCGTACGTCATTTCCCCCCCCCCCTTCCCCCCCGTGGCGAGACCTGTCCGCTCCCCTACCCGGCGTGCCGTCACCATCACCGTGCCCGGTAGCCGTCGCCCGAAAAAAGTCTCCCTCGTTTTTAATATAGCCTTTTGTTGCCATTATTACGTGCGTGTGTACTGTGTTTTCAACTTCGTATTTAATTTAACGTTCCTATCGTCCGCTGACTCTGTGTGTGTGTGTGTGTGTGTGTGTGTGTGTGTGTGTGTGTGTGTGTGTGTGTGTGTTCGGTGGTGGTAGTATTATTTGCAAATGAGTGCCAGCAGAGAACAGAGTGGAGTTGTTTAACCATGTTTCTTTCCCTTTTGTATTTTCTCGTTTCCTTTTTCGAGCATTTTTAACGATGGATTTTTTGTTGTTTAATTTTGACATTGATCTGAATTCGGTAAAGGGACGCTTGAGAGATGACGTCACCCCTACATGTTGTATTCAATGCTGCGTACAAAAGAATGCAAAGTGCTTTCGAGGTATTAATGCGCCGTCACTACCCCAGAAAAGATGAGATCAATACCCACCTCTACTGGAAATAGTGATGCAATGAAATGATTTGAATTGACTGTTATCAGTTGTACCAAGTTGTGGTGCAATTTCTGTGCTAATAATATACTGTGACATTCCTCGTAGATTTGAAGTCATTGCAGTAAAATTAAGGTAACCGGATAGTAACATATTTTGGGTTTTATTTTTATTCTGTTAAATTTCGGAACCATATATTCTTCAAGAAATATGTTTTTCTTCACTGTTTTTCACTCGATCACTGCATCTGAAATAGTACTAATAGATGGAGGAGTGAGTTTTCATTAAAGATTATCACGAAAGTTGCTTGAATCTTTTTGTTTAAAATCAAAATCGCTTTCCAATGTGCTGCGGACCATAAAAGCTGGGATCCGAGATGTTTAAATGGAGACCACAGCCTTTGCCGACTTCTTTCATTCACTGCATAGCAATCACCTCCCTCGCCCGTGTCTCAGAACTGAAGTATGTCCTCGGACCACGTGTACACGTCAGCATCACTGATTGGCAGGCGCTGGGAAAAAAAATGTTGGAATAATTTCTTTGCTGAAGTCGGAGAACCATAAGCGCTGGCAACTTTGCTAATGGATGACCGCTATGTTTCATGTTCTTTGCTGAATGGGGTGATGGTTATCCGCGCTGGGTAATACTAAATGTCAACCGAGCAATAACTCGTGCTTCAAAAGTTTACCTAGTATGTGAAACGTGAGAGGAATATGGTGTGTTTCGCATCTGGATGGGTTTTGTGGTGAAGCCAAGCAGTTGACATACAGGACGGCTGTTCAGGTTGGATAGAAATGTGTATTTCTCTCTTCGTGTAGTTTTCAAAAAGGGAGGGGGAAGGAAAATGCAATCAATGTTAAATGGAAGGCTTTTTGAATTTCGCTCATGGAACAAAGTTATTTTAATTTATTATTTCTTGTACATGTGTGTACAAATGAATTCTGGCTGGTGTACGTGTTATAACTGTGTGTTCATGTTTTTTTTTATGCTTAAAACTCTTTTTTAAAATTGATATTATACTATTTAATGCTGCGTACTTCAATCACACATGTGCGTATTTTTAAAAGTAATGCAAGAAATATAATTTAGTTTGCAAATCTTTAGGTTTCGTCATCTTTCAAAGCAGAGGCAGCATTGGACGTCCTTCTTAGGAACGGTCCAGTTTGTTTCGCCACGACTCAACGTCGAGCACATGTGGTCGACGCGTTCTCCAGGGGGAGGAGAGAGCGACCTTGTGACGTCGTGGCAGCGAATTCTGTTCGTCATACAGAGGCGAGATACTCCGAGGACACTTTCCCTTCTGGCTCTCGAAATGGCACTTGCATTTGGACGTGTGCTTGAGACGATCTTTGATGTCCTATTGCTGGCAACTTTTATGAAAAATTCGTAGAACTTACTAGAATTTATTGAGGAAAACACCTCGGTATTAACATTAATTTTGTAAAATCCAATTTCTCGCTGGCCTCTGGTTCAATAATTTTGTAGTGTCAACAAAAGAAAATGAAAAGAGAAATCACAGGGTTAAACTAATGGGAATTCGAATCTATGCTTCAGTCGTGGAAAAAAATCATTCTACTTCTTGAAGAAAGTAACGGGAGATGATTAATGAGATCATGCAGGAAAAATAATAAAATCTGAGGTGTTTTCATTTGAGTTATACTCGCTTCTTTGAGTTCTCCTTTTTTCTTCTTCTAGAGTTTCTCTCCTGCTCTTTCCGCTGGTTGATTTGCCTGCAGTAATTTTTCATGGTTTCTCCGATGGTTACCGGGCGAATTTCGGAGCAGTACCGTAACAAACCTGGCTCGGACAGCGCGCGATCTTCCCTTCCTCTACCTTGTGTTCTCTCCACTTTACAGACATACTAACTCTGTCCCTCCCTTTCTCTTTCATTCATACTCTCTCTCTCTCTCTCTCTCTCTCTCTCTCTCTCTCTCACTTGAGCACCGCAAATGTTGGGACATTGGAGCTTATCCCCTCAGAGGCTGAGGGGATAACTGAGAAAAATCAGGGAATTTCATTTCTCTGAAAAAGCCAGCGAAAATCGTGGAATTTGTGGAAGAATCGTTGGAACCCGGGGAGAACGTTGAGATAGTTATAAAACAAGTTGTTCCTAAAAAATATAGTATTTTTTGGTCAATTTCTTGGTGAGGTTTTTCATACAAAATAATTTGTACACTATTACGGTAAAATCAGAGAGCTAACAAATTAGTTTCCGGCTTGGTTTAATTATTTTCTTAAAATAGTATGAAATACTCAACAAGTCTTTATCAGTATTTTTTAATGACGTGGAACACCAGGAAAAATTCGGGGAAATTAGTTTCAGTACATGAGTGGTCACCGTGAAACCCTCACAAGCCGACCTGTAGGTCGGCATCGCATCTCACTTTCTAACAGGGAAGCAATAACCCCCCGCCCCAGACGTCACATAGATTTTACCGCTCTTTGACTAAATCAAATCAACTAGTACCCGCGCTACACTCACAGGCCTGTGGACCGGAGAAGTGATCGCGCCCCGAAGCACGAAATGCTGGCTCCCTCGCCTGGGATCGACCGGGGGCGTTCGCCCGCCCGCAGCAGAGCTTGCACGGCCCACTCGTGGAATGAGAACGCGGTTCTACTCATGCTGGAGAGGAACAGAACAGCGGTCGGCCAACCTAGTGCTTACCTTCATTCTACGTATCCAAAATAAAGATCTTTAGAATTTCTCAAGAAAAAAAGTTTTGATTCAGACGTGTTCATAGAACTACAGTAGATGTTTAGATAGTCAGCGGGAAGTGAATACACAAATTGGGTGGCTGTCTGCATTTACAAAATGGTTGTTTCTTCTTTAGCTGACAATAATTACGTTTTTGCTGTACACGCTGGTGTTTATGAACAAAGTTTTTCTTTCAGGTTTCGCCACAAGGTGGAGGAAGATATCGATAATATTGAGCGATGCATTCGAGGATTTCAAAATGTATATGTTCGTGAGGAGGTTTAATTCTTCCGAAATGAGCCTGGCTTTCAAGTTTCTCGATTGTGTACCGTTGTAAATAATAAGAGAATCATTATGCTCTAAAATTAATGTTCTAAGATTTAATTATAGCCGTATTGTATCATTGGATTAAATCTTTTTAAAAAATACTGGTATTTTTTTCGGTTAACTGAATGTCGTATATAGTGAAATAAAAATACCGGTATATGAAAACATCGTTGTTTATATCTTAACCGCCTATTTTTGTACTTACTCATGCCTTCCTGTTCTCGAGTTTCTTGAATTTCTTGTTTGATTTCACCCCCTTACCGGTCTACCTGTTTTGATACATGCCCCATCCGCTTTTCATCTGATTCCGGTTCTCCTGTTGTGTATCAAGTTGTATTTGTGTTTCCAACCCTTTTTTCTTCTTTCTACGAAAGTGTAACCCCGACTTTTCTCGCCCTCTTGTACATGATTTCGTTCATTCCCCGGTCACGTGTCTTTCTTTCTCGTCTCTCCGATTCCTCGTGAGCTCCTGCAGCCCCTCTTCTCTCGCACCATCCCCCCCCCCCCACGGCTCGACGTCAATGGCTGCCTGCTCCTCTGCGGGTGAGGGGGGGGGGGCTGGAGGAGGCAATTCTGAACTGTGGGAATCAATCACGTCTGTACTGTTCTTTCTTCCCTCCCTCTCGCTCTGCCGCCCGCCCGCCCGCCCCTCTTGGCCCATAAATTCTAGCGCCAGTAACAAAAGGAAATGAAGCGAAGCCATTTAAATGATGAAATATGAGTCAAACCTTTTTAGATAATGTTGGTATCCTCTTCTAAATCGCTCCGTCCCTTTTTATCGCGTATCCCGATGTTCCTCCTTCGCCTTCTCGTTCCTTCGCGGTGCTTCGATAGCAGCGCCCACGCGTGTGTGTGTGTGTAGTCGATTTCTTTCTGCGTAAATTTGTTTCACGTGTGATGCTCTTTTCATTGGATTTCTTTCGAGTGCCGGAAGGTAACGTCCTTACCATCCTTAACAGAATCCATTTTTACATTGAGATCCACTGGCGTAGTTATTATTTCTTGTAATGACTATACTTCTGAATGAATAATAACGCATTTTTGAAAACCAAGGATATGTATTATATTTGATGTATGTATGAAAACAGTAATTGCCTGTCTAATTTTGCAAAATTATTGCCATAAATTCTTATTATTTTGAGAAAGATTGTTTTCTAAATGTCTTGTTCAGAGAATTTGGTTGCCTTAAAGGCAAAGCAAAAGTTCGATATTGATCACTGCCCCTCCACTGCGTTTTAACCAGTCTCTGAACGTAATAAAGATGGATGTGACGTCGCACCACATCAGCGTTCGTGTGCGAGTATTTACTCTTTTTCTACTTACATTATTTTAACGGTCCGCAGTAGAGAATTGAGGTACTGTTTTACAGTTCTTTAGCATTGTGGAGATTGGGAAAGAAACACGACCATAAACCACGTGGAAGTGCTCATTTATAACGAAGACGGAGCAGTTTTCCGTTATTTCCCGTCCGTATCTACTGAGTGAATACCCTTCCAAAGAAGTATGATGACTAAGTGCCCTGGGAAGGCGATTATGAAAGTAGGCCGCCTTATTAATTACACAAGTTGCTGAAGTTCCGCAAATTAACGAGTTAACGTTCCAGGATATTGCATTCGAACTAGACCAAATTACGTGCGCCATTATGACTGGATTTAGTTAATTTTCTCGCTGTCTATTCATGCAATTTTCCAGTGTCAGATTTTTGCTTTTAAGGCCGTTAGTTCAGAATCAGCCCTTAATATTAAAAAGGAATTAAATTATTTCAGGAATGTGACTGACGTTGGTTATACTTCTCTCCCATCTCTTTGAATTTGTGGCTCCAATTTAAAGTTAAATCCTTACATTCCCATTTCTATCAGAAGTTAGTTCCTTGGCGGTTTCAATGCACTTATTAGTACATAAAGAGGAAAACAAAGTGTGCCTTTCGTGTGGACTGTTTAGTAACCTTATCCGTTTCCGGAGTACGAATGTCATGTAAAATCTTTTAAATGCGAAAAAGCCTCATGGGCGCTGTTTTCTGTTGTTACTAATGATCAGTCGTCTGCTTACATATGCCATTCGAGCGGAATTTAATGAAAAGCTGCAACCAAAATGTAGGCTTCTGTGATCTTCCACGTGTTCGTTTTTTCAGTTTCGTACGCCTATATCATTGAGTCTTTCATTCTTTATGAGTGACATTCCCTTTGTTTTCGGGAGTTTAATTTCCTTTCTTCCTTGCCCCCGCTGTGTCCGGACCTTTTCCCACACCTCTCTGAACCTCCTGCCTGGAGTGGTAGCTCAGTGCATCAACTGGAGCGCCTCTGACCGGGAGGTCCTAGGTTCGAGTCTTGATGGCGGCAGGATTTTCGACACTACCTTTTCAGCTAGGTCAAATTCAGGCACTGTCGAGGAGAATTCTAGCGGCTGCTTCCGGCTGATGTCACTGCAGCGCCTCTGACCGGGAGGTACTTTTCACTAGCTTTTCAGCTGGGTCGAATTCAGTCGCTGTCTGGAGGAGAATTCTAGCGGCCGGCTGCTCTAATCGGTAGTTTTCCGTGGTTTCTCCGATCAACACCAGGCGAATGCCGGAGCAGTACCCTAACAAACGGGCCACGGACCGCGCGCGATCTTTCCTTCCTCTTCCTTGTCCTATCCGCTCCCCTTACAGACACACTCTTACACTAACATGCGCTCCACTAACGGGACTAATGACCAAAGCAGTTGACGCGCCCGGAAACACGAAAAAATCTATCAACTGAACCTCCTTCGCCGCCGCTTGACCAGGGCCTCGACTTCGACTCCTCGACCACGGAGGCCGGGCGCACGGCGTGGGGCTGTGTCGACTCCCTCTCCGCGAGGCTTAGCGAAGGGGGGCGGGGCGGTCGGAAGGGAGGGGTGGGGAGGGGCGGGGCTGAGCAGCCTGGCCTGGGTGGCTCGTTCATCAATCAGGGCCGCAGACTGTCAACTGGCATCAATCACTCGCAGGGACATAAAAACTCTAATAAATTAATGAGAAATTGAGTCTGAAAAGACTATTCTATGTTACACCGTTACTGTTCGTTATATATCTGCCTCGCCCCGCGCGCTCTCTCCGCGCCTTGCCAGCGTGGATTGGGAGATATATTATTTGTGTATATATTTATGTTGAGGTTGATACCATTATACGGCGGATATTTTTACGAGCGCGTCGCCTATAAATTACCCTTGACGACGTGAAGGCCTCTCTCGATTGAGCCCCCGCCCACAGCCCAGACCGCCACCACCGCCGCCACCACCACCACCGCCGCCACCACCGCCGCCGCCGCCACCGCCACCGCCACCGCCACCACCGCCGCCGCCGCCGCCGCCGCCGCCGCCGCCGCCGCCACCACCACCACCACCACCACCACCACCACCACCACCACCACCACCACCACCACCACCACCGCCACCACCGCCGCCGCCACCACCGCCACCACCGCCACCACCACCACCACCACCACCATCTCCTCCTCCTCCTCCTCCTCCTCCCCCTCTTCATCCTCCTCTCCTCTCCTCTCCTCTGCAGCATCCACACTTCTCACGCAGTTCTCGTCGTTCTTTTGTTTATCCGCCGCCTTTTGTCGATATTTATCCGTTCTTCTCTCCCTCCACAAGTCTTTTGCCGCACTCTTCCAAACATTTTCTTCTTCCTTGCTTCTGCGTTCCCGCAACTGCCTTGTCACGTCCAGCTATCTGCTTTCGACTTCTGCTTTCTCGACTTTTGTGTTCCCGCTTGCGCGCGGTCGCTTTTCGTTTCTCGTTCCGTTTCTCACTTCTGCGTTCCCGCGCTCTCTTTGCGAATACTTTCGACCCCTCTCTCTCTCTCTCTCTCTCTCTCTCTCTCTCTCTCTCTCTCTCTCGTTCTTTCTCGCCGACTCCCGTGGCGGCCCTGCGGATCATCTTGCTCTCGCGCTTTCCGGTTTCCACGTCCGCGTTCGCCCTCCATTTGCATGGCGTCTCCCCGCGCGAGCCGGCCGACGCCCTGCTCGCGCCTCCGAACTCGCGAGGAAACGAAACGCAACGCACTCGCATTACGGCTGCATGAGGGCGAAAGCGACCGGGATGCTGCGGAAGGGCGACAGGAAGCGGCCGCCAGGGGCGGGGCGGGGCACCAGGTCGAGGGGAATCGAGTGGGAAGAGGTCAAACCAGTTTAGGAGGTAAACGAAACTGTCTGGACGAGCCAGTCCCGCATTCTTCCTCTGCTGAAAGCTTCCTATTAGATTTACGAGAAAACCCCTGTGCTGTCTTAAAAGGCACTACAGCCCCCGAGCGGAGCGTGGGGCGGGGGTGGGGGCGGGGAGGCAGTGAGAAGCATGGCGGGGGCGGGGGCCGCGAACGACGGGACGTGAGCTAGAAAGCGCACTCGGCGCGAAAGGAAAGAAGTGAAACACGACGAGGAGGAATGGGGTGATGGACAATTTGGACGTCAGAACGGCAACGGTTACTGCATACTACTGACATTTCCGAACCGAGTTAAAACTTTTACTTCTTTAAAAAAAATTGCTGGCAAATATATTGAGATTGTTGACGGTTACTGCATACGACTGACATTTCCGAAACGGCCGAGATAAAACTTTTACTTTTTCAAAAGAAATTGCTGGCAAATAAATTGAGATTGTTGATTAGCAACATTGTTGAGAATTCGAAATGCGTTGTTTTTTCATTATACAATATGAAATGTATACCCTCCATAAACATATCGGCGATTTGTATTCACCGTAGAGCATGGAATATGGCGCAAGGGAACGTCGTGTAACTTTCACTCTCTCCGCGTTAGGTAACTTTCTTCGACAGCTCCTACAAACGAATGTCATCGAACAAGAAGCGTTCCATTCCTTGTACACAGAGGCCCGTCAAGATAGATACCTGCATAATAGACAACGCTGCGCTATGGCTGGCGAATGACCTTTTCGTTTATTCACGCGTAATTTGATTATGATTGTTGCGTTGCGTAATGGTAATGGGAAACGCCAATAAAATCTTAAGAACATCTTACACGGAACTGGCTGATATGGCCTACTGACAACCGTTGCCGCTCCAGTGTCTGATTTCGAATCCTGGGATTCGAATCTCGACGGTGGCGAATTTTTTTTTCTGCACCAGCTACGTAGCTAGTAGGTCGGAGTTTAGGCCCTGTGTGGAGGAGATATTTAGCGCCCGGCAGCACCGATCAGTATTTTTCTTTTGTCTGTTCGATCAATTTTGTGCGAATGGCGGAGCAGTACCCTAACAAACGGGCTATGGATCGCGCACGTGATGTGTCCTTCCTTTCCTTGTCCTGTTCTCTCTCCCTTTTAACACATTTTTTTACTCTGACACGCTCTACAGTATCTCAAACCTCGGGAGAGCAAGCAGTCGAGATCTTAGAGCTTGGCCTGGCTGCGACGGTGTCCCGTTGGAGGAGATACTGGGAGTATAAAGGGGAAACTCCGCATGCGAACGTGCAGGTCGGTAGCGGATCTCGCGTGCCAGCGGGCGGTTCACAACACCACCTACCTGAATACGACATGCACTACACTTTCGGGACCAATTACCGAACACTTCAATGACTTCAGTAACTTAGATATGTTAATAACATGTTACAGTCGACTCCTGTTATAGTGAACTCTGATATAGTGAACCCTCGGTTATAGTCAACTGAGGTAGAACTGCTCCCGTTTCACTTACATTACAAATAAGCATAAGCAGATTCGGTTATAGTGAACCTGAATCTCGGCTATAGTGAACCTAGAAAAGTACTGGAAAAGAACTAGAAAAGTACTAGTACTGGAAATTAATTGGATCTCGTATGTTATTAAGCGAGTAGAAGGGTCTTCGGAGTGTGGGACGTTGTTCCAACAGTTCAAGACGCATTGAAAGGTGACAAGAATGCATTACGATACTTAGAGGCAGAGGACAGTGCAGAATCAAATATGAAGAGAGCACCAACTGTGGAGTAGGATCTAGAAAAATTTCTAATCAAAAATGTACGAAGCAAATAATTGAAAATAATTGTTTTTTTAAGGATGAATAAAGATATTGAAATGTTCAGTCCGTCCTGTTAATGAATTTTGTTGTATCTCTATATTAATAAAATCCGTCATTGTGGTAAAATTCTTTTTAATTTTGACATCATCCGATATAGTGAACCAGAACTATTAGTCCCCAGAAGTTCACTATAACCGGAGTCGACTGTATTTGTCAGTGAACCAATACACACCATTGGGGCGGTACCCCGCTGGTGGGAGAGTCCTGGTTAGGGGGAAACTCCACTAGCCGACGGTAGGTCGACGCCGGATCTCGCCATCCAGCGAGGGAAGATCAACGCCATCTCCAGAGACAGAAACATGCACTACACTAACGAGACTAATGACCGAAGCAGTTGACGCTCCCGAAAACACGAAAAAATCAATCAATTAATCTTAGAAAACGCTACCACCGGAAGTATTCTATGTATTCCTAAGTAGCAAAATGAATATTCTATTCTGTTCTTCCAAGTGCGGGGCGACGGAGGGTGGGCGAGTTCGCGAACGCCCAGGGCGGCGCCGCCACGCCGTTTCGTGGGGGGGGGGCGACGCGCCTAATTACGGCCCGGGGGCGGAGGTCACGGCATGCGCCATCCCCGCCGCGCGCCACCCCCGAGTTAAACCACTCGTACGAGCGTCCGCGAAAGGAGAGGAATGACGTCGGCGGAGGAATTAAAGGCTTTGGAATCTCTCCCCCCCCCCCACTCCCAGGCGATAAAAGGGAATCGGTGAATCGAGTTGCAGCGCAACCGGCTAATATCAAATTGATACGCCGTGAAGACAATTGCGAGACGAAGCACTCACGAAAAATATGTGGATCGTTAAGATTCGTTACGTGTTATTCTGTTTATCATAATACTACTGTTCAAGCGTCTTGGAGAATCATTTCTTGTGTCGTGTGAAATGCTGATTTCATTTTACTGTAAAAGAAACTCCTAGACGGTCTGTCTTGAAGCTAAATTAATTGTGAAAATTGTAACTCTGCAAATCGTTGCTGTTAAGAACCTCCCGTACGTGGACCCCTATAACTCTCCCCTAAAGTCTTGTGTTGTGAATGGCTCGACGTAATAAACTGGTGAAATGTAAAGATGTTTTATTCGGTACCCCGATGAGGTGCTCGGTGTTTCCCACTCGCCCTTAATCCGCGCGTGTGTATGTGGAGTCACGCACGGACGGCGCGTGAGCCCATTGGCGCGATGCACCCCGTTGGCTGGCTGTTGGCGCGGGCGCGTGCGGGTGTCGCAAACAGGAAGTTGCGCCGGCCGAAAGGGCGCGAGCGGGTGAGGGGGCGGTGGGTGGGAGGGAGGGGAGACTGGGGGGGAGCGCTGAAATTCTTTTCCTTTCCACGAGAGAAAGCTGCCCGCTGCCCGCCCGCCACACGCGCGCGATCTGACGGCGCCATCACGCACTGCGCCGAGGCCACGGTCAGCCGGACACGCCCCCACCCCACCCCACCCCCTCCACCCCTCCCCACCATGTCCCACCGCCCGCGCCCTCCTCGCATCCAAACGAATCCTCAATTCGAGAACTGCATTCTGGGAATCTTTGACATAAGAATATCTTATATTATATGTTATATATACACACACATATATCTAGGATAAATAAATCTGCGATGCTCGATGGTAAATAAAACGAAGGGCTTAGTGCACGAAGGTGTTAACTCCGTTTTTAGTTTTGTTGTCAAAACGACTGAGAAATTGTAAGAGTTTCCTATTAGTTGCTTTGCTACTTTTGACGAAAATCACAATATTCGTCATATAAAAAAGAAATAATATCCAGTAATATAAAAAAAGTTCCATGCAAGTTTCCTAAATTTCAAATATCTTCATTGGTACCTTCTTGCACTTCATATGCTCTCTGGAAACCTTTCAGATAATATTGAAGTCCCAGAATTATTTATACGTATTTATACGGTCAATTTATAAGTTAACTCCATTGTCTACAATCACTAAATTATTTTCAACTAAGAAATATATATATATATATATATATATATATATATATATATATATATTCATGCATTTAGATCATTAGAAGTAATTAATTATATTTGATGTGGAGAAAATAATCTTCAGGAAGTATATAGGTTTCTGCAATTGATGGGAGGTACAAAGCACGCTGAAAGACTCATAAATTCATTGTTTGTCATTTCATTTTTTCTTCCGTGTTTATCCTTCATTATTCCATCCATCGTGGAAAATTATTTCCTTATTCTCTTTTGTCATCTCTCTCATTATTTTTTTCTCATTTCTCCCCCACCCACTTCGGGCGGCCTAGATTGTTTCGTGTTTTTAGCAGTTCCTTACTCTTATTATTTTCTTTTCCGCGCGTAATATGTTATATTTTATTTGTAAATGAAGATTATGTGAAGTAAACCGAAACGTGAAAAACCTGCTTGAAAAGACCTTATTAAAATAGTTTCTAACTTGGGTCAAGTTTTATTCATAGGCTATACATTTCATTAAAAAAGATGGATTGCGATTGGAATTGGAAGAACATAATAAACCAGATAATGAATATTTGATAGGCTGCTCGTTATTCTTCGTTTCAATTGAGTTTGATTTCTTTTGTTACTTCCAAAGAGCTATATGGGCAACGTTCAAGTTTATTACTGAAAAAAATAAAAATGTTCTGGGAAAGTTGCGTCGTGCCGTAATTCATCCTGGCCCTCGATAAACCACGAGCGGTTCTTGAAAGAGCGTGGCAGTTAGCAATTAAAAAAGTGAGAAATATTGTAGACGCTTGAGTAAATGTAATTCTTTTAAATCATTTATTCCAGAAGGTTACAAGAGAACGAAGTTCACTCTCCCTCGGTTGTTATATTTTGGGATGAGGGGTTATCATCTGAAAACGGAAGTTGTACGTAATGCTTTTTCAGCTGAATAATAAGTCTGTTCATAGATATTATGGAAGTGGATAATTGTGAATATCAAATATGTGTAAGACACCAGAAATAAATTATATAATGGTTTCCTGAGCACAGGCGCGAATGTAATTCTGCCAACACTGTTTTATATGTTTATTCATTAATTTTATCCTGCGATGTTGTACAACTACGTAATTATTACTAACCTTTTCCAATCCCGTCTTCCAACGGAAAGGTGGAAGGCTTCCCGTCTTTCCGTATCCCATCGGCAAACGTGTCTCAAGGGGCAACCACTAACGTAACTGCAATGCCTCTGGTCAGGAAGATTCCAGGGTTCGATTCCCGGCGGTAGCAGGATTTTCGACCGTAGCTACAAAGCTAGGTTGAATACAGACGTTGACTGGAGGAGAATTCCAGCGGCCGGCAGCTCTGGTCGTTAGTGTTTCGTGGTTTCTCCAATCAGCACCGGGCAAATGCCGGAGCAGTACCCTATCAAATGGGCCACGGACTGCGCGCGATCTTTCCTTCCTCTTCCTTGTCCTATCATCCGTTACTTGTACACACTCACATGCACTACACTACCACACGTGCTGGGAGACCAGTCTGGAGCGTAGAGTTCTCACGGCTGGGGTGGTACCGCCCGCTGGCGGGAGATACATTGCTGGGGAAACACCATTAGCCGCCGTGTAGGTCGGGGCTAGATCCCACCATCCATGGGAAGAAGATCACCGCCACCTCCCGAGAGGGAAAAATATGTCACTACAATTGCATGACTAATGACCTTACCAGTTGACCCGCCCGGAAACACCAATCAAATCAGGTACCCCCCGAAGGGCACCAGCCATCTCTCCTTGCAGTGTGCGAACCGCGTGGGGTCGGACGGGCCCCGCCGTCCCACGCGTCAGATCTGCATTTCATCCGCCCGCTAAGTGTCGTCGACAGCTGAAGGTCGCCGGCGCTGTCGAGTGCACACAATGTGCGCAGTTGCAGCGATGCATCCATCTTCTCCCCCTCTGCAGGACAAATGATGATTGTCTTTATGATATAATGTCGCGATGGTTGCTCTTTACGCTTGGATTGCATTACCTCCCTTGCTTTCGGCACTTGACGGTGGTCTCTCGTACATTTTGTTTTATGTTAGTTTGTTGACGAATTTAAGGTTTATATTGGATTGGATAAGAATAAAGAAAAGATTCGTTGTTGAGTTATATTTTCTAGGCTTGATAAATTAGTGCGAATGCTAGGTTTCCCGATTCTTTTTCATCTTGCCACTAGTTATTCATCTACTTGTATTTTTATTTCATTATATGCAATGTAATTGATTTAAACTTTTAAAATTGAGGGATAAATTGCATTGAGAAATAAACCATTAGCTTTAATATTGGAGGTGTAGAACTGTCTCGAAAATAGATTTGAATTTTGAAATTTTCAAAATGTCCAAAGTTTTAGTGAAAATCGAAACTAAGCCATTTTTATAAATATACCATTCCAGAAAAGAAATGAAAAAATGTCAGCTATTTGTTAGAAAATGTTGAAAATGTCACAGGGGCATCATATAAAGTATTCCCAAAAATTAAAATATCTTGATGATCCCCGGAACAGCACAAATAGAAATTAATTCTGATGTATTTGCCAAGTTTCGACTCAAAAGCTTTTGATCTGATCGAATTATGAGTATTCTTGAGGTGAACTCAGTCAAAGTAAAAATGTATTTCTTATGCGGCACATCGATTCTCTACCATTCGAAAATGCGATAAGTTGATAATCATTGATCCACCTGGGTGTCCAGTGATTGTGCGCTTGTGGACGTTTAAAATTGTCGTCTCCCTTCTCGTGGAGCTGGGAGAGAAGCCTGGGCTACGTAACAGGGCACCCCTCGTTTCTGAACGCGGTTTCCCGTCCGACAAATCAGACCGCGCGACGCCCAAAATCTACTCTCCGCCCAGCTCCTCCTCCCCCACTCTCCACGCACCGCTTCGCTCCACCCCCCACCCCCCCGTCCCGCTCCGCCCTGTCCCGCCCCGTCCCGCCCCGTCCCGCCCCGTCCCGCTCCGTCCCGCCCCGCCCCGCTCCGCTCCGCCCCGCCCTGCTCCGCCCCGCCCCGCTCCGCCCCGTTCCGCCCCGCCCCACCCCTCGCCGCACACCCCGTCCCGGCGCGCCACCCCGCACTCTGCTCGCCCCCGCCCCGCCCCCTCCGCCCCATGCCCTCACACGGTTTCCGCGGCGCCCCACCCCGCACTCTGCTCGTCTCCGCCCCGCTCCTCCCCGCGCTCCAACCATCCCAGCCGCACTCCGCCCCCCTCCCCCCCGCGCTTTGCCCGTCCCCGCAACACCCCGCGCCTCCCCGCGTCACCCCGCCGCGCCGCGCGAGCGCTCAATCTTGGTAGCTTGCGAAGCGCGGGCTAGAGGGCGGGGCTGCTAGTTATCCTGTGGCGCGCTGCGGTCAGTTCGGAACCGCAGCGCAAACGCAAATACATCGCCCGATCTGCTTACCGGCATCGCGTTCCGGGAAGGCAGCGCGCGTCGCCGCCCGCAATCGCCCGCCCGCCCACTCGCCCACTCGCCCTCACGTAGGGCGGCGAGGGCGCGTGGAGCGTGCGTCCGGGGGCGGGCCGTGCGAGCGTCTGTGACGCGGCGCGCAGGTACAGAGAGGATAACGAAGAGCCACGCCCCCCGCCCCCGCGTCGCCCCGACCTAACCGGGTTAGGGCGCGCGGAGCGCGGCTTCGCTTGTCTCTTGTTTGAAAGCTTTGCCTAACGAGGCATCTTTCAATTCGGTCTTCATTCATTGTCGCGGAAATTGAATTTGGTGTCGCCGGGTAATCACTGCATATCTGCTGTCCTCCCACGCGCCCTCTCGCTCGCTTGTCCGTCACCCGGGCGCCCGCTGGCACGGGAGCTGCGCGGCCCCTCGTCACGGCCGGGCCCTTTCGCGCTCGCCGGCCACTCGTTTCCTTAATTAAAGTGTTCCTTTGTTATTCTTTATAGCTGCAGTTTTCCAAAGATCTTTCTGTATTATCGGAGATTAGAGAGTTGGTGCACTATCGATCTTATGCGCAGTTTTAAGTTTCGCATCACTTATGAGCATGTGCTGAAGATCGATAGTCGGTCCGTTAAGGCGGGCACAAACTGTTTTCAAGTTTGTTGTTCGTTATTTATTCCGGATACACGAATGTCCATTGGGAATTCTCATATGAGTCTCTTATTTTTCTATCTAAAAATGTTGTGGATAAAAAACTATAAACGGTTGTATTGTTCAACATTATGTGGAGGTGCAGTGTCGGTTTATCAATTCCCACTACTCACTTATGTCTCTAGTTCCCTCTTCTCTTTCCAGTTCATCGTCTATGAAGATGTTCGATAAAGTAGCGAATAAAACCTTCTTCAGTAAGAGAATACGCGTTCTGAGTGATTAAGACCAAAACCACCGCAATGTTCACTTTGTGCATCGAAAATTGCAGATTCATCGGTTTGTAGTCGAAGCTTCTAGACATTTCGTCACAGTTCGAAAATCTGCGTTGGGCAAATTGCAGTGACAGTTACTTCACGTGGTTGTTACTGAAATTCTTGGAGCGTGACGTTACATTCCTTTGCTCTTAAGTATACTATCGCAAAGAAAAATACTGCTGTTTCTTCCCAGTCGATGCAGAAAGAAAGGCTCCTTTTAAGGAATTTGCTTCTTAGTTCCGTTTCTGATCGTGTTCTAACTCTTAGAGAATTTGCTTTTTTTTTATTTACATATTTGTTCCAAAATTGGTCTCGAGCTAAAAATGGGAATTTCCGTCGACTGTGGTTTGAATGATTGCGTTTCAATGTTTGACAAACTGTTTAAAATTTGTATGCTTTTTAGTTGGGCCTACTCAGTAAAAAATACCATAGCATAAATAATATGATAATCAACATATTTCCGAAGGCAATAATAATTCGAAAGGTACCTCATAAGAGAGTTAGCATGAGAATACCCACGAATGAATACTGCGTAGGTAGTATTCCCTCTAGAACGCTTCTTTAACCTCCATAAGTGCACAGAAATCCTCCCCTCGCGACCATCGCCTTGTCCGTTACAGAGTTGCGTTTAGAACACCTGCTTCGCTCTGGCGTGCTCTTATCGACGTGCTTTGTCCGGGAACAATGGAGTCCGATGGGGAAACCTTTACGTTGAGCATTAGTTTGTTCGGCGAAGGCTCGGAAGCAACGGAAGCTCCGGGCTAACTTCCTCGCCTCCTTCCCCCTTTCCTTCCTATTCCTCTTTCCTTTCCCTTTCGCCTTTTCCTTTCCGCTCGCCCTAGACGGCCCCCTTCTGTTTGTTGGGGTTGAAGTATTGAAATTACAAGACGAATGGGCAATATAAACTTTTTCTCGTTTTCTATGGAATGGACCCTGCCATTTACTCCATCTTATTTCTGTTTTAAGGGCTTCGTTCTCTCTCTCTGTAAACGGGATGCTAGAGAGAAATATCCTTTAAAACGGACCTGAGGCGAAAGGAAAAGACGAAAAAGGTCGGCGGGTGTGGAGCCCGCTGGGGGTTGTGGGGCGGCAATGAAAGTAAAAGGCGCCCACATACGACCTCACGTCTTCATGTTGCATGCGCGAGCGTCCGAGACGCTTTCCTCGTTGCGCCGCTTTTCCAATTTTGGAGGAATTAAGTGGATTGGCTTATTCGGTTTATTTGAGAACGAGCCCCCGGCAGTGTAATTCTTGGTCGGCTGCGTGCGCGGCGCACGCGAAACAAGCAGCCGAAGGGACACGCCGTAAAAGAGCACGGAAGGGCGTCGCGGGACGGACTGCGGCGGTGATAAAAAGCGCGCGTGCCTCGCCAACACTTCGCTTCCCCCGCGGCGGTCTGCATCATCGCTCGGTGCGAATTGCGGAAACAATTTATTTGCTAAGAATAGTTCCAATACTTGCGTATCTTCCAGATTTCGGTCATTGCCGATATGTAGTCAGAGATAGCGTTTATATATATTCAAAATTCAAGTAGTGTATGACTTAGTGTAAGGATCACAGAATTTTGAAAACGTGCACAGTATTCACTTCTCCCCATAGCACGTCATACACATTTTTAACTGTTTTTTGACGTAAAAATAAATAAATAAAATCAATAATGACAATATTAATACAAATTGATTGAGCTTTCATGTAAGTACTATGAATAAAATCTATTAAGAATTACAATTCACACAATCGGGGTAATGTCGCAAATAGTACTTAATGTTTGTTTGTGTTTATTGTCCCCAAACGTGTGTCATTCTGCTGCTATTAAATAATAAATTAATAGCAAAACATTCGTCTTCATCTACGTTAAAAATTCCTATACGGGAAATTGACAATTTAGTGTGTCGTTACTTGCAGCTGAATGAAGTGATTTTTTGACGCCGCTTTGGGGAAACAATGAAAGTGATAAAGCGTATGTTTACGAACCTCTGTTCTGCGCTTTTTTGCTCGAAATTTGCCGCCCTCTTGTAAGAGCCATTCTAAATATTCTCCTGCCAAACAGAAAAGGTATCTTGGAAAAATGGCTGAATGGCTACAAAATGTTGCTAACTTTGTGAGAACCTTCACCACAAATGGCTGTTTAAAAAAAAATAATTCATTTATTTTTTATGTAATACACCTTCGTACAACTATTGAATGATTCTTTTTAATGTATTTATTTTTTATGTAATATACCTTCGTAGACCTATTGAATGAATGAATGGAGGATGTCTGATGTGCATGTATGTCCGTGCGTGTGCGTGGCTGTGTCTTGTATCAGTATCTGTGCGGCCGCTGTGCGAGTAGCAGCGTTGGGTGCTGAATGGCGTTGCGTTTGTCTTTCAGACGTTCCACACGCCCAGCTTCGGCGACGAGGAGTTCGACATCCCGCCCATCAACCCGCACCAGGCGCCCTCGCACGCGCATGCGCAGTCGCACGGGCAGTCGCACGCGCCGCCCGCGCCCATGTCCGCCTACCAGCCACAGGTAAGCCCTCCACCCCGCCCCCTCCGCCGCTCAAGAGCTGCTTTCTACGTATACGTATTACACTGTCAGAAATTTCTGCATTACTTTTAATGTAAAAGTATATGAAAGTAATTTTCATGTATGTAGATTAAATTTAATGTAAACGCACGGTAACATTAATGTACGTATACATTTACTTTAATGTAAATGTACATTAGCTTTAATGTAAATGTACATTAACTCTAATGTAAATGTACATTAACTTTAATGTAAGTGTACATTAACTTTAATGTAAGTGTACATTAACTTTAATGTAAGTGTACATTAACTTTAATGTAAGTGTACATTAACTTTAATGTAAGTGTACATTAACTTTAATGTAAGTGTACATTAACTTTAATGTAAGCGTACATTAACTTTAATGTAAGCGTACATTAACTTTAATGTAAGCGTGCATTAACTTTAATGTAATTGTACATTAACTTTAATGTAAGTGTACATTAACTTTAATGTAAATGTACATTAACTTTAATGTAAATGTACATTAACTTTAATGTAAGTGTACATTAACTTTAATGTAAGTGTACATTAACTTTAATGTAAGTGTACATTAACTTTAATGTAAGTGTACATTAACTTTAATGTAAGTGTACATTAACTTTAATGTAAGTGTACATTAACTTTAATGTAAGTGTACATTAAATTTAATGTAAGTGTACATTAAATTTAATGTAAGTGTACATTAAATTTAATGTAAGTGTACATTAAATTTAATGTAAGTGTACTTTAAATTTAATGTACACATATTAACAGTCGTATATAAAATCATTAATTTTATATACATGTACATTAATCTCCCTTTAATGTATAAGGCACATTAAAATTCATGTACAGTCGTACATTAAATCTACATTAAATTAATGTAATTTCTGACTACGAATGCGACATCGATGCCGATGTTTTCAAAACATCGATGGTTCTGTAATACATGTTTTTTGAACACCTATTTTTTTACGTTTTCGATGTTCTGTTCGTGGATGAAAAGTTTAATTATAATTTGGAATAATAACTGATAGCACCACTTCAGTTTGTGCTCGAACCAAACGAACCGTTGGTACCTTTGGGAGTTCTATGGTTTGTACTACCTTCACCGAGCTATCTTTTGCCCGAGTTGATCCTGATGTCCTGGTACTTGCTTCGTCTTTCCTCTATTTCGTACATAGACGTTTTATAACTTTGTTTTCAAATTAAATGTTGTTGCACACTAAAATAATGTTCGAGGTTAGTAAACCAGCTTTAAAACATTGACGACTTTTGGTCGATGTGTTATCATCTATGTTTTAATTTTGAACATCGATGTTTTGTTGTCGATGTCGCATCACTATTACGTGTCGATCTTTGAGTTCAAAACCCTGAGATTTGAGGTTTCAACTCAAAAATTTCGTTATTTTTTTTCTTTAAATGAAAGGTAGTGGGGTCTAGAAGCGTTATCGTTTACTTCTATTAATCGGCTTTGTAGTATCACCAGATTTTAATATCTTAAAATGAATATAATGAATGCGTATCTGCCGTCATTTGCTTCTTGCGCTGCGCCGTTTGGTTATGAGAGATTCAATCGATCCATCGAAAGCCGTTCACGTTTACTCGTGTAGCGCTAGCAGGCTTGTGTAATGTGAGGCATGGTGGAAATACATGTGGGTTCCTCCGGTGCACCGATTTTTGCTCGTTCTGCGCACCACCAGTTTGCGTCACGAACCACGTGACCACAGCACGGCCACTTCGTTTGGAAAGCCACTCCAGACGCCGGCCGCCATGTTGCATGGAGAGCGAGAAGTGTTGAGAAACATTTTGAAAGTGGTACAAAAATTTCAACAGTAACCGATCAAAACAAACACGAAGGTGTACAAGATGCGATATTTAAAAGAAATGCTCCATAAATCTGTTTCAATGTCTTGTAATAATGTGATAATTTTGTTTTCTGGCTGTTTTTAAAATTTCCGCCAATATTGTGACGCAAACTGGTGTCTGAAGTTCATTGGTTGAAGTCAGATACCATGCGCAAGAGGGCCCCCCCCCCCTGATGTGAGGTGTATTGTTAGCGAAGTAAAGAATAAAAGTTTTTAAATTTCGATGTTTTATTGTTTTTATACGCGAAAAATTAGCAATTGTTTATAAGCACAATATCCAGGAAACGTTTTGTCCTTTTACTAAAAATGTCACAGATTATAATTATATGTAATGCATTATGTTTTTAAATGAAGTTCGATAGCAGGATTTCCTGCTATAGTCCACTACAAGTCACACTCGTCCATCTTGGTAAATATAAAACTTGCAATTGCATTTCTAGAAACATTAACGTTTGTGTTCACACCGAGTAGTGATTTTGTAGTTCCAGAATTGTAATCCTTCCCTATTTCTTTAGTCTTTGAGGATAAGTAAGTACTTAACGACCTGGAACGTGTGTGCGTGGTCGTGGTCCATTTTCCATATAGTTCATATGTTGTACTTTTGTTGTAATTCTCGTATCGTTCTTTCTTTTGTACTATGTAATCGAGAGGGTTCAGCTTATAAATTCTTCAGATCCATCGTGCTGCTAAATATTGTTCAATATTACGTTTCTCGTATGTTACAACGTTTTCCGAAAACAGTGGAATCTAAAGTTTGAACTATTTAGCCGAATTTGAATATTTTCTTTTCCTTCAAAATTGTATTTCTTGGAAATATGTCCATTTGGAAATAAGCTCTTTAATTGGGATAATGTTTAGCCAAATCAATACTGTTAGTTCTTCTAAATTCAGACATGGACAAAAATAAACACCTATACAACGAGAACATCTTCCTTTTTCCACAGAAAAACTTAAATATATAATTAAGGCATATCATTGATACCTGGCCATCAGCTAGAAACAAATAAAAGCATTTATTTTTTAAAAACTTTGGACTATTAGGACGAAATTGACGAGCATTCTCTGGTATTTAGAGATTAATCAGTAAATTACCTCCATTCTAACTCAAATGTCAATCTTTTTTCTTTCGCTAACATCTTATGTACTACGTCACTTGTGACACAAAAGATTTCTTCGTTCAGATATCACATTCAGTGGGGGCACTTAAGACTGTTATCCTGTTAACCTCGTAGACCTAAACATTTAAATCACATTTGTAGGAGACATACACATCATGAGTTAACAATTGGTTTATTTTTCTTATCTGGTTGCTTTGATGATTTGCCCTCTCTTTTGTGAGCGAGTTTATTTTCATGCTTGTGTCTTTGACGTACGGTTGTTCTTCCTGACTGTCTACATTCGACTGACAGTATTCATTTTGATTGACGTGCTTCGACCCGTTTCTAGTGTTCTTAGCAGGGATGCTTGTTTATTTCTAAAATTCGTGTGTAGAACTGTTCTAAAATTGAAATACACGAAGTTTTTAAGTATTTGCGGTATCCTTTACTCACCCGGATGTGCCATTGTTTACTACTCTTTTTGTGTTACTATTTAATAATTCTTGAATCAGCTTTGGTGCGATAAATTTAGAACAGATTGTGTTGTATAAAATGTTTGACCAATATCGAAGTACTTGTCTCGTGCTAGAAACATTTAGAGCACGAGAGACGAGTGAGAAAGAAGAGTGGTTGCCAGGTCGAATTGGAAATTAGGCGAAGATCAGTTCGTGAACATCAAAAGGTCTATTAAGGTCTTGAGAAATTCTGCATTAGCATTTTGAGAGGCCAATTAACTTGACAACGATGCTCACGGTGGTTTCGAAGTCTTAATTGGTGAAACCGGCATTGATTTGTTGCTGTTATTCTTATAGTGACCTTTTTGCGAAAGAATCTCAAGGTTAGTTGATTAACTTCGTTTTTTTAAGAATATTTGGAATTACCTCTTCTGATTGAATTTCTTGTAGGGGTCTCCACTTCTTCCTGATACTTTTATATGATGAAATTGATTCTTTTTCGTCTTTAGTTACATCTGATTGCATTTATTTTTGGTAAGCAATTGGCCAGACTTAAAAATTGTAACTATGTAAGAACACGAATGTTTCCTTAATAGCCAATTCGTAATTTTGTCGCTGCAACTTTTGTCGCCTTTGCCAAGAAACATTATTTCTGGTTGTCGATTCTTTGATTGTCTTAGAGTTGTGTGACAGAGTACAGTTTCCATGCAATGCAAATATCTTGTGAAACACGAATTCAATCTTGATATTGCTTTCTTGGAAACTGAAGGCTAACAAACTTTTTAATTGAGCCAAGAAGTTCGTAAGTGTCTTTTCAAGATGCATCAAGAGTCGTGTTAATCATTACAAAATTTCAGTTTCGCGTGAATGTGATATTTCAGGCAAAATGTATAATGACTTCTAATCATGCCACAATGTATTTAGTCCAGAAATCTACATAAGTCATCATTTTCAGTGATTTATTTTATGCCCGTGAAGTAGTGTATATTGTGATGATTTTTTCACGTATCATTATCTTCAAATATTCAAATTCGTTTTTCGAACTTAATAGTCTGGACAGAAATTGATGAAAGGAGAAAAATTAAACTTTTTTATACTAAAATATTGGAGAAAAGTGTAAGGGGAAATAGTTTCAAAACCTGGTGTCTGCGGCATTTTAACTATTGGTAATACCTCACACATTTTACTTTCTAGCGTACTTCTTACACAATACAGGAAGCATGTAATGCCGCAGGAAAAAAAACGGCAATTTTTCGACAGAACACACTTATTGTCGGGCCCTGGTAACGAAAAGGTGAATAAATCTTGTTTATTGGGCAAATTACTTCGTCTCTCACGATTTTTAGTTAGAATGCAAGTTTTGTCGGTCCTCGATACCGAGGAATTGAACGGATTGAATTGTCGAAACTTGCAGAACTTCAAACTTTTTCGGTGTCATCTTACAACTCCAATATTGATATAATTTTTTTCGTCAATGAAATCTATTTATCAAAAATATATCTTGAAATAAGGTTGCGTACAATTATTCGAAAATATGAGAAGTTTTCGTGTAATTTTGCATGAAACAATTAATTTTCAAAAAAAAAATATTTTTACGGCTCCAAAGTGTTTCTTTAAATAATTTCCTCTAATGGACGGTAAAGAAAGTGGTTCTGGTCCCATTTCGGCAAAGTCTATTTTAGAACGTGACAAAAAATCAACATCGCGAAATTGGAAAATTAGAGATAGATTTTTTTCTAAGTAAAGTCTGTTCAGAAGTCAGTTCTTAAAAAAAGGGATTACTCACAAGTTTAAAAATATGTGTAGTTAAGCTTAATTTCTCTTTCGAAATTGCAAATTCCAATTTCCCGGACTTCGTTTGACGAACTTCTTTTAGTGCAAAAAGGTTTGATAGCTGATTAAGGTATAATTACTAAAAAAATGGAATCTCACTTCGATATAATCAAGGCGAGCTAGCGTTAAATTATCGTTGCTTGTCTCTGTTATGCACTGCAAATACTACAGTTGAGATTTATTGACGTTTGTTTCTTGAGGGGGGGGGGGAAATACTCCTGTTTCTGGCTATCAAAATGAATCCAGATACGCACCGCAGACGTTTCGTTGGAATCGGTTTGGACTTACACAAGTTATGGCTGCAGTGTTAGTGAGGCAGAAACTACAATATTATAATATTATGTATCGTTTAATGCAAGAAAGTATGTGCTGTTGGAGCACCATTTGTTGTTCTTTAAAAGAAGATTGGTTTTTATTCATATAGCTAATAAATGGAGTAAAATTAACAAAGCAAAAATTATAAATAGAACACACTTTATTTCTTGTCATAATTTAAAAAATAAGGGACACGAAAAGAGAGGGCACGCGTTTAAAAAAGCAAAAACTCGAAATTAAAATAAATCTATGATACTACGAAAGTAGAGGCGTATTATTTTTAAATGAACTTGAAGGGGGAAAATCACTTTATTTTTACTTGAGATAGATGTACTGCAGGAAATATGTAATATGAAAAAATGAGTAAGCTACAACTTAAAACTATTTCGTGCAAATAAAGATGTTCACTCTCGATTGTATGTTAAAAACTGAAGCAGTTCCTAATCATAAAATAATTAAAATTATCTGTTTGTTTGTCTGTAGCGATATTTATCTAGAAAATCGTGAAAGGAGGCTGAAAAAAGAGTACAAAATGGTTGATAGCGCTGTCAATATGGAATTGACCATAACTACGGCGACCAAAATGTACTAGCCACTCACTGGGGAACATTGCGATCTGTGTTTCAGAGCAAACTATGTTATAAGTCATCAGCAGTGGGACTCTCCAGCTACCCTAATATGTGGAGAATTTTTAGAGCATAGAACGTTGAAATAATTCGGGCCCGCGTGTTTTCGAAACTCAAAGAACAATGGTGGTTGGGGAAAACGTTTTTTGTTCTCTGTATTTCAAAGAGGTTCAAAATGGGTTGCACATTGAGGTTGTTTTCTGGAAGAAGATAAAAAAGATGACAGACGAGAAAATATTCTTGTAGAATGTTTGGTATACAGCAGTATTGAAAGTAAAGTCTCCATTTTGTTATGCTCTTTCTTGTTTTCATGTAAATATGCATTAGGACAAAGTTTCTTTTTTTGTTTAATTCGTTACACTCTAAATGTACTAAATGACTTACGTATTCAAAAAAATTGGTTTCTACGAAGTCAGCTTTTATATAGTTCATTTTATTAAGTTGTTAAATTAAGTGCTAACGAAACTTGAGAGTTTTCACCCCAAAGAAAGTTTCGATAAACTAATTAAAACGATTTTCGAAATTCTGAGAAAAGAGTAGTGTGTGAAGAACTTGTGCAAACGAAGTATTGAATATTCCTAGCAATGTCTGAACCCGTTCACTCCGTGCAATGTATGAAGGATGGCCTCTATCGTCTTGTTTTTCTGTCTTGGGTTGCTGTAGCGTCAGTCATTCCCGGTCGATGAAGGCGGAGCCCGGCCCCAACGGGTGCCGAAAGTGTAAACGTCCCTTCCGCAGAGGGCGGCGCGGGCGGGCGCGGGCGGGCGCGGGCGCCGGCCGGAGCCTACGCATGTCACCGCCAGCCGCAGGGCGTGGCCCTTCACTTCGCACACGCACCGACGACGACTACCCAGCTCGCGTGGCGGATCGCTTTCTCGCCATCCTGTTTCTCCTGGCGACTTCCCCGGATGTCCCGGACGCAATCACGTCTCTCCCGACCTGAGAAGCAGCACGTCTTTTGTGCTAAAAATACGTCTTTGTGCCCACCTCCCTCCTTGCCGGGCTTTATACCTGCTCCTCTAAGTAGGGGGGCCGTTATGACGGCCGTGGAGGGCGTCGTGTCTGATGGCGAGAGAGGGACGCGGAGAGAGGAAAGGAAAGGGGACGTGAGGGGTGAAGGCGAGGGTGCGCAACTGTCGGAGGGAGGGAGAGAGAGAAAGAGCTGTGGCAGTGGTTGAGAGGGCGGGCCTTAGGGGGGCGAGCACGCGTTGTCATCGGCAGCGGTGGCGGCGGTGGCGGTGGCGGCGGCGAGCGGCCCGTGCCTCTGGTTGCGCGTTCCGCCGAGAGGGTGCGACTGCCTCCGGCGGCAGCGGCTAGCGCTGCGGTGGCGGCGGCGGCGGCGGCGGAGACGGCCGAGGAGCCATCTTGTCTGCGGGCCGCGCGAGCACGCAACCAGCCAGCAGTGTTCCCGCGTCCGTCTCGCCGTTCGCCCGCTGCTCGTCGCCCGCCGTCCGCCAGCCCGCCCGCCCGAGCGCTCGCCCGCTCGCTCGTTCTCTCTCTGCAAATCAGCGCTGCAGCTTCGCTGCCGCGCGCGCCATCTCGGCGACAACGACGTGGACGACGTTGCCGTTTGTGCGGGCGTGGGATCTCCCGCTCAGTACACGTGACCACTGGTTCGATTCGGGTCGCACGTACTCCTACGCGATGGATGAAGTGAGTGGTTTTCTTTGGAATGTGTTTCGTTGTTGTTTTTCTGTGTAACTATACATGTGTGTGTGTGTTGGCGTCGCTTTTGTGAAGTGTGTGATTCCGTCGAGTCTTCGTTAAAAATCGATGCAAGGCGAGGTACCCAGTCGAGTTGGGCGTTGTTTTCTTCGAGAGCTGTGAGAAATATTCAAAGCGTGACGAGATTTGTGTTTTCAAACGAGTTTTGTTGTGCTGTTCGTTTTATGTGAAAATTACATGCCTTCGTTTTCACGGCGTTTCACGTTACACGGTTGGTAAGAATTCTCAAGTAGAAGCCGATTACTAAACTGGCATTATAGAAGTTTCCTTTTTATTGAAGCGTGTTAAGTTTTGACGATGACTTATCGTCTCGCTTTTTAAGTCTGTTAATTTAGAGATGGCAGTACATTTCCTCTCCAGAGTCGTTTTGCATTAGTATGTCGCATCTAATGGGTTTTGGCTTGTTTCCAACGTGCTCTCTAAGGAAGAGGGGCCGTTTGTTACTGCGGAAGAACACTCACATTTGCGCTGCTAGCGATGTTAATTGAATTTCGCGAACTGTGTACTTATGGCGTGGGCGAGTGCGCGCATTTCACGAGGCCGCGCGCCTCCCATGGCGAGTAGGTTCGACTTCGAGTTGTCGCGAGAGGGCGGGACGTCGAATGGCCCCATAGCGCCGACCACCACAGCCAATTATTGTGACGAACTCTTAAGTTGTCAAAACACTTTCGAAGGAAAATAAATTGCTGGTGTAAATCACGCGAACTTCTTTTCTTGCTTATGCTAAATCGAGACTGAAATTTTCAAATTTATTCAAAATTCCGTTCTTCAAATTTTATTGCCTCTTGGCGTCTATTTTATTTATTAGACTCATCGTTCGAATATAATGGAAAATCTTTCTTGATTCGCCGTAGGTTTACGTCAAAACGTATGATGTACTGTTACGTTTATTGTTTAATGCATTTTGATTTGTGTAATAATTCCCCCCCCCCTTTTTTTTTCTTTCGAAATGTGCAAAAGGGTTTTGGTGGAATGTAAATCTAATCTACGAATTGTAGTTAGAAGATAGATTTGTGATGGCATCTTGTGGTGATTTTTTTATTTTTCCTGTAAAATATTTTGTTTCATAAGAAACAAGTTGTTTGCTTCGTTGACTTCTCCGGAGCAGCTGGCGAGCTACGATCTTAATGTGAAGTTATTTAGGGTCGTCGTTGAACTAATTTCGTTGCAGACAAATGTTGGTAATTGGCTTTGCCTTGATGTTGGCTCCATCAGTCTTGTTTTTGTGTAGCCTTTGGATATAATGTACTGTAAGTTCTCTCAACATATTGCCAGAAATATGCGTTTATGACAGAAATATGCGGTTAGGACGTACGTAATATTGATTACTGTGTTTTCGCCCTCCTTTTAAGACGATCCTGCTTTCTATATTTTATTAGTGTTGTTTCATAGGTCACGTTGAGTTGAGTCGGTTGGGCCGGGCGGCGGGCTGGCAGGAGGCAGGCATCTGGCGTTGCTCTCTGCTGTTTGTTATTCTTCTTTTCAAACTCCCAGGGGTGAACAGAGTGGTTGCCCCCGCCCCCTGCCCCTCCGCCCTGAGAACGAGTATTACTCATAACAGCGCCTGTTGCAGATGCTGCAAAGCCCCGGCCCGGACGGCATGGTGCTCGGCGACCCGTCGGGCTACCAGCAGCCGCTGTACTTGCCCGAGCACACCATGGGCCTGAGCGTGAGGTGAGTACACTTGTTACAAGAAGAAAACGGGGGGGCCCTTAAAAATGCAAGATGGCGGAAATCAATTATGCTTACTTCGAGCGACTCCCGACTATCTGGACTCATTATTGACACGTATCAGTACTTTATGTAACGTCCACCTTTTTTTTAACTAAACCGTCATGATTCAGAACAGTAGCAAAAGTGAACATGGCATTAGTTTTCCTTGCGGCCAACTCGACGGAAAATTACGAATGTTAAAATAGTAGTGCGTGTATTAGTTGAAGCGTAAATTAATTTAAAGTTCCTTTCTAATTAATGTTCATAAGAAAAAAAAAGTTTTGTTGGAGAAGGCACCCCGGTGGGCTGTTGGCCACAAAACAAGCTACGTTTCCTGCTTCTTCGGTTGTAGGGAAGGAAAAGATACCTCATCGATAAAAGATTGATTTTTTGATGACGAATATTTATTCAGTCGGAAACTAAACAAATCCGATAACGGTATCTTAGGGTCTATTTATCCCCATCCTTATACTGCTTACCTGCCTCCCCCCTTTCCACAAATGGAAGAACAAGAAGATATAGTCCCTGCAGCAGATAACTAACAATCCACACTATATAAAACTAAACCACTGACAATATCAATTTAGCATTTCTTAATTCGTTTAATGATTTATCTGGAAGTGGACTGTTATATCCCACGTATCTCGGTCTCTGCTCCCGACATGGTAACCTGTACTCCACTCAAACTTGTTCGTAAATTTTGATGTGTCGTATGCTCATGGTCAGTTGTAGTAAGTTGGTAATAAATACCGGTTTCGAAATCTAACAACCCGTTATTTTTCCTTTCGTTGGTCCTACTATGTCGGAATTTCCAAGAGTGCGCGTAGTTTCTTGGCCTGGGCGACGCGCCGTGACTGTCGGATTCGCCGACGGGGTGCGCAGTTTTCGGCCTGCCCGTAGCACAAGCGCTCGTTTTTTATTCGCCTGTCTAGGGGGTGCTGGTGCGCTTGATGGAAAGGACTCCTGAAAAGATACGACACGGCCGGGCGGGCACTCCCGGCCCGAGTTGCAGTGCTCGTTTACAAAAGCTTTATCCGGCACGCGTGTCGGCAGATCCGACACACTTTCGGAGGAGGTTCAGAGACGGAGAGAATGAGAGACAAAACGACACCAGGAGAATGATCTTGGCTGTCCGGATGGTCGAAACGTCGGCAACACAGCCTTCGACGCGGCGTCACCCGGACAGCCATGATCATTCCCATGACTCCGGCCGCGGAAGCCTACGACTTCACTTGACACTAGGAGAGTTTGATGCATGCATATCAGTAAAACGTGCTGGGGCAGAATTTCCGTAGTGTCTTGCGCTTGCAAGTTTCGTTCTCCGTCAACGAGTTGGGCCGATGGGAGGCACTTCGAATTACGTGACATGCTGCACAGGCAAGTGAAAAGATAGCGTCATGGGAATTAATTTAGTTCGTTTCACCTGGCTGAACGAGAGGAAAACTAGTTTCTTGCAAATTACCACATCTAAGAGGTCTAATAGAGAGAAGAAATGGGTTTCTTGGAGTCGTGCCTAGTTTGCAGTTGCTTTCATGCTAGTCATCGGATGTGAAATGCACTTCCATTTGCGTTCACGACGAGGTAGAATAATTCCTCCTCTATTTCAATTCATGGTTTCGTTTCGCGTTAGTTTTGGATGTAAGCTAATTACATGGAAGCATTTTTCAAGGGAATAAATTGAAGCAGCTTTTATTGTCGTGATGCTGCTTTACTATGACTGTAACATTTCGAAACGCTGTCGCAAGTTAAGTTGACACTTCTTCCCGCTTTCTTTCGCTCCTTCTTTCATATTTCCTGATTGTTGACGGTGTAATCGCCACACTCGTGAATAACTGAGATATTGAGTTTGGAGGTTTGGCTCGTTACGCAGTAATGCCAATGATCGAACATCATTTTGAAGCTTCGATAGCCGTTGCTTCGCACACAAGAACAATCCCTGCCCCTAAGAGCATCGTCCGTTTGCGAGAAAGCTGTCCTGCAGCCTGTCATCGCTGACGGTTGATGCACCCCAAAGTCTCTTTGAATACCAGTGTGAATTGCTGTGACAGATGTTCTGGATGATCAAGGGCGAGGGGGCAAGCTACCATCGTGAATTGCAACCAGCAGTAGTCTAGCCGGTAGTCGGTAGCTTTATCGACTGAGCTACCACAGCCTCTGTACATGATTCACCAGCAATAAATTTTACCGGTTTAGTATCTCCCCCCCTCTCTGCGTGTGGAGTGTATGAGAGAGGGGAAAGGATAATCCATGCGAGGGAAGAGAGAGACAGTCTGTAATAACTTTTTTTAATTGAAAAACTCAATTTATACATAATTAATATTTGTAATGAAGCTTTTGAAATTCATTCGAGAAAAAAGTAATATAGAAATGCTGTATTATCTTTCGTGGCAATTTACATCCCCAACCTCTAGTTACGTTATCAATAAATTCAGTGTTTTCATGAACTCTTCCAAAACACTGAGCACTATAGAGCTCAATAACACGTTTTAGACCGTTGTATTAAAAAATATTTTTAAAGAAAGTTCTAGCATTGAACAATTAAAGATATTAAAGTAAAGTGTAACCCGGACGTTTCGTAGGCCTTTAGATGAAAGTAGTACCATTGTTATTGATTGGACTTAGCGCGCCAGTAAGTCCTGTCGGACCCGACTTCAGTTGATATATTAAAGCGAATTTGATGACAGCTGCCCTTGAAGTGGACACGCTCCCGTGTTCCCGAGTGTCAACCCGTCTTCCGCTCTCTTCTCTGCAACAGTCGGTCTCCCTCCGCTCTCACAACAGTCCCTTTGCTGTATTCCCGATCGCCAACCGGTCCCTCGACTCTTCCGGCGCGATTACCGATCCCTTGACTTCCCGCGCGCCAGCGAGTCCCTTTTGCTCTCACTTCCCACCCTACCCTTCTCTCAAGCCAACCGGCCCCTTCTCCAGGAATAGCCCGACTGCAACCAGCGGTCCCGTTTTCTCTCATCCTCCCGCTTCCCAGCTAATCCCCTTTCACTTTTCGTTACGCGTGAAGACATAGCCCGACGGCATCCCGTGTCGTTTGTCCGGTGTTTAGGAAGAAGGAATATTTTTGTGGAGTTTGCATTCGCTAATGGATGTTCTCGCACCTGAAGCAGAAAAACCCACGAACGTAGATGAACATGGCAGAATCATCAAAATTGTCTATGTTAAGTCAGTAAAGTAAGATGATGCTCGTGTTTGGGGGTTTCGAGTTTTATTTCCACAAACTTTTAAATGTGGATTTCAACGTTGGCAGTGTTCTAAAAGAACGTGCAAATGTTTCTTCAAAACAGAAGTGGATCAGTTATAATCGATCAATATAATACTAAGCAGACTACGGTAAATGTATAAATCAATCCCCATGGTGTAAGAACACTTTCGCCAAAAACGAGAAAAACGGAACGGGATGTGGTCGGGCTAAGCCTTTTTGGGGAGGTAGGTAAACGGCTTAGGGATAGTCGACCGCGGGATGCAGTCGGGACTCTACCTCTTTACGAGACTCTGCCGGTGCGTAGAACGTGTGGCGAACAGAGCATAGCGGCGCACTGCACCGCTGGGCGGCAGCAGCAGGAGCTGCAGGGGCCCCTGTGGAGAGGCGATCATTATTACCGAAATCAGTCCGGCGCAACAGCTGGGGCCGGCCGGGGCCGGGGCCGGGGCGCAGGGAGGGCGGTTTTTCTCGGGCGCAGCTGGCGCGTCAGGTGGCAGCGTCTACCTGCTCTACCTGCTCCCAGAGAGCACGCCCAGGGCAACACGCATCTTGAGTCGGAGGCTACTGCCTGCGAGATAGCAAGAAATTACAAAAGTTTTTCGTTTGCTCGTTCACCGTTAGGATGGACTCGGGGATTGGCAATGTAACAGTCTATACAATCGGGTAAATCGAAAAGAATATTTTTAATGTTGGAGGAATTAATGTTGCGTGGTTGTAGTTCAGTTTCTTTCAATTTATTCGTTAATTACGCGTTTTTCTTGATCAGCTTAGTTAATACCTTTGATATTTTAGTCGATGTATCAATATTACGTGCTAGTGTATTAATATAGTATTTAATTACAGTGTGTTTTAAAAATCTCGAGTTGGTCCTCCCCAGTTTTAATAATCCGGATTGGAGCCCCTAGAAGCCTGGTGAAATCAAATAAACTCATCCGGCTGAAGGTTTGAATTCTCAAGCAGAAGTTTCTTGGAGCTCGTTGTTGAGACAAGCTATTTTAGTTGTGGATCTGTTCCGAAAATAGTAGTGCATGAGGAACAGATGAATGGCTTTCACCGACCAGGAAAGTTGCCAGTCTTCATGTTCAGAAACTGTCTCGGTTTCTAGTTGTTTCACCATGTGTTTTCTTCGCCTAACAATTTACAGAAACTACTTGTAATATATTAGTATTTTCTTTCCGAGACCGTTGTGCATTCGTGCAGGATGAATAGTAATACGTGAACGATAATGCGAGGTGAAAATTGATGTAATTTTGTTCACGCTACTTCGTGGATATTCTAGTTAGTTTCCAACATTTCTCTTCAAGCATACACCGAGCTTCTGATATTCATTCGTCGTAGACTTCACCCCTTCGTTGAATTATATAGATCAATAAACCCGGCAGGCGTGTTTCCAAGACGACTCTGAAGGGCACTCAGAACAAAAGCGCAAACATTTTCTGGAAAGCTATGAATAAAACTTTTTGAGACTTATTGATTAGTTTTGTAACTGTCGTGTGAATTCGCTCAAAGTTTGTGAATTGTGATTTCCGCTCATGATGGGGTGTGTATGTGTGTGTGTGGGGGGGGGCTCCCCTCCCCTAAATAATAATAATAATAATAATAATAATAATAATAATAATAATAATAATATATTACTTATAGACTTACATTTATAATATTTTATTGCTTATAGACTTACAGATAGTATCAAGCAAAGTCTGTCTTGAAATTATTTAAAATTACAGTAAGTTAATTAATTTTTTACTACATTCACTTACAGTAATAAATTTAAAAAATTATATTATCTTGATAAATTATATGTCAAAATATAGAGAGAGAGAGAGACAATAAATAGAGAGATAACAAAAAAACGGAGCTGTTTAAATAAAAGTGCCTCTACCCGAATTGAAGAGTTCTCTCTGGAGCCATTTGACTTTTTTGACGAATAATGCAACGAACGAAATGCATTGACTTATATTTAATCAATACAGAGGAATCTCGACAGCTCACACTTCATTAACTCGAATTCCTCGGTATCTTGACATTTTCATTCCCTTTCATGTTTCGTATAAAGAGGTTCAGCAAGTCGAAATATTCGTTAACTCTATATTTTCTCTCTTCACATAGGAAATATCGAGATCAGATCCTACCTGGTTTTCCCATGAAATGTAAATAACTGGAGACCAACGCATGCGAAACGCCTGTTTTCCTGGATGTCCGTCCCCCGCAGGAAGCGCGTGCATTTGCCCCCTATTGAGCGTGTCGGGCGCGCGTGTGTGTGTCTGCAGCTCGTCGTACAGCAGTCCGCAGCCGACGTACACGCTGGCGGGGCCGGCGCAGGCGGGCGCGCAGCCGCTCATGATGATGCAGCAGCAGGCGGCGGCGGCGGCAGCCGCGGCGGCCGCGGCCGCGCACCCGCAGATGTTCGGCGGCGGCGGAGGCGGCGGCGGGGGCGGCGGCGGCGCGGGCCCCATGGGCTACGGGCGCTCGCCGCAGGGCGCCAGCCCGCCCGCCGGCCACGAAACCACTACCACAAGCGAGGATAGCGACGACAGCACCCCGCACTCGGCCATGGTGAGCACGCACTTTCTTTTCCTTTAAGCCCACAATAGACGGCATTTTGTAGTAATTAATTAATTAGTTAATGCCTTATTTTACGTGGCGAGACTCGGGCCGTCAGGCCCGCTCTTCCGTCTAACCACACAAATTTCGCTACGCTCCTTTCACCACCTAGTGGAGAAAAGAGGTATTATCTTGGGCGACGAAACAGGGGGATCTCAGTTTTGCTCAGAGGCTTCTTTTAGGCTTGAGGATCGTTTACATGCAGTACATCTACTACATGGGACAGCCGGCTTTACTTCCCATCCGAAGGAAGGCCTACGCCCCTTTTTCGTCCTTAAAAATCCACGGCTTCGATCGGGTTTGAACCCGCAAACTCGGGTACAACAGTCCGATACGCTAACCGTTATCCCACCGAATCCGCAAATTGCGATCGGACATCGAATTGCAACGCAAAGTTTATATGTGATACGTCTGAAAGGATTTTTATGTCAATATTTTCTTAGGACCGCTTCACAAAGCACTGACGAGGCAGGATTGTGAATTGATGGTTCGTAGGAGTAGCTTCATGAAATGTGTAGGGTCGGTAAGCGAGTGAAGTTTCTGAACGCGCGCTGGCGCTTACCGATGCTTGCAGGTGTTGTTAAACTCTCGTTTTCAAAGCGAAGAGAGAACCTTTTATCGCAAGTACCCATTAAACTTAAATCTGATTGGCGTAGTCTAATACACGATCCCTTAAAGAGTCCCTGCATTCAATCACATCGCCGACTCTTTCTCTTGTTGCTGAAGTCGTTCCACAAATGTTTTCCGAACTTGTTCTGCAACTCGACGAAACTTTCCAGGTTGCCAGACTCGCAAAAAGACAACCAAAAATGAAAAGCAAGGGAAAGAAAAAAGTACTTTAAAACTTCGTATATTTATAACTATGCCCCTTTTTATTACGACAAAAAGCTCTTCTTCTGAGAAAAAGTAATTTCGAAAGAGGAACAAAGTCGTCTTAAAAGTTTTGCTTACTAAAGAGAGAATTATGGGAAACTATTGGAAACCTTCCTGTGCGCATGCACAAGCGTTTTCTTTCTCGAGAACTATAATTCAATTTTGTATTATTCAAAGCAGGAATGTTATTACGGAGGCGAAAATTATGGACTTTTTCTTTGGCAAAGTGTCTTTTCTCTACTTCTTCACAAACTTCAATATCGCGTTTTATGGCTGTTCGTCTTGCGGATGGTGGCAGCCTCTTCTCTTCGTTCAAAGGGCGGCCCGTGCTACTTCAACCCGGGTGCCCTACGCTCGTGCGCTCTCCACAGCTGCTAAAACGACATACGAAATATGCCATTGAAAGGCAGCAAAATTCTTTGCGTTGTACATTATGAAAGTGTTCCTGTCAACGAAGAAGTAATATTATATTCGAATAACAGAATGTAGTGCCGCATCCTATGTCTCAATTTACAAAAATTATGTTGTGTGACTTGGTGATCTTTGGCATATTCAGGAGTTCAAACGACACTTGAAGCCAGGTGGGCGCTCGCTGCTTGTGGTTCTTTTTTCCCCTTCTTTCGTTTTTCCTTTCTTTTTCCCCTTCTTTCTTTGTCTTTCTTCTTCCTCCCTTCAACATCGCCCCATTTTTTTTATCATCTACTTAGCTTGTGCTATTTTCCTTGCTTTTGCCAACTTATCATCCTATAAACATGTTCTTGAGTGACCTTGGGATACACATAAATGTTGTTAGAGGTGTTAGAATGATACAGCATTATTTGATTTGATAATTACTATGCTTTGTATCATATCTACACAAGATCATATCCACATATGAGATTTCATTTCCGTTCCAAGAAAGGGGGAATTATAGCAAATAATTCATGAACTCACAGAACATTCTGACAAGACATTTATTTTTCATTTATTTATTTATTTAACATCAAAAAACACTTTAAAACTCTTTGTAAGGTTCTATGAGGAGAAGTGGAATCTGTTCATATTTTCTCTAGCTCTGGGTTATTTAATCAGTGTTATACTGGAATATTTAATTGCCTTACAGTCGGTCACTAATCAATTGATAACTAATCAATTCTTGTTTTGTGATTACACATTTATTTTATATTTGCGATATTTATGTTATTTTATTTGTGATTTCAGATGGCAGGTATGAAGAGGCCTTCACCCGAACCAGCTGACAACGGTATGGGCAAAGTGCAGAAAAAGCCAAAGGTGCAAAAGAAAAAGAAGAAGAGGGACCCCAATGAACCTCAAAAGTGAGTGTTCTGCTTTGGTGCAATCCAGTAACAAATGTTAATTGCTTACTTACAAAGTTGAATATTGTTATTGAATCTGTGAGCTCATGGTTTTCCACTTTTGTTTCAGGCCTGTATCTGCTTATGCATTATTTTTTCGTGACACTCAAGCCGCTATTAAAGGACAAAACCCTAATGCTAGTTTTGGAGAAGTGTCCAAGATAGTCGCGTCAATGTGGGATGCTCTGGATGCAGAACATAAGAATGTAAGTTCAGAACTGATTATTAGGATACTTCCTGAGTAAATTTTAATTTTTAAGAATAAGTTTATTTAGAAATAATTGAATGTTACAAGATTAAAACTATTATACCAGTTATAAAATTGCTGGTTAATCTTTTGTAGGCTATCTGATCCCCGAGACTTCCACTGTTCTTTTCATTTACTTACTTCTGTTTTATATCTGTTTAGGTGTATAAGAAGAAAACAGAAGCAGCCAAGAAGGAGTACCTAAAAGCATTGGCTGCATACAGAGCTAGCCTTGTTTCTAAGGTTTGTTATTTGCATTCATTTATGTAATTGTTATTCCCAATATTAATTAATTTAATTATTGTAATTAGTTTTAATTTATTTGTTATAATTAATATTATTGACGTGATTTTATTCTACAGGGTGCTGGAGAAACTGAGAATGTGTATGGAGGTTACAGTGGCTATGGGGGTGGGTACAGTGGTTACTCACCGCCTTCTGCCCTGCCATCACCACCCATTCCTTCACAGCAGCAGCAACAACAGACAAAACCACCCCAGATGGGCAATATGAGTCAGAAAGCACCAATGATGGGCAATATGATGGGTGATAGGGCAACTCCACAACAACAGGTAAAAAGGATTTAATCAGTTGTCATTTTCTTTACAGTATCTATATTAATTGCTGTGATATTTACGTAAATTTATGTTGTTGTAGGGTATGATGGGATCTCCAATGGGCCCTGTTGGTGGACATATGCCTCAATCTCACATGCAAGGACCAGTATCCCAGGGTAGTTACATGCAACAGGTGAGGATTTTCTGCCAGCAAACATTAAATAATTAGAACATAACCTCCATGGAGGAGTTGATAGTAAACATTTTAACAAAAGTTTAGTATCAAGACATTATTTCATGAAGTGTCTTGTCTTCATTTTTATTAACATGTGTATTGTATTTGTTTAGCATCAGCATCATTTCTTACATTACTAAATTGCAGGTCCCACCTCACCATATGAGTCCAACTCGGGGCAGTGATGGTCATCTTGTATCCAGTCCCCCTCCGGTAGGGTCTGGTGGCAGTGGTGGTTCCGGCGGCCCCCAACACCCCCCCTCCGGAGCTCCAGGGCCCGTACAGTCAGGCTCTGTCGTACAGCCACAGCAACAGCCTCCCCAGCCCCCACCTGGGCCAGCTGTGGCCACAGGCCAGCAACAGCACCGCGTGGGGGGCAATGCTTGCATTCGCCATGGCTGCCCCAATGCCGCAATCACTAATTCAGAATGGGAAGATGAATACTGCAGCAATGAATGTGTAGTTAGCCATTGCAGGTGAGCATTCAAAGAATTTCACATGCTTAGAGCGGTTGTGATTAAGTGAATGGTGCAATAAACATGTCACTTTCTGTCTGTGGCACTACAGCCCCCAATTGAGCCTTGGTTGTCTCAATGGGCAAAGCCAATCAAGGTTTCTTAACTACTATTACGGGCAGGGGTTGAAAAATCCACTCCCTAGATCGCCCAAGGCAAGTAGATTTTACCTTCTGGCCAGTAACTACATGTAATTATTTCAATATTTGCCCTTTTATTTTTGAATGTGTCTTGAAATTACATGTACGCATCCCGATATAAAATTGCTAATAGTTTTATATTCTTGCTGAGATAATCCTCACCTCTTGCTTTGTTTTATGCATGAAGTTCATTAAGAAAGATATGTGAATTTTAATCAAGCCCTGTGTTGATTGTTTTTAAGTTTGTGTCATTTTCCTGATTTCTGGGGCATGAATATTAGCATCTCGTTGCTTTGATAATGTTCATATGCATGACATTTATTCTATAAGAAACTGTCACAGCATGTTACTTCTGGTAACTGCTGACGTACAGGTTGGTGTTGTGTAAATGTTAGAAAAAATGACCATTACATTGCAAAGTGGCATTTAGTCTCAGTGTAATTTAGAAGGAAAGTGGTTTTATGTCAATAAAAAAAATATGAGAGTCTTACAGGAAACAAAACTACTGCATGCTACAATGAAGCCATTGCACAAGTCAGCTTGTACAAGTGCATCTGATATAAAGAATAGTGGTATTGCATATGTCATAATATATTTTGTTTTTAATTGTATTAGGGCATAAATTCCTGAGTATTTCAGTTACATGAGCAGAACTGAAATTCCACATTCTTTGTGTGAGATGAACAATTTTGTCAATGGTCTCACCTCAGTGGTCTTGAACCCTTGAGTTCCCTTTTCCTTCCTCAACTAGTGTAATGATTCTTAAATAAATGCAAACTATCTTCTCTTCCATCTTCATGTCATGTCTATAACATTTTGACAAGAAACTATAGCTTTTGTCGTACTCTTACTGAACTCTTGAGAACATGCAACACACATGTGATTGATTCATTAGGAGAAAATGTAACTCTTCCTTCCTGTGTTTCAACATTTGAAAGAAAATAATGAAAGAATCTAGTCACATTTATTCAAAGTATGTTTGCCATAAAAACGTTTCTTTATTAATTCATATTAGTTTGTGATTCATTGCACCTGTTCAATTCTCGTATTAAATATGATCGATTTTCAGTGAATTGAACATTTAGAATACAATTTCAATTAAAATTTCCATTTTTATTAATATTTTATCAAAATGTAATTTAATAATCCTAAACTCTCTTTGCTTACTAGGATGAGTGCTTTGTATATTTTTCAAATTTAATAATTTTGATACTTCTTTCATTTACATTTTTTAATAGTAATTAAATTTGCAATACCAAAGTTCAATTTCATTCTAATTTGTAAATTTCCTTAAATAGTGTGAGGAAGTGTGATATAGAAAGAAACCTGTTTGTAATGTTCTTGCTATGTTTATTCAGAGTTCTTACATTGTTAAGGTAATCATGATAAAAGTTTTCTTGGTCTTCCTTTAGTGATAAACATGTAATGTCGTCTTAGTGATCAATTTACCTGAACATAATGAGCAATAAGACAAATTCAATCCATATCCGTTCTTCTGAAGAGTCATGAGAAAAACTTATGAAATCCTTACGTGTTAAATTTACATGTCCGGTTTTTAATTCATGCTTCTTTTAAAATATATTTTGTACAAAACAACTTACTCACCTTTTTCTTTCATTAAAATGATTTTTTTTCTTTCATTGAATCCCATAAATTTGAAAAAAAACAAACAACAAATATACAGATGGATGTTTAGAGGAGTGGTATAAAATACTTTAATATTTTCTTAAATTTTTTGTACTCGCTGACATTTGAAGTTATCTAATGACATAAATGGTTATGCATGTTCGTACTTCTCTCCTTGTAAGTGGATTCAATTTATGGAAATGATGTAATTTTTTGATAAATTGTGATCTGGCCATTGAGGAACTTGATCAAGTTAACCTGTATTGTGAGCCTTTATTTATTTATTTTTTTTTTTTACTTTGTATTGAACAAGGAAATTAATTTGCCTTTGAAATATCTATTTATAATAATTACATTAAAAAGAAATAACCTTCGTGTAATCTATGTAATGATAAAAGAAATGATTCAAGACGTATTATGATTTTTAACTAATTTTAAAATTAAAAGAAAATATAAAACAAATTGTAGAAGTTCATTGAATTTCAGTATAACTTGTGGGAATGTTTAATTGTATTTATGACTTTGAAACATTATAACACACCTCTTTTTTGATTTGGAGTTCTGTGAATATTATTAGTGTGACACCTAAATATTATTAAATATGAAATAATTTGCTACAGAGCATTGCTTGTGTACCATTGTATTAAAGTGGTAGAATCATAGGTGTGTTCCATTTTCAAGTGTTCAGAATAATTCTTTAAATTAATATGTCATTTCCTTGGTCATTGATGAGAAGCGAGCAATTTGCATTGTATTTTCAAGTTTAAGTGAATATACCCTCAAAATCACAAAATACATTGCTAGTTCTTTTTATTTGTAAATACGTAAGACAAAAATCGTGGCTGTTGTCTCACCCCCTTTCATTTTTATGTTATATTACCCTGTAACTTAACACTTTCTCTTTTTTTTGCAGAGATGTGTTCAGCTCTTGGGTTGCATCCAACCAGAATGCATCACAAAATTTTTCAACTGTGAAATAAGGAACAGACCCCAAGACTAGTGCTGATTGTGTCGACCGTCATTGCAGTACTTGATGGTCTTCCTGCATGCACTTAACAGTCTGTGGTCTACCGTTTTCTTTCATGAGCAATCAATTTGCATGATCATCACAATCATCACTGGCTTATCATCAAAGTATACACTATGTACAGTATAACCTTTTTGTCAATAGTTACGAAAAGGATTGGAAAGATATTTCTCGTAAATTGATTATTGAATCTTCTTATTGTAATTGTTATACAGCAACATTGTACATACTGTATATGGTAAACACTAAAGAAATCTACTTGGTATACTTTAAAATAAGTGATTGGCACAAATAGTGTCTTTATATACTTCATTAGTGTACCTTTTCACTGGAAAAATGAGTTTGCAGTGGAAGATGTGGTGGAGAAGTTATAACTTCTGAATGAAAGAACAGTGTATGTCATGAAAGAAATTAAAAGTATTACCATATAAACGTACCCAGTTTAATATGTAATAAGAATATCATACTTGTATACTTTTATGGACAGTTGATTATTACTGTCTTTTTGTTGCATGTTCAAATCACTGCAATGAATGTAACCAATTGAAAAAGGGAAATCCACCCTTCTCCTGCCCTTGCTCCTCAGTTACATGTGGTAATTAATCATATTAAGAAGTTATTCCTTTTTGACAAAATAGTGTCAAACGTTAATGTTGCTGTTACTTTCCTGGAGTCTATCAACTATATGACTTACTACTAAGAGATGCTGGTGTATCGTAGACTTATCTACCTATATAGAGTAGGTGTGGAGAAGTGGTGGGACAGATTTGTTTGTAAATCACCACAGAGACCTGTTCCTTGAATTAGAGTTGTGTGTCTCTTGTGACTTTAGACACAATAGTTAATTATATATAATACTAATAATTATAGAGCTACTGATCATGATGATCACAAGAACATTGGAAGGCTTATTTTTATATTGCATCTAAAGTTGTAATGTAAAATAAAACAAACTATTTAAGTGAATTATGAAAGGAAGGAATTTTGCTAGTTGCTTGAGGAATGAATTATAGCTCTTTCCTTCCCTATAGATTACAAAGAAAATCAGATTACGGGTCCATGGGTGTTCCAGCAGAAGGAAATTACGTAATTACTGTTCGTTAATGCCAATCAGATGAGAATAAGATCATTTGTATAACAAAGATAGTTGCAGTTTAGCACAATGTGATCCTTCGGGGTTCCAAGTGCACAAAAAAAGGATATGGCTATTTAACAGACCAGATGTCCTTTGTTGAAGCATGTGGACTGTGCTTCATTTACCAATAATGAATATAATCATGTTGGCCATAATAGATGCATGCCTATGCTATTCTCAAGAATGAAACAGATTCTAGGTCAACTTGTGTGTTTCCAGAACCCTAAGTGTTGTGGTGCCGTAGTGGTACTGAATAACAAGTGCAGACATGTTTAGAAAAATGTGTTTACTACCATATATTTTATTTCTTCGGACCAATTCAGTTCAAGAGCAAGTGAAATGTTTCCGAAACTGCTCTGGCCATATGAGGTGCTGCAGAATGTGTAGTGTGAGTGTGCCCTCGAAATCCTTAATATGTAGATAGAAGGAAGAATTTTAAGAGAGAACAAGGACCAATAAGCAGTTAAATAGATTATTTTGTATTAAGTACTTTTGTAAAGTACATGAAAACTGTTTTGTTTAATTGTACAGATGTTTATATAGACTTTGTTTCTTTCTATAAGGAGAACTTTTGGCACCTGTTAGTTTTAAGTTATTATCATATAGTGATGCTATCTTCATTGCTTTTTCAAAGTTTATTTATTTAGTAAACTTTGAAAACTAAAAGATGCGTGTTATCTGATCCACCGAATGTGGAGTTGTTACTTCATGAACATAAGTTTTGGAACAGTTGAGATTCAGATCTGAATCTGTGAGTGGGAAAGTACAAATGAATAGATGTTTACATACTAATTTTTTAATGTTCTGATGTAAGACATTGAAACTGCATACTTTTAGGTTTGTTTCTGTTATATCTTGAATTTTGATACCATAAATTGCATTTTATTTATCTACATTCCCTGATAAATACTTGAAAGATAGAAAAATCATTTTAATCATGACCTTTCCTAATCAGAACTATTGTTTATATGTCCATAAGAATCTTCATTCAGAATTATTTGTAATTCTGAAAACACTTTGAATAGTTCCTGTTTTCATCATTATTTGTACATGTCTAATTAGTGTCAGAAGTCACTCCTGGTCTTTGTTCAACTTTATACCATGGTGTTGGAAGTGGCATATTTGGGTGTAGGCTTTTCAAGTCAGGAATTTCAATTGATGATCTATGAAGACTGGCTACTAAAACAGCTTTGAAGTACATCAAACTGTTGAAGAGTCCTTTGTATAAATAGGTAATATCAGTTTACATTTGTCTTCATTTAAGATATCTTCATTTATTTGCAGTGTACTTCTAGATTATGCATTATTGCTTCGAACACGTTATGTGCAACATGTTCTGTGCTATTATTCTGAAGACAGAATATAACTTTTTTTACAAAAGAAGCCAACAATTTGTGCTACATATTGAAGCAACAAAGGGTTATTAGATGTAAACCTGCTATTTGCATAGTGTACAGAAAAATTGTTTCCAGAAAACAAACAAAAAAAGTAGACTTATAAATGTATAATTATTTTGTTTTTGTCTTATTATAGATAAAAATGTTGTTTTTATGATGTGCATTTGTGATCCTGAAAATCCAAAAACTCTTTGACTTCTCCATTGAGAAGATTTATTTAGTAATGGATCTTCTAAAGAAGTTGGAAGTAGTGGGAAGACCTAACTAAATACATATGTCTTTCTGTTGTTTTCCTTTGTTTTTGTTTTTTCTATCTCCCTTTGTACAGTACAGCTTGTAGATGTGGTTCTCATCACAAAGACCACTAGATGTAACTGTAAATGCATTATAAACAATATACAGTAATGAAAATGTGGAAATAAAATTTATGTGTGGTTTTAACTGTTAATTTTTATTTATGAAATATCTCTCTTACAATCTTAAAAAGAGATTGTAGGAAGTTTGTTTCATCAGCAACCTCACCTATTCCAATGAAATAACATGTGTTATTGAAATCCTAGTAGACAATATATATTTGAGCTCTTATTTCAGAAAAAATGTTTTTACATTTTGCCAGTGATGTCTTGTAAGGTATAAAAAATTAAAATTATCAAGCAGATTTATTGTACCAAGTAAAAATTTGTGGTAGAATCAAGTATTTTATCATCATCACATGCATTTCTTAAGCAAGTAAGAATATAAATATTTGTAATAGATATTTATTTATTTAGTCAAAAAACAGTAAAAACTATGTAATGTATCAGGAGAAGTAGTCACTTCTGCCTTTATTTTGAGCTCCAGAACCCTTCCCACTATTTGAACTATAAATAGAGGAAAGATGACTAAAAGAATAAATTAAATTAAATATTTTATGGTAATAGCAACATTTGGAGCCTTGCTACCAGGATGTTCTGGTTGTGGCCCATGGAAGGGTTTTTCCTGGCTGTGTGCACTTGTGTCCTGATGCGTTTTCTAAACGTCTCCAAATGAAAATAAAACAAAGTTGCATTCTATTTTAAATTCAGCAAGTTGCTATTGGTACCCCTTGAATGCCAATGATCATCTGAAAAGTAAGTCTGCAGAGGGAGTTTCTCTTCCTTTCATGAATAAAATATATATAATAATTCAAGCCTGGATTTAAATTGTGAAGTCTCAGAATGCCAAAGAAAACGTTGTTAGGAGCATTCATTAACTCTGAGGATGTTGGATTTTGAGATAAGAAAAATGTAGAGACCAAAGATGGCCTGTCCACTAGACGGTCTGGTCATGATGCTGGTTCGAGTGATTTTTCAAATGCATTGGTAAAATGAGAAGTAATTTTTTAATAATGATGAACATGGAAAAATTAAAATGATAAATAATTTTAATCAAATAGTAGGTTTTCAGTATTTTAAATGTTTATTACGAGGATGGTATGTTGCAGTGGAGGTACTGAACAATTTCGTTTCTGATTTGGTGTGGTTATGGATGAAGGTTGGAGTTTCTACTATGGTGTGGGGGAGAATGCACATTTTCTGGAGTTATGGATAACCTACCCTTCCTCCAATAAAATATTAACTTGAATTATAATGGATGAAGATAGCAGTGAGCATTTTTGGCTTTTTAAATTCAAATATTTTTTGTGTGTGTTTATTGTCAATGTAACGGTGTGAGTGGTTTTTTGTTTGTTTGTTTTTCCCAAGAGAAGTTGACACCAAAAGAGAAATCTTACATGTGCAGGACCTAAGAATTTCAACCTTCTTTACAATTTATTACAATGGAAGGACACATTAAATTTTCTTCTTAACAGATAGGCCTTAATACATCTAGTTTTTGCAACAAAACAAGGATTTTGTCAAAAAATGGACTTGTGTTAGCCAAATTCCTGATACATTACACAATTACAAAAACATCATTGCTTTAGTGAGGAAAATTAATATAATATTTTAAAATGAGCTGGTAAGTGATTCCATTCACTTAAATTTTAAATTAGAAGAAAATAAATTCTTTTATTTAAAGTGCTAAAGACACTTTTCAACAGATGAATTATATTTAGTTTATTGAATATTCCTAAAAGAAAAATAGGTCAGCAAGTAGCCTAGTGTAACTTATTGAATTGTTTGTATAGTAATTGAATAAAAAAGATTTTCACTGTCAGTAAGTGTTTTGCACTTCAATCATTCCCCCCCCCCCCAAGTAAATAAATAAATAAAATAATAAAAACTAGTCAAATCAAAGCTGGTTAAAAACAATCTCATCACAACTGAACACTACTTTTCAGCAACACTCTAGACAATGAGACACAACAACCATAAACACATGTTACATAAACCATTAATTCCATTTTCAAATGAAACCACACCCTCTAAAATTTTTAGAACCAATAGACAAATGTTTAATGAATTCTCAGCAGGAGTGACAACATTCCAGATTTTCTTATTAAATACAAAGCAAAGCGTAAAGCGCTCAACGCCCCTTAAGGGGCGTTGCGTCAATTTGTAGACGCAACAAATTAAAAAAACAACTATTTTTGATCGAGGACATCCCTACTGGGTACCTCTATGATGATTGTTGTTAATTTTTTGAAGAGGAAAGCAAGATAGAGAGTGAGAGGTGAGATAATTTCTGGCAGTCCTCTTTGACAACTGACTGCGACGAGACGTGAGGGACATAATATTAACAGAGGATTACTCCAAAAATAAAAGCGTTGTAGTTAATGTGGGATTACTCCTAAAGCGCAAAGCGTTCAAGAGGCTTGGAGCTCCCCAAGGGGTTGCGTCCATTGTAGACGCAATAAAAGTTAATTATTTGTTAGTAGTATAGTGTATTCAAAATCAAAATTGAATTCGCTTGCAGTTCTTTCACATAAAGGTAAATATTTCTTATATTCTTACATTAAAATGCTGCTTTCTACCTTTACTCATAGACGATTGAAATTGTTAATGTGACTCTATTATTATTATTATTATTATTATTATTATTATTATTATTATTATTATTATTATTATTATTATTATTATTATTATTATTATTATTATTATTATTATTATTATTATTATTATTATTATTATTATTATTATTATTATTATTATTATTATTATTATTATTATTATTATTATTATTATTATTATTATTATTATTATTATTATTATTATTATTATTATTATTATTATTATTATTATTATTATTATTATTATTATTATTATTATTATTATTATTATTATTATTATTATTATTATTATTATTATTATTATTATTATTATTATTATTATTATTATTATTATTATTATTATTATTATTATTATTATTATTATTATTATTATTATTATTATTATTATTATTATTATTATTATTATTATTATTATTATTATTATTATTATTATTATTATTATTATTATTATTATTATTATTATTATTATTATTTTTTTTTTTTTTTTTTTGCGCAGGTGGAAAAAAACCTTCAAAAGGCGAAGAGCAAAACCGGTTGCTCAACAGTGTGGGATTACCTCATGATAGGCGACCGCACTAAAAACAACCACCTGTTTCTTCTTCTGACCCCAACCTGGAACCGCTTTCGCATTACTTCGGGTTGGGGCCTTTCTTGATGGGTGTCACTGCGTTTGTTCCCTCTTATACACTACTGTCTAGACAGCCTTCGTTCTTCTTTGTCCGCAGGACGCTCTCTATAAAGTGGGAGATTGCGCTCCAGGACTTCTCATCTTTCATCATGACTTCCACCGTGTTTTCTGGCGTGAGGCTACCTGTCTTTTCCTCCAGCCTATCGCGTTCTCTTTCCCAGTTCGTGCACTGGAAAATGGTGTGCTCAGCGGTGTCTAATTCATTTATACAGTAATTACAGTGGGGTGATGTAACCTTCCCCATGCGGTAGAGATAGTCTCTGAAGTAGCCGTGGCCTGTCAGGAACTGTGAGAGAAAGAAATTTACTTCACCGAACTCCCGTTGCATCCATGGTGACAGTTGCTTGATGAGCCGGTGCGTCCACCTTCCTTTGGTTCCACAGTCCCAGCGTTCTTGCCAGTGCTCCATTGTCCTACGTCGTTCCTCTCGTGTCGCTTTCGCTCTTCCTTCGACTCCGCTCCTATCATATATCCGCTTGCGCTCCAGCGCGAGCAGGTCAATAGGTATAACTCCAGCGATCACCAGGATAGCGTCTTCGGAGACTGTTCGGTAAGAGCATGCCACTCTCAACGCTCCCCTACGCTGCACCGCTGTGATTCGTGTTCTGTATTTCTTTACAGTCAGTGCTTCACCCACAATTCGGCTCCATACAGAAGCATTGACTGTACTGTCGACATCAGGAGTCTCCTTTTATTCGGCCGTGGGCCGTCTACGTTAGCCATTAGCCTGCTCAGTGCTGCAGTTGTAGTTGCGGCTTTGTCAACAGTCTTCTGTATGTGTGGCCAGTAGGTCAGCTTTGTATCCAGAGTTACCCCCAGATACTTTGCAGACGGCTTTGTCATTATTCTTTCTTTACCCACTTGCATGGGTAAGATGGTAGGGATTCTTTTTCTGGTAAGGACCACGATCTCCGTTTTAGCAAGTGCCAGTTGTAGGCCGTGGCCTTCCATCCAGTCACTGACGCGCCTCATCACCTGGTTTAGCCTGAGCTGGGCCAGCTCAACGCTACGGGCTTCTACAATGGCTGCTGTGTCATCAGCATATCCGACCAGGATGGTACCTTCTGGCATCTGTGTCCTTAAAAGGCTGTCATACACCAAGTTCCAGAAGTATGGGCCTAAAATTGATCCCTGTGCAACACCAGCGGTAACACGCATGGATTTCTGCCCACTTGTTGTCTCGTATAAGAGGAAACGGTCCTTGAAATAGTCCCTTACCATACGGGTAAGATATTTGGGGACTGCAAACGTGCTATCTAGTGCCTCTAGAATATCGACCCACCTTGCCGAGTTAAAGGCATTTTTGACGTCGAGAGTCACAAGAAGAACGATTGGGCGGGCCGCGTGGCATGCCTCGTTCGCTCTGTCGACGGCTCCGATTACTTCCCGTATGGCTCCTATCGTAGAGCGCCCTCTTCTGAATCCATGCTGTTGATCAGAGAGATCTCCTGCAGCTTCGATTGCTGCAAGTAATCGTGGCTTTAAGAGTCTCTCCAGGTCTTTCTCTACAGTCTTTCCCTGTAGTATTCTGTTTCCCTGTAGTATTTATTATTATTATTATTATTATTATTATTATTATTATTATTATTATTATTATTATTTTCATCCATATCTAAACCTAAAATAAGACACAAACACCCATTAATACGTTCACTAAAACAACTCTAGTGGATGTAACTACCACGACCAACGAAATAGAATCTGTCTTGTCGGCCACAAAAAGAGATGTAGAAGTGCCAACTTCCACGGGCAATAAATACAACATCCATTCATAGTAAAGCATTTCGATTACTTTCCTTTCCGTATTCTTTAGTATAAAATTACAAATATAATGTAGAAATTCGGTTTGTGCGAATTTACAAGAAAACTAAAATACGATTTTCATCTAATACAGTATCATCACAGATCGTAATCTATGCAGGAAAGATTCAGAGACACCTTGCGGAGATGCTGGAACTACAAACTTTTGAGCTGCAAGGTACAGGTGTATATTTGCGTTTTCGTAACGTGCCGTATGAGGGACTTGTCTTCGCGATGCAATATTGCACGGCGTTTTGTGTCTTTCTCGATCGTGCCTGCAGACGTCACATGATCGCGAATGTACCAAGTTGTGCTGGAGATCAAGCGACATCTATCGACACGACCGAGAGAGACGCGAAAAGCAGGGTGATATTCCATATTGAAGACAATTTCCTCACGCGCCACATTACGAAAACCGATGTATAATGACCTTGTTGAGCCCGCTGGAGGCTATCGCTATCTGTCTGGTGCGTTGAGGATCTTGTCGCTGCACGTCTCCTGTTAACGTTGACTGACAACATAAAGACATCCATTGTGCGAAGCCCCACCTCCTCTTGGCTGATATCCACTGGTTTACCTTCGCCTATATTCCAACGTTGAACTCGAAGATGTACACTTGGGTTTTTCTAACGTGGCTTCTGAGGGTAGTATCTCCAAGAAGGTATATGGCACGACTTTTTGAGTCTTTCTCGGTCCTGCCACTAGATGTCCCGTGATCGCGACCGTATCAGGCAGTGCTGCAGATCAAGTGACTTTAGCACTCCGATGAAATAAAATCTATTTTCAAGGGCAAATCAGCAATAAATTTGGGCGCTTATCTCCCATCGTCCTCTGTCAAGGAATAATACTTCCTGCCGCGACAACATGGAGAACGATAATTTGAATAACCATATTTTCCACTGAATTCTAGAAGACGTGCACAGATAATGAAGTTATATTTATGTCCAGAAGCAAGACAAGGGGCCATCTCAGCATTTGCTCAAAGGATCAGGGAAACTGGACAAAAAACCTGATCGAGATGGGGGTCATTGACCCAGAGGCTGGGGTACAATACTTGTTATAGGTTGTTTAGAATTTCATTCATAGCTAGGTAATAATCACTTCACATTTTCTAAAATTATTCCGTTTCCGCGTTACGCGGGTTTCCGGCTTACAGAGGTCATTTTCACATGTAAAAATAATTTTTTCTGGGATTTTCTGACCGGGATGGCAGGTTTCTGTCTTTTATATATTCCGTCTTAGACAAATTTAACCATATTATGTACACAGTTTCCTCCTCTTAACGGGGTAAAAAAGTGATAAATATTGGACAGTTGTCCACCTACTTCTATGTTGAGTGCAATTGTACATCGTGCAGGCGAGAAAAATGCAAGAAAATTCAATTCTTTGTGGTCTGATTCACACAAATGGCAAACAGGTAGTGAAGATAAAGTTAAGTTTTATCATCGGCCATATCTTTTATTGTCAATGAAGAAGAGTACTTGGAATAGTGATGGATATTTTGACATGAAAAATTATCAAAAGCTATATAATAACATGAAATATCAAAAGATCACATATGTAATTGAGTGAATCACAAACGCTTGGGGGGAAAATTGAATATGATTTTTGAATTATTTTCTGAACAGCACACACTCGCAACACCTTTTTAGAATGTCAATATCTTGAAATCACATCTGCGCGTGCTTCGGGAAAATAATGCTTTGGAATGTAATGATATCTGCAAGACGATTGTTTTGAAGAAATTGAATAAAGTTACAAAAAACTAATTAAGGTGGGGCATAGCCCCCCTGTACCCTTCCCAGGACCTGCCACTGTTCAGAAATCTGTTTTGCCTACCCTGAACATTTGTTCACGAGCCTCCACTGTATTGAAGAAATAGATTTTTTTCTTCAATGGTCATTAACTCGCATTTGGATAAATTTTCACTTACCTACCTTTTATTCTGAGCGCATCATTTGTAATAGAGTACTTGATAATAGAAATAGTAAATATCGTACAGGTGATGACAAAGCAGCAATGATTTTGAAATAGGTTAGAAGAATTTATTTAAAAAAAAAAACAGATAATTGGGGAAGATATGCAATTTGAATAGAACCATGAGTGCTGTTGCAATAAACAAGATTTCACAAGAAATCTGTGGAAGTGGTACAATTAAGGGGTAACGAAAATTGTCAGTTATATTAAGAAATGAATAAGGCAAACCAAGAAGTTTTGGCAAAGTAAGATGAAAACTGCAACAAAAGAGGAACTACAACGGAAGAGCATACAGGAAACAAAATTTTTGAGTTTTTGAAATTTACCCTTGAAATACATTTTATTACTTAAATACAGCATCCTTTATACCACCGTTTCAGAAATATTATTTCTAGAAATAGATTTCTGTATTCTAAATAGATCAGAAGCGCAAATTTTAAGCCATTATCTCGTATTTTCTATTAGAGAAGAACAATATTTGAATTCCCGCGCTTCTGTGCCACCCAAATGGCGGATTTCTACACCACGACCACGGGTGTACATTACTCGAATCACCGTACCATTACTCGAACCACAGTGTAAGAAATATATCTTATACTGTGATCGTGGGGAATACTATGGTGGAAATACATGGGTGGGTTCCTCCAGAACAACCGATTTTAGCTGGTTCTGCGCATCACCAGTTTGCGTCAGATCCACCTGATCACGGCGCGGGCACTTCATTTGAAAAGCCAGACCAGACCGCCGCTATGTTGGACGGAGGGCGAGAAGTTTTGTTGAGAAACATTTTGAAAGTGGGACAAAGTTTTCAACAGTAACCAATCAAAACGAACACGAAGGTGTACACGATGCAATATTTAAAACTAATGCTCCATAAATCTGTTTTAACATCTTGTAACGAGGTGATAATTTTGGTGTCTGGCTGGATTTAAAATTCCCGGTAATATTGTGACGCAAACTGATGTCTGGAGCTCATTGGCTGAAGTCGGATTCGATGCGCAAGAGCCAAAGATTCGTTTTAGTAAATGGTTCCAGGCATCCGATTTGTGTATGCAACTTCCAAGATACGAGTTGCGACGACTCACAACAATCTCTTTGCCCGAAGCGTTCTTTGATCTCGGTGAACTACAGTCTAGCGAAGTCCGCGTGGAAAATGGTGAGTGGTGGTGAAATGTTTCTTGTATTATATCTATTCATCCTACATGTAATAGTTGATTCGAAAGTAATATTTGGCGAAATATGTAATTAGAAACAGTTTATAAGTATTAATCTTACCGACGTTTTTGAATATTATTAGAAATGTGAATTTTTTTAAAGGACGAAGATTAGGGTTTCACATTGAGAACATATTGGTGTGAATCTTTCCGTATTAATGTTAGTTTGGTCGTAACTTTATAATGTGTCACAATAAGCTAAAAATATTCATCTACAAATTGTCTTTAAGAATGGATATATCGTTTTAGACAGTTTGAATGCGGTAGAATTGTGTTGTAACATGTTACGGTTATATTTCGTAGTCTACCCACAAGAAGAAGACCAGGAAGTTGAGAGGACATGTGAGCCACGGTCATGGTCGTGTCGGTAAGTAATTCTTTGCTTTATAGTGGTCTCCAAACCCCTAGACCTTTTGAATTCTAATTTTGAAAGAAATGCACTGTATACAATTCATAGTGTACAATGTGAAAGTAACGTACGAGTCTTTCATTTACTTGAACGTATAATTAAGCTAGGAAATCCCTAACGTTTAAAATTTTCTAGGAAAGCACAGGAAGCATCCTGGTGGTCGTGGTAACGCTGGTGGTATGCATCACCATAGGATAAACTTCGACAAATACCATCCAGGGTACTTCGGAAAGGTTGGTATAATCATCGTTATTTAATTTTCACATCTTTTAAACTGATTAGAAGTTGAATAGTTAAAAGCATACAGTAATATTTTAATAAAAGTCTTTATGGATTTGTAAAATGGATGGAAGGGAAAAGGACTTGTGAACACTCATTTAAATGAAAGTTCATAGATGTATTTAGTAATAGAAGTATCATAGTTGTATTTGCAGGTTCTTATTAATGTTTTTATTTTGATTCCAGTTGGGTATGAGGAATTATCATTACCGACGCAATACTAAATGGTGCCCGACATTGAACTTGGATAAGTTATGGACTCTGGTCTCTGAAAAGCAAAGACTAAAATACAAAGCAGACCCTGATGGCAAAGCTCCTGTCATAGATGTTGTGAGAGCTGTAAGTATTTGAGTTCATAACAGACTACAGAAAAGTCATTGAGTTACAAGGTTCTCCTGGTTCTGAGGGTGTTCTTGGAATAAAAGTTTAAGTAATTGTGAAAGGCTTTATGAGAAGAGTTGACTGGTAGGTGTTGAACAGGAATGAGGGAAATTAGGGGGGCGGCTGTATTCTCTATAATGAAGATGTGATTTTAGATTCGCAGGGTCATGATTTCAGTCAGATTTTATCCAGTTTCCTTCAGAAACCATAGTTTTGAATGCGCACTGCTGGGAGATGTGTGTAAAAAGTCAGTAGACTAATTTGCAATATATATTCTTTTGAGATGTAATAATCATTGCATTCCAATATTAAGGTACAATGTTGCAGTGGAACTTTATTAATTTTGCTGCTAGCATTATTTGTTGCAGTATGGGGTTGGGGGCATTCTTGTATGTATATACTGTATTTATCAGATATAAGGTGACCTAATTTAGAAGAGACTTCCTAAGAATTTTAAAAAATTTTCACTCCTTACTATTTGGTCAATAAAATTGCAAATTGTCTAATTAACTGAAAAATAACCCTGTTGATGAGAATATTAAAACTTATTAAAGAAGTTATCACTATTTTCTTGTTCTTTAAAATAATCATAATTTTTGGCACTACTTCACAAATATTGTTTCTTGTTTTGGCCCTCCGATACAGCATTGTCCTATACTCTTTTAGTCCCCCTCTGAAAGTTGGGCACGTTCATTTGTGTTCCGAGTCTCCACTGATGCCACCTAATGTGACCTTAAGTGTCCCCTGATTTTTGCAAATTGTTAATTTTGTTAATTGGAATGTACTCGAAATTGATGTAGTTTAACGTTTATGTGATAAGGTTGCAAATGGAAAACTCTTAAATCTGTTTCATGGGTAACTGGGCAATAACCAATTTTCTATGATTGGGAAGGCAGTTTTCTAAGATGCTAAGATATTATTTCTTAGTTATCCTCTGCGGTAAAATGTGTACTTTATAAATGTGAATATTTATTTCCATCTCTTGCAAACCACAGATTTGCACTTGTTGGGTATCAAACTGAGAGTTCACTCAGCCTTGTTGATCTGCACATCATGGAACAAAATCTTGGCAACAATTTTTATGTAATTTCACGATATATTTCCTTTGATACAATGTCATTTGTGTGAGATACCCCTTACTGGCTCGTTCAAACGTATTGGTCTGAATTGCCAGTCAAACTTGCAGTGGTTACTGAAAACATGTCTGCGAATGTAATTAGTTATTACAGATTAATGTGATATTTTCATCATCTTCACAACTTGTTTAATTAATATTTAAGAGTTTGGTGACATTTCATGGAAAGGTAATATATTAACAAACTATTTATCCAATTGTGATGAGGTTTTTTCCTAAATTCTTTGTTTGAAAAAATGGGAGTTGTCTTATATTAGCGGATTAACTGTAGTGTGTGAGAATCAGTGGATTTCTGATGAAACAATATGCTTCAAAGGCAATAATAAGCCGTGCTTATGTATCCCCTCAGTTAATGTGTCACGGATTGTCAAATCACAGCAGTATTGTGAAATGTCAGCTTTTAGAGGGTAGCAGGAGAACAAATGGTGTAAAAAAACTGCATGCCAATGGCCTTGTGGTTGCTGCTGACAGACATGTCCTAATAGCACTCTTATTTCTCATCTATTTCTCAACACTCAAAAAAAAAAAATAGATAGCTACATTTCCCGGGCATTTCCTTTTGCTGCCTTTCACAATACTTCCAGTGTCTAATGAAAACATTAGCACATGCCATTTTAGTAATCATACTCCACAAGTTACAATTGTTTGCTGCTTTTGTCTGTTTATATAATGTCTGAGTCAATACATACAGTTTGGAAGGAAATGCCAGCACATCAACTCAACTTCTGTGATATGGCTACAGTTTGTAAATGTATTGCTTCGTCCTAAAGTTAAATAATTTTTCGGATGAACGCAGTGAAATCTGCCAATGATTTTTCACACCTCTTATTAATTCAAAAATAATGAAACAAGACAGTGTCCAATGAAATGAAGTGAATTTGACCACATCATTGCTATCCTGAGTCCAAAATTCCCCCCTGTACATGAAATTATTTTTTTAAACTGGAACATTTATTTTTGTGAATTATTTGACTATACATGTTTTCATTCAACCGTAATCTTATAATAATGATATCCTTCATGAGATAATAAATCAAAATTGTGATATATTTGTTACTGTCCCAAAACAGTTCATAATTTTTGAAATTACACATAGAGATTAAATGGGCCTGGAAAAACTGGAAGGAATGTTCTCATATTTCTTCAGAGGGAATTAAAATACTGGGAGAGACATTTAAAAATGTTCAGTGTTGAAATGTATAAAACAGAACCGATGAAAAACTGGGACAATACACGAGTCGAAATGACTCTTCCTGAACGTTCTAGATACATTCATTATTTTTCATAAAATATATTTTTTACAAAAGTCAAATTTTAAGATACAGTAAATATACAAACATGATGAAAAATCATAAAATCCTCTCTGCAAAAGCAATGAAGTTTCAAGGATTTAAAGAGCCAGGAGTGAATATATTTTTATTTTTTACTTTTTTTGCACTCACTGGGCGTGAAACTAAGTCTGTGTTCTTGTCAATCATCTTGATACGTTAAAATCTCAGAAACAATTTTCTGGTTCCAATTCGTTGATTCCAACTAACCTGACGTATTCTGCGAGTTCAAGATGACTATTTTTGGCATGAGATATTTAGGGAAGAACTTTCTTAAATTGTGAATGCTGTATTTGTATAATTCAAGTTGCAACTGTTACTAATAATAAGTACATACTGCGTAGAATCATTAGTTTTGAATATCTGAAGATATTATGTGCTTGCCCTTATATCAATGTTCTTTTACAGGGTTATTACAAGGTTCTGGGAAAAGGTGTTCTTCCCAAGCAGCCTGTCATTGTGAAAGCAAAATTCTTCTCCAAGCGAGCTGAAGAAAAGATTAAGAGTGTGGGTGGTGCTTGTGTATTACAGGCTTAAACTGCCTTATGAGTGTAATAAAAGGTTCATAAACTTTTGTTTCTATATTTCACTATCAAGATATTAATGATTTCCATTTGCCCAACTGTTTCAACCTACTCCTTATATTCCTATGACAAAACCTCATAGATACAAAGTAATTAAGTCCACCCTCTGGTAAATTTTTTTCTGTATCATTGTGGCTTTGGAAGGAATTAAGCCTTGAGGGTTGGTGTGTGCGCGTGTGTGTCTGTTAATTCTTACATATTCAGACAAAATGTCATTTTGTTAGTTGATGTACTTCGTCAGCAATTTCCTTTTGTATAATTAAATTCAAAGAATTGTCACCCCAACCGGAATTCGAACCTGGGTCTCTAGGTTTATGCCCATTTGCTCTAACCACTAAGCTACAGAGGCAACCAATTCTTTTCACAGGTATAAAAAGGTGGCAATTATACTTTTTTATAACATTACATGTTTAACCCATTAATTTGATATAAGCCGTGGAACATCATTAGGACTTACATTATTACTTATGTCCATGGTTACTTGCATTACACTTCAGTTTTTGAAGTATCCCAATTACATGTTAAACATGTTTAAAGCTGATAACATCGTGATTCATGCTTCTTGAAGCAGTAGGAATAATAAATTTGTGGCGTTGTGTATTTCCAGATGGATTGATTTGAAACTCAGAATCATGCTCTATCATGCTGCCCCCATTGTCATACTGATTTTGTCTTGACAATGTATTTGGTACATCTGTTATACGTCTTTGTATATTAGTGTGTTAATCATTTTTATTTGGTAATTATTTGCAATAAAATTAATCATGTGTTATATTAAGATGCAAATTCGTTTCTAGGTCTTATGGTATAGTGAAGAAAAATGTGAAAACAAGTGAGCATTTTTTTCAGTACATCCGTTTATGGTATTGAATATTTTTGGTCTGAGCTTTGTAGAAGAGGTAGAGATTAGTCGGGCCAAATCAACCAAGGATTATTCATTTTGGAAAAAATGTATGAATAGTTTCGGCGCTTGTTTTCTTCATGAACGGATGGGCGTTTTGAAGAAAACAATTTACTATCTGACGTAAGAAAGTAGAGTAAGTATTGTAATCGTTAGCCAGAAAGGGGTATTTTCAACATAACTCTGTATTGCTTGGCCCTGGTAATGAAAAAGCAGATAAATCTTGTTCCAATAAATAGATAAACTACCTCTGACACGTGTAGTCAGATTCCGTTTTGTGGGTCTTGAATGCTGAAATATTAATTGACATAACGCCTACCCTTCTGTGTGTGGTCAACCCCAAGCCGCTTAGTCGATTTACTTCAAAATGGTATTCGTAGGTCAGTTTATTCCAATTTTTGGAATAAACTTGTACCTTGGATAGCGTAAAGGTCGCTTATGGAATGGTGCATGTCTCATTTTCGTTGAAGTAAGTGATTTTAGGAAATTTGCAAAATTAAATTGTGGGTATTCCTACACCTAAAATATTGAAGATAGATTTTTACTTTCTCGTGTACATAAATATGGGGAAAATGTATGTGGTATAGAGAAAGTTATGTAATGCTGTGGAAAATAGATTGCGAGATTTCAACGGAAATGCAGGTTTCGGGGTACTCAGATACAGCAAAAGTGGTTTTTTGCAAAACGTCTGTCCGTCCGTTTGTGAACACTACTAACGCCTAAACCATATGTATGATCTCTTCCAAATTGGAAAATCCCGTGTCGATATGGCTCCAGTTGAAGCTTTGAAATTTTGAAAAACATTAGTTAAAATTTGGGAGTCCTTCACATGAAGCCCCTGGGGCATTCTCAAACTTTTCAAAAACGACTCCACATTTTTGGTACGGGTAGTGATAAACGAACCCTATACGAAGACATAAAAGCCATATTGCTCTATTTTTTTTTTTTTTTTTCAAGAATTACAAAAATTTAATTTTTTTGACTTCTCTCTCGTCGGCAATCTTTACATTAGAGGCGATTTCTTCACATTATTATATTGATGAGTACATGTGCTTTAAATGTCAAATAAAGTTTGTCGAAAACTCAACAGTTTTCTGTAAAAATGAGCTCAAAATTACACATTTTCAAATACGCCCGAACGCCATTTTCTCAAAATCGGCTTCAAATTTTTCCAATGTATAGTGCCAATTGCACAGTTTAATATGACAAAAGTTCATTTTGGTGTATTCTTGAAAAATTACATGGTAATTTTTTTAAAATATAACTCACGTTAATAGGGCCATTTATTTGTATGCATTACATTTGTGAGTGGATGTGCTTCAAATGACTTAAAATAAACTTTTTCGGAAACTCAATAGATTCCTGTGAGAAAAAGCTTAAATTTCGTATTTACAGTAATGCTTTATCGCTATTTTCTTAGAAATTACTACGAATTTTTTGATAGAAACTTCAATTTAGGGCGAGGTTTTAGTCTTTAATATTCTTGAAGTACTACTATGAAAGCAAAAAAGGTGAGAAATTGTAAAAAAAAAGTACGTACTTTGGGCGATAATAGACGGCAGCTGGCCAGAGAATGGAGCCAGGCCACACCAAGGAATTTAGAAAAAATTGGTACGAGAAAGTCATTCTGTAGCACCTCAAGTTAATTTCTCATATGCGGAGTAATATACGTAGTATAGAGAAAGTTCTGTAGTGCCGCGGAAAATCTGTTTCAAGATTTCAATGGCAATATACGTTTTGGGGACCCCTGATACGGAAAAAGTTTTTCTAAACGTCCGTTTATCGTACGTGAACAACACTAGCGCCTAAACTACGTAGGATTTTTTTCCAGATAACCCAACTGCCTATCGAAGCCTGCCTCACTACTCGAAGCGCTGCGATTTTGAAAAGCATTGATGGGGGTACTTTCCAAGAAGCTTTTTGGAAAGTTTGGAAAATGGAAGTACTTTCTAAGGGACAGTGTTTTCAAAATTGAAAATAGATTTTTCCTTCAAGTAAAATTTGTTCTCCATTCTTTCATTAGGGCCATATACATTTTTTTGCACATTTCGCACAATATTGCCTGCAAATGTGCTGTATCTATATAAATAAAAACGAATCTCCGAAAAGTATGTAAGCACATAAATTTCGGACGACTACACTAAATTGGTTATTTTTTTTATGCATGCCTGTGTGTTGTCAGGACAAGGGTTGTATAAAAGAATGTTCAAAAAAATCGAACAGAAAATGTTTAAAAATCTTATGAAAAGTGAGGGAATCAGAAGACTGAGAGATCTTCAATATACTAACAAATTATTAAAAGAGGAAAAGGAAGAGGAGAAAAGAGATAAAAAGGAATAGATAGGGGAGAAGTGAGAAAGGTGAAGAAGGAAAGAAGAGAAAGATGGTAAAAGTGAGAAAGGAGTGAGGGAAATAGAGAAGGGAAGAGAAAGAGAGACGGAGACGGGGGAAAAGAAAGTGGAAGGAGGGAGAAACAGGAAGAAAAGATAGGCAAAAAGAGGTAGGTAAAAGTGAGATAAAAAAGAAAAGTGGGAAATGAGAGAGAAAGAGGAAAAAGAGAGGGCAGGACGTCTACCGGGTTTTGCTAGTTAAAACAATTCGTTTATAGTGAGATGCAAAAGATGTCAAGATTACGGATACACCAGAAATTACTGTATAAAACTTCAAAATGTGTAAGATGTGGTAGCTCGCATGAATCGGGGAACTATAAAATAAGCCCTCAACATAATCCAATCTGTGCTAATTGTGGTGAAGCCCACTTAGTGTTCTCACGTACTTGTGCATATTTTAAAAAAAGACAGGAAGCTTTCACTCAAAAAAATTCTTCAAACTATCTTTATTCACAAGCAGGTAAGAATCCTCCACCTCCCTCTTCTTTCCATTATCCCCTAAAGACAATAACTTTCAATCTAGATATCTTTACCCTCAACCCCATCAAACCTGTATTCCAAAACATTCTTAATAACTACTAAATAATTCTCCTCCTGAAAGTACTTTCCTGCAGCCAGGTGTAATGTCAGAAATAATAAATCAAGTAATTAAAGCCCTTATTCCAATAATCAAATTCATATTGCCCTAGCGGCCTATCCATATTTATTTCAATTTAATATCACTCAATATCTATATATTTAAAAAAATAAGGTATTCTGCCAAGGCTTCGTTTAGAGATTCTACTGAACCGATTGTAGTACTTTTTTCCTTTAAATGAAAGAATGTGATCCCTAGATGTGTTATATATTGTTTGCGTTGATTCACCAACATTTATGGTGAAAATTAATTAATTAAATCTTTCTTTAATAGTACGTTTATCAATAGTCGATTGTTTTTTTTTTTTTTAAAGAGCGGCTGCTTTCAAAGGGTGGCGCTACTTGATGCTTTATTTTGATTGTTGAGATTTGTTTAGAATTCGGCAAGGTTTTGTTTCAATGTAATAATTGCATTGTGGTGTTGAAAGTTTGCATGTATTTGCTTTTGTGGTGAATTTTATAGAGAACATGCGCACAATGAGTTTTGCTCGGTTGTAATACTTAAATGAAGTTGTTTACAGGTTATGTCGAATTCCGAATCTTTGCCCACGCGCCCCAAAAGACGCAAACGTACATTAACTGGGCGCAGGGAAAGAGAAAGTCAGCGTAGGTGTCGTGATAATGAGGTCGTTTCGTTTTCTGTTGGGTCGTTGTCTATAAAATTTCAGTTTTGTTCTGATTTGTACTTCCCATGTGAGAGAAATTCTGCAAACTAGTTTACTCTGTATTGCTTAAATGCTAAAATAAGTTTACCTTCGAGCAATATGCCAGAAGAAATCAAAGAGTTGCTTATAGGAGATGACACATAACCGTCAGTATAATATTATAATAGTCATTATAATAGTCAATAACCGTCAGTGTAATAGTGCTCTTTCTTTTGTGTAATTTGGTGCCGATATTACATTGCAACCTGGTCATGGGCCATGCGTGTTCAAAATTTTGGGAACTCCACATCACAGAATATCTTCGTTGTACCCTGAAGATCCAAACAATGCAACATATTGTGAACATTAGTCTGAACACAGTATTTTACATTTATCTCAGATACCACCGTCAACTTTTGACGGGTTCTCACTAGTAATCAATAATAATATTACCTCTTTCACCTTCCTAAACTGTGGAATAATCCAGAGAAACAGTTATTTTTTAAGTACGGTACCTGTTAATGACTTATTGTATAGATATAGCTTTCATAACGGAATCCTATCTAGTTTCTAAAGACCAAATTAAATTCCCAGATTTCACAGAGCGGATAGGCCCTCCCGCAGAGCTGCAGGTGGAGTAGCTATAATAATTAAATAATCTCTACGTCATGACTTACTCCCTCCACAGATAATGCCAGGTCTCGAGAATATAGCTATTGCCCTTCATCAACCAGCAGCCCCCCCCCCCCCACACACACACACACTCGTACTTGTAACAGTTTATAAACCCCCATAACATACCCCTGAAACAAGCCCATCTTCGCACAATAGCCTCCTCTCCAGCCCCCACATTTGCATTCGGTGGCTTCAATTCCAAACACCAGGGCTGGGGCTGTAGAACCACTTCACCCAACGGAAAAATTCTATTCAACAGTCAAACTTCTAAACCAAAACCTAACTGTCTTTGCACCTATCGACCCTGCCCATTACCCACATAATCAAAGAATTCCACATGACATTCTAGATATTGTAGTGGCCAAAGATTTTAATAAACCTTTATCACAATTTGTTCTAACATTCCAATTCAGATCATTGTCCAATACTAATAGTATCTACAAACACAATAATAACATCGTCTTCGTTGAATCCATTCCTTAAAAAAATTAAATTGGCAAGTATTTGAAGATAAACTAAGCAATTTAATTCATCTGCCTCCTTTCCCAAAGTCTACTAATGAAAGAGAACAAACAATATCATTTCTTACAAGGCCATTCTTCAGACAGACAAAGAACTATCTCTGAAACCTAAAAATCCAATTCGTCTCTTTACGAATCCCATCCCTCGTGATATACTGATCGTCATGTCCCTCATACGTAAAATCAGACGCCAATGGCTGATACACCGCTTCCCTTTCTTAAAAGCGAAACTTAATAAAGCTACGGAAACAGTCCACAATGCTCTCAACCAATATCATAGGCATAAATTTCAACTCCTCTCCATATTATATAAAAATTCGAACAACCTTTGAAAAGTCTACCAACATTTCACCCGTCCAATCCAGACAATCCCCCTGCTTACAACTGAATCAAACATTGCGTATACGACCCTCGAAAAGCTAGACGCACTCTCTGCACACTTAATATCTGCATACACACTAGATTCACCTCCCCACCACCGAGAAAACACTTGTAGAAAAATTCCAAAATGAACCATATATCACTCCACCGTTTCTTATTGATTATATCTCTCCAGCCTACGTAAAACAATTAATCAAGAAAATAAAAAAACAAATCTTCCCCCGACACCATATCTAATCTTACTCTAAAACACCTTCCACCATATGCCGTTGCTTATTTAACTGCTATCTTCAACAGTTGTCTAAGACTCGGATTCTTTTGCTCATTCTGAAACAAAAATCAATAGTAATTCCAAATTTAAAACCGAATAAATCCCCAAAACTTCCATCAAGTTACAGTCGAATTAGTCTACAACTAGCATATGCAAACATTTTCGAAAATCTTATCTTATTCGTATTAAACGCCTACCTCGATAAAATAAATGGAGTTCTGCTACATCAATTTGGATTCCGTTCTCTTCACTCATCAACCCACCAATTATTAAGAATTGTTGAAGAAATTGCTCTAACTTATCAATGTAAACAATTCTGCGTAGACTTCGTGCAGGCATTTGATAAAGTCTGGCACAATGGATTGTTATTCAAGTTACATAAACTAGGACTCCCAAAATATCTGTTCCAAACAATAAAAAGTTTTCTGGATAATAGATTCTTCACAGTAAAAATGAACAATACCGTATCCTTACCTACTCCAATTCTAACCGGCGTTTCTCAAGGTTCCCCACTCTCTCCAAGCCTCTTTAATATCTTCATGGCAGATATTCCTCAATTATCAAACTGTGCTACGGATCTTTGTGCTGACGACACAACAATCTTCACGTCTAAGCGACTTAATCTCTGAAGCAATAAATGACCTACGACAAGACTTAAATACTTTTTCCGAATAGACAAAAAAGTGGAGATTCTAACTAATTACATACACCCATCAAAACGCAAAACTAAAATGTTTGCCTTGCGAAGAACAAATATCCCTCCCCCTTTAAAAGTAAATAATTGTCCGATTACATGAGCCCCTTCAAATAAATCAAATACCTAGGCGTCCTCTTGATATACTAGTCTTACATGGAAATCTCATATTATTCACAGACTGAATACAACTTACGGAGCCCTACTCAAATTACATCCCTTTAAAAGTCATCTCTAAAAATTGAAAATTCTCTGTTTCTTTACAAATCAGTCCTAAGACCCTCAATAACTTATGCAGCCCCAATCTGTGGAGGTGCTGCTTCCTCCGTTATGAAACCCTTACAAACCTTCCAGAATAAAATCCTCCGTACAGTTACCAATGCCCCATTGTATTCAACCAATAAACAACTTCATAGAGAACTAGACATAGAACCAATTACAAATTACATTTCCTTACTGTCATTCAAATTCTTTTCCAACCTCCAAACTCTTCCTTACACCGGCCACTTTAACCTCAGAAAAACAGTATTGCTCCTACAAGAATTAAATCCTGTCTCCCAAAAGATCTGTTCCGCCCCCCACAACCTAGAGAAATTTTTATCTCACCTCTCACTATCTTGCTTTCTTCTTCTTCTTCTTTTATTTTACAGTCTTCTTCTTTTAATTTACAGTTACTCGTAACTTCTAGCCACTATCGACTATAAAACATATATAAATCTAATACTCACCTGTAAAGTGGGAATCCCACTGAATTGGTTAAAAAAGTTTTAAAATCTTTTTCAACGAAAATTTCCTTAAGAGGGTTTGCTCTTCAATAATATTCTTAATGTAATATTACGGTTCTAGTATTAAAAAACCGAAAAAATTGAGATGTCAAAAAAAGTCACTTTGGGCGGCGATAGATGGTCAGACTATGTGGCAAGCCCGAAAAGCGAACCCAGACTGAAGAAGTTAGAAAAATAACTAGTTCCAGAAAAGTCGAGTACCAGTTGTTTCCTGAATGAATTATGTTCTTTAAAGACTTATTGAAATAAAGGCATGTACAAAATTTTTCGAAAACATGAGCAAGTATGCTTGAATTATGTGCAATTTTTAAACAGTTTTTCTCAAAAACCGTCCGGAAAATATGGCACATTCTCATTTCCGGCGCACACTATTCTCGAAAATTGCAAAATTTTAACATTTAGAAATTACAAAATTGAAAATAGTTTTGCCCTAAGTGTTCGAAAAAATCATCTTTAAAAAAAACTAGTTTTTGCATAATTTCTGCTTGAAATGAAATATACTCTTGTCCCACAAGCTATGGGCATCCTCATAACTTATAAATGGCCTTATAAATGGTTATAAATGGTATCGAAATGCAGTTTTCGCTCAAGAAAGGGGAATCGTGGAGCAAGCAACATGCTTTTGAGATTGCTTTGCATTTTAGTTTTTGAGAAATTTAATCATCTTTGATTTTTTAAATTAAACTATGTACTTTTCTTACTAGCAATGATGAGATTATAAACAGAGGAATACAATGTCAATGTATAATGTACACCAGGTATAAAAAATCTTTAAAAGAGTACATATTTTTGTCTTTGTTGTTGTTGTTTTTTTTTCACTGAAAACAAGTGTTTGCTAAACCAATGTACCTGAATTCGAATTCTAGTATAGTGGTATTTTGTGAGTTGAAAACACTTGCGGGATAAAGTATAATGCAATTTTAATGTAATTTATTGATGACATACTTTTTATTATTAAAGGAAATCTGTTCTGAAATTGTGTCTATTATATGTATTCCTTAAAAAATGTTAAATCTGTAAAATCTGTCCATTAAAAAATGTGGACATGATTTTTTAAAAAAATATTATTTTGGCGTAAAACAGCTAAGCCGCTTTTCAAAAAAGGCAACAAAAATGAAATTCAAAATTATCGGCCTAATTCTCTTTTGCCAGTTTTCTCAAAAATATTAGAGACATTTTTAAGTACGAATGGAAACCTTTGTCAGTAAACACAACGCGCTTTCAGATTGCCAATATGGATTTAGGAAATCAAAATCTACGGAAACAGCCATAATCCCTTTCCTTAACAATGTCGCATCATCATTGGATGAAAATGAAGCACTTATTGGTTTATTTTTAGATCTTTCTAAAGCTTTTGACGTCTTTGATGATGACATTTTACTTTCAAAATTACCTTCATATGGAATCAGTGGAATTGCCCTAGATTATGTTCGTATCTTAAACAACGTTCTCAGAAAGTAGAAATACTCTACTGGAATGAAGGAAAATTATGTACACACCTTTCTGACCCTTTGCCAATTGCACGTGGATCGATTTTAGACCCTATTCTCTTCATACTACACGTAAACGATATGCCATCGACGACTCGATTCGAGTTTTAAGTTTTAACGTAAAATAAATAAATAAGGGCTGTCTTCACGATGGAAATAGCACGGCTTTTTGCGTCTTTCTCGGTCGTGCAGCTAGATGTCGCTTGGATCTGCAACCCTGCTTGATATGGTCGCGATCATGCGACATCTAGCGGCTCGACCAAGAAAGGCGCGAAAAGCCGTGCCATATTCCATCGTGAAGACAAGCACTGACGCGCCACGTTAAAAACCGAAGTATAAAAATACGATTTACATGTAACATGAAAGAAAACATTAAGTACGATAATTTTGTCTGGAATTTTATTTACTGTACGATAATTTTTCATCACTATACGATAACCGGCAAAGATGAGGAAATGGATGTTATCGTCGGTGGAGTAAAATTTAACATAATCGTCGTCTTTGGTCCAAACACAACATTATTAGCAAAGAATGTTGGGAACAGCTTAAAAGGAATCGACTTGTATGTAACTCATACCGCTCGAAGATTTTGTACTCTTACGGAAGCGAAGTGCCATTAAAATGTTTGGGTACTTTTATAACCAAAATTCAAATAATGGAAGACTTGAGCTGGAAGTTGAAATGTTTGTCGGAATATGGGAAGCGCTTCTGAGAAGGAGCGTTGACAGTGCTCCAAATCTACAAAAAGCAGTGAAAACTCTCCAAGAAGGGACTTCATCGAGGAATATTTTGAGGGAATTGTTCAACTGAGGGATTTTCAGCTGAAGATTTTAATTGATAACTCAGTGAGTTCAATCGCTTAGCTATTTTCAAGACAACCGTACAATGTACAAGATCAGTGTTAGTTGATTTCACGATTGATTGAAGAAGATATCGTGGAAAAAGTCAAGGGTTCTACGCCTTTGTGTCACCGGTACATATTGTACTAACGACGAACAAATATTGAAGATTATGTATAGATATAAATGGCTTTCCGCAGAAATGTTAAAGATACTGGAAAGAACACTGAAAAAAAGCCAAGATAGAAGGGGACCTGGCAGAGATAAGGAGACTAAATTCCAAGTTTCAAAAATCTGCTAAGAAAGAAAAGGAAGATAAAAACTGCTGAAAAGATAAAAACATATTCTTCCAAGAAAAATGCGCGGAAATAGAGAAATACAAGAAATCGAAATCAACAGATATGTTCCGGGCTATCAGAGAAATAAGCAGGGAATTCAAACCCAAAATAGGAAATATCAAAGGGAAGGATGGCACTGTTCTAGCAGTCAGGTTATAAGAAGATGGCAACAATGCATTGCAGAATTATATAAACTCCAAGAAACTACTAACGAAAACAACGCGGTATATTATGAAAAAGAACCTCTAATATTAGAACGTTTCGCGAAACGTTTTCGCCATTTAAGGAAAACGAAGCCTCAGATTGAAAATTGATCTTCACCATTGTAATCGCTATTAAATTTCGAGTTAGGACGTAGTTTTTCAGATGAATCGATCAGGTTTTTCGTCCAGTTTCCCTGATCCATTGAGCAAATGCTGAGATGGCCCCTTGTTTTGCTTCTGGACATAAATGTAACTTCATTTTCTGTGCACGTCTTCTAGAATTCAGTGGGAAATACAATTATTCAAATTATCGTTTCCACGTTGTCGCGGCAGGAAGTAATAAGAGACAAAATTTATTGCTTATTTATCCTTGAAAATAGATTTTATTACATGGGAGTTTTTTTGTTTTTTTTCTCCCTTTCAAAATTCAAAATTTATTGCTTATTTATCCTTGAAAATAGATTTTATTACATGGGAGTTTTTTTGTTTTTTTTCTCACTTTCAAAATTCAAAATTTATTGCTTATTTATCCTTGAAAATCGATTTTATTACATGGGAGTTTTTTTGTTTTTTTTCTCCCTTTCAAAATTCAAAATTTAAGTAGTATATGATTTGAGTGTAGGGATCACAGAATTTTGAAAATGTGCACACAATTCACTTTTCCCCATAGCCCGTCATACGCAGTTTTAACTGTTTTTTGACGTAAATAAATAAATAAATAAATAAATAAATAAATAAATAAATAAATAAATAAATAAATCGGCGTCCCGTCGAAATTCGAAGAAAAATTCAACAGGGGGTTGGGGGGTCAGCGATTATATTTCACGATTTTAACCAGAATAATGGATATGCTCATATCTCTAAACTATTGCGAATTCTCAATTCTGGAGGCACAGCCTTGTTCAGAATGTTATGAACTTAGAAATATCGTTGTGCCTCATTCGGACGGAAAATACGACACTCGAACCGCTTTTTCTCATTTTGGCATATTTTCAACATTTCTAAAAGTAAGTCACTTTTGACCGGCTGTATCTCTAAACTATTATTCGCTCTACGACGCTGAAATCAGCGCGAGAGACGGAGAGTACTCTTCTCTTTGTTTTCCTATTTACGACTGGTATTTTGATCACGGAAAACGTAAAGACAACGGCGACAATATAGATTGCATTTTGGTGTAAAAAGGCGTATTTTATGAACGTTTTCGCGAATTTAAGGAAAACGAAGCCTCAGATTGAAAATTGATCTTCGCCATTGTAATCGCCATTAAATTTCGAGTTAGGACGCTAGTTTTCAGAAGAACCGGAGTCCTGTCGAAATTTGAAAAATTCAACAAGGAGGGTCGATTAAATTTTACAATTTTAACCAGAAAAAAAGATTGGCTCATATCTCCTCAACCTCATAATAAACAGTGCAATTAGCACTATCTTTTGAAAAAATGTGAAGAATGTGGAGCCGTTTTTGAGAAAATGGGGTTTGAGCGTTTCAGAAAATGCGTAATATTGTGCTCATTTTTACAGAAAACTATTGAGTTTTCGGGAAACTTTACTTGATATTTTTTAAAGCACATGGTCTCATAAATTTAATATTGTACAGAAATTGCCTTTTATGTAAATTTTGCAGACGTGAGAGACAAGTCAAAGAAATTTCATCTTTGAATTTTTTGAAAAACAAAAGAATATAGCAATATGGCTTGGCGTTTATACGGCGTCACGGCATATGGTTTGTTTGCCATTAATCTGGCCAAAAATGTAAAGAAAAAATTTGGTGCCGATTTTGAGAAAATCGTGTTTGTGCTATTTTTTAAAATTGCAAATATTGCACGCACTATTGCACGAAAAGTGCTAAAATTTCCAAAAAAAAAAATCTTCATGACTTAATTCAAATAACTATTTATGTATAACAAGTTTTATTTCTAGGAAAAATCCATGTCTTCAATTTTGTAGTTGTAGAAAGACGCCGGAAAAAATCAAACTTTTGCAATTTTCGAAAATTCAGATTTAACCGTGAAATTCTGACATATTCCATCTTTATACGTGTATTTTGCTGTTATCTTACAAGAAATTTAAGGGAAAAAATCGGAGCTGTTTTTTTAGAAAAGCAGAGGAAAAGGCGATTTTTTAACAGAAAATATCTTATTGCCGAGCCCTTGTAACGAAAACGTAGTGACTGTATTTGTACTATCGTAGTGCATACGTAACTACTGCATCATTAGAAAAGTCCATCTTATATGTTCTGTGTTATCTGTAGAACTCGTATATACAGTCGCTCACATTGCTGTTCGTACACCGAGGTTATTCGGGCATATTTTTATGAATTTCATGTCTGGCACCCTAATCTAGTGATTACGCAAAACTATTCATTTTCATACTTTGTCAACAGGGTCAGTCTGTCAATTGCATAACGGAAAATTGGAGTATTTTGAATACGCCTCTCTCCCTGTAACGCACCCTAAACGCGCGCTTGAACTCCCCTTAATAATTACGTAGTAACGCTAGCGACAACATACCCTAAAAAAAGCAAGCAGTGAAAATAAATTATAGCACAGTAGTAACAATGTGTATTTATTTTATTTGTGTTGTATATTAAAATGTATGGCAATTATAGACGGTATCAGTTGGTGATGCTGACTGCATTTGACAATAAGATTGGGGGCAAGTTGTCAATGTAGGAAGGACGCATAGGCGAGAAAATTTATGTTCACAAGCCATGCCCAGACCGTCGTGTGTGATCAGTCGGTGAGAGTCTACAGCGCAAAGGGTAGAGCCGAATAAGGAGATGAAAACTGCCCCCGAACCAAATCGATAATCGCGATGCTCATATGAAAGATATTAGAAAATGCCGTATATTTCCAAAAAAGTGGACTTTAAATGCGCCTTTTGTAGCCTCGTCTCTGCTTCCATCAAATTCGATATGGATGTTTTTCATGGGAAGCTCCCAGGTATGTTGGAGTGTGATCATTACTGACCAGAGGAATTCTCTCCCCCCAACCTTTCCAGACATGGGTTCTCAATGAACCAGGATCGTTCAAAGCTTGTAACTTGAAATGATGAACTCGCGATGGACAATGTCATTCTGAGAGCCCAAAGAAATTCCACCACAATATCAACCGATTCTTGAGCTCCTGGGGTATATTTTGCTAACAGCACCAGTTTGTCAGCAAATGCTAACACGGACATACTCCTTTCCAATACTGTGTAACCTGACACGTTTTCCAATTTCTCAAGCAGGCACTCCATAATGAGATTAAAAAAAGGAGGGGGGCAAAGGGTCCCCCTGTCTTACTCTACGAATTGGCACCTCAATTCCTTTCGAGGGGTGCTGAATGACGGAGGAAACGTCGGCGTAAGAGTCTATTACCAAATTGGTAAAGGCATCAGGGATCCCTTTCCTGGACAGAGCCACCACCTCCTAGAGTTATAACTCTATAACTCTACAACTCTACAACTCTACAACTCTACAACTCTACAACTCTACAACTCTACAACTCTACAACTCTACAACTCTACAACTCTACACCTCTACAACTCTACAACTCTACAACTCTACAACTCTACAACTCTACAACTCTACAACTCTACAACTCTACTACTCTACAACTCTACAACTCTACAACTCTACAACTCTACAACTCTACAACTCTACAACTCTACAACTCTACAACTCTACTACTCTACAACTCTACAACTCTATTTATTTATTTATTTATTTATTTACGTCAAAAAACAGTTAAAAACTGCGTATGACGGGCTATGAGGAACTACAACTACAACTCAACAACTCTACAACTCTACTCTACAACTCTACAACTACAACTCAACAACTCTACAACTCTACAACTCTACAACTCTACAACTCTAGGTGGTGACAGAGACCACCGAATCGCCGCGTGAGGTAGTGTCAAATGCTTTGGATAACCACAGCGCCGACACCAACCTTTGCTTTTTTCATGTCTCAGACTGCTTCATGAAGAATTTGAACGTTAGCGAAACAGCCAGGTGCAGGGATAAACCCTTTTTGACGTGTTAGAAGTAATTTACCCTTTTTAGAGGAAATAATCTACTACATACAAGGACAAGATTTATCCACTTTTTTGTTACGAGGGCTCGACAATAAGATTGTGTCGAAAATTCGCCGTTTTCCCCTAGCATTACAATACTTTCTCTATACTGCGTGAGCAGTAGCGAGAAAGTAAAATGGTCGTTTCGTAGATTTTGATTTTCTAAATCCATATTGAGAGTCCGAAAACGCTTCGTTTTTTCAGAGAAAAGTTTCCATTCGCATAAAGAAAAGCCTCTCTAATACTTTAGAGAAAACTGAGAAAAGAGAAATTGGCCGATAATTTTGAATTTCATTTTCGTTGTCTTTTAAAAATGTGGTTATATTTTTACTGTTTTGAAAATATCTGGAAATATTCGTGTGAAAATGTAAGTTAACGGGCGTATAAAGGCGACAGAATTCTTAATGAACAATCGGGAAATTCATCTAAACCAGCTTAATAGTTATTTATTTTTAATGTATCGCCTATTCTGATTACTTCACTAGACGTTTCAGAAACAAACATCGTGTCGAAAATATTCTTGGAAACGTATGGTGTTGAATTTTCTGGGTTTACTCCCTCCATGAGATCAACCACTGAAAGAGTTTGTTGAAGAGACTTGCAACTTGTACCGAATCACTTACCCCTCTCTCTCTCTCATAATCCTTTCTACAACATTCTCTAGAAAGTTTCGAGATGTTGTGTATATTTGACATTTCACATTGCTTTAGTTTTGTCATAATTTGTTCAAACATTCCCGACATGGAACAAATAAACTAATTTGCAGGTTTCATACATTATTGAGACAGTCTCTCTGGCTTTTGGTATAACTGAGTGAGGCAAGTACGCATCTTTTTAAGTTAATATTGAGTGAGAATTCACTTGGAATGTATGATAAGTTTTATCTCTTCCTTATCTTAAGGTGTATTCAACAGGAAGCCTAGGGAATATTTTGGTAGTACTTGATAAGTTTCAACAGCAACCTGGATGCATTTTAACCTGTCAATAATATAGGAGAAGGGAAAATGGAAAAAAACAATGAATATTGGAAAAATTGTGTCAACTGGCTTGTGAGATGTGAAGTTTTAAGGCCAGATCATCAAACACTGCAAAATGGAGCACATGTAGAAGATTTGGCATATACGTTGAGAGATGGTGTACTTTTATGTTGTCTCATTAATATTTTGGAACCGGACTGCATTGAGATGCAAAATATCAATTTGAATCCACAGTCAACGAGAGTGAGTTTATGCTTTAAATCTGTATAAGTATATGACGTATAAAAATATTTGTCTTATGTTATAATTTATTTTTTAATAAAACATTAAAGAATGTAAATCTGTGTTTGTATAAGACAAAAATGGATCCACTCGTTATAAGGTAGTGAAGAATTATAATTTTATTATGTAGTACATTTTTTTTACAGTGTTTGTGCATACAGAATATTGATATATTTTTACAAGCCTGTCGTGATAGTTTTTCCATGAGGACTCAAGATCTATTTGAATCTTCAATGCTATTTGACTTGACAGGGTTTCATCAAGTACTTGTCACATTGTCTATACTTTCGAATACTCCTAAAGCACGTGAGAGGACTGCTTAGTAAGTAGTACCTGTTCAAATTATTAGGTTACTGAAACTTCATTTTTCTTAAATTATTCCAAAATAATTTAACTTATCTATGTGTTAGATATGGTGATTATTAAGATTAATAAGTAAAATATTGTCTTTTGATTTTATTAAAATATATAAACTTGTTCTCATTATTTCTTTTTAGTGGGTTCAACATTCCTCAGCCTGATGCATTCAGTAAGCTGAATATAGGGTAAGATAATTCAGTACATTTTTTGAGCTTTAATTTGTAGTTTTTCTTAAAGAACATAAGGCAGAGTTTAAGTAGAAGAAGTGTTAAACTATGAGCAAATAACAGGGGATTTATTTATTTTTTGTTGTTAGTGGTAATGGCTCTAATATTCATAATTTGTTACCCAGCAATGTCTACCAATTTATCAAATATTTGTGTAGATCTATAAGATGACAGTATCTGATTTAGTATTTTGAAAAAGAAAGCAAAACTTGAATTGCATGTGCACTTCATGTAAAGAAGAATACCTTTTAATTCAAAAGTTTTCTAACTCTCTTACCTCATTTAGGTCTACTATTTATTCTCTCTTGAGAATCATTTAATACAAAATTATCCAAATTTTTAAAGAATTTTAATCTTTTTGGTGATGAAAATCAGAGGCAAATCCAGCCAATCATTAGGAGGGGTGGGAGCACCATACATGTTTGTTAAATAATAAACATAAGTGTTATTACATTGTATAATATTTTTGTAGTGTACGTATATATGATACTATAAAATATTATTTTTTAATTAATGACTTAATGCCAACATAAATATTTAAATCAATTTTGCAAAATAAAGGGAGGTAACAAATGAAAACTCTTGGCCATTTAGGTGGGAGATTCCCCCGTGCCCTCCTTCCCCCTGGATCCACCACTGGTGAAAACACAACTCGTCGTTTTGATATTTTTCTATTGCGACAATCCCATTCATTGTACTGCACTGGATAAATCTTAACTTAAATATTTTTTCAGTCTATAACATAATCTGTAATTACTAATTGTTGACTTATAATATATTTGTGAAATGTAATGAAGTATCTAAGTTATTTATACCATTCAGTATATCTGTTGTGTTTTTTTCTAACTGTATCATCATATGTACCCTAACTTAATTACTTTTTCTACAAAAATATTTTCCTTTTCAGAGAAGTTGACATTAGGCGATCTCTTGAGTTAAGTGAAAATGCAACACTAAGTACACAAAGGGAATCTATTCGTCAAGATGCAATTTATGAAAAGCTTGTTACTGTGAGGCAAGAGGTACATTGACAGGAGAACGATATTCCAAATGTTTCTTTAAATAGTAATATCTTCAGATTATTAAGAGCTAAAATCACTAATTGCAGAAGTCGGCTCTTCTAAACAAAAAAAAAGAAAAAAGAGATTTCATTATTGAAGAAATTGTTTCAAATGAAAAATCCTATCTTCAAGGAGTTTTGAAAACAGTTTTGGAATCATATATGAAGCCCTTAAAAACAATATTAAATCCTTATGATACGAAAGCAATTTTTGGTGATTTGGAGGTGAGTATCATCATAATTATCATTCATTTTAATAAGTATTTGTAGCTGATATTTATTCTCAATGAACATAATAAGAGACAGATAATCTAGCCATGTTTCTGAATCAGTCTGCAACAACTTATTGTTTTGTATTTTATTTTTCATGAAAAGTTTATTTCAGTGCATTAAAGTTGTATCTGTCTCTCAAATTCTTTTCTATTGAATTTCTGTTGTACCAGGGAGGTCTTAGTTTTTTATTTTTAAGAAAATATAACTGTAATTAAATCTAAATTAATTAGATTTACCATAAAAAAATAAGGTAAATGTAATACATCAAAGAATTATATTAAGCATTCATGTTAAACCTTTGAAATTATTCCTTGTTATTGTTGAATTAATTTAAATAATTATTCAAAGAATATTAAGCATTAACATTAAACGTTTGAAATTATTCCTTTCTTTTAATTTAAATAATTATAATTTAATATATATATTGCCCAAACTTATGAGTAGTGTTTTAATTTTGTTGTTTCAATTTTTAGAAGGTAACTGAACTACATGAAGATTTGTATAAAGATTTAGTTGATGCATTGTTACCAGAGAGTGGTTTATTTCTGAGTGAAGCATTTCTAAAGAGCTATCATCGATTCCTTATATATGGAGAATATTGTGCTAACTTACCAAGAGCACTAGAATTATTGAAAAGTATTTCCAGTAACAAGGTAGACGTCAAAGATATGTTAAATGTGAGTTGATACTCTCATGTAAGTAATTCTGAAAATAAATATCCATGAGCATTTTTGAATTACCAGTTAATAATTCCTTGTCTAGAAAATATTTTCAAGTTAACATTTTTCTGGTAGTTTTATCCTGTTAATTGTTCAACAATACATTTTAACTTGCTATAACATTATAACTTTGCTTCTACTTGTCATCGTACCTTCTTTTAATTTGTTCATTTTAATTTTGGAGATGATGTCTATCCAATATTTTTGTGTATCCAAGGCTGATGGCAATTTATGATTAGATATTCACTTCCCTTGCATCAATCTTGTATTTTTAATTATTCAGAAGTATATTTATTAATGAACAGACTTAATTAGTTTTTAATTTGTATATAATTCTGTGCCATAAGTGATATAATACTTGTAAGTATATAAAATTTGATTACTAAAACAATTTTTTGTTAATATCTAAATATTAAGGCTTTAGTTTCGAAAGTTTATTACTAATGCTGCAATTCACAGAGCCAGATTATCGAACAGGCTGAGTAGACTGCAGCCTGGGGTGCGCAATTTTTGGGGGCGTTTAATAATTTCAGTTATTTCAGTGGATGCAAAATTTCATAAGGAGAACTATTGAATGTTTTTATCTAAATATTTCTTTCCATATTTTTATCAAAAGAAAGTGTTAATTAATGAAATATAGTTCCAAACGACCCAGTACATTGGCACGTTGACGATGGTTTTAGAGAAATGGTGGTCAAAGATGAATTTAAGCAAAATGATGGCATCGATTTTTCTACCTCTAAAAGACATTATGCAGATCAAAGTCGATATTTATCAAAATCATATTTCAAAAAAAACAATGGCAAATGGTCCCGTTGTCAAAAGGCAGGCCCGTCGTAGTACATTCCCCATCTACAGGACATGTCTTTAGTGCTCCTTGCAAGTTAAATGATGGACTACTTTGCTCGCTAGAACAGAGCTTAATGACTGAAAAAATAGCAACAACATTTCTGAACGATTACAGTTTCGAACATCAAGATTGCGTAAGAAAATCTATATGTATGTCTGCAGTTTTAGAAAGAGCGGATTGAGAGTTTGTGAAACTGCACAAGAATAATGTGGAATATTGGAGAAATGTCCTCACAAGAATTGTATGAACTGTGAAATTTTAGCATCGAGAGGATTGTCTTTTTCGGTACAACGAGATGATTGGTTACAAAAAGAAAACTTCTTAGGCTGCATTGAGTTGATATCTAAATTTGATCCGTTTATGGCTGGGCATCTCGTTCGGTAAGGAAATATAGGACCACATTCGTGAAAAAAGAGTTTAGAAAATTGTAATTCGGAGGGGATTCTTTATTAAAGACATTGTCGTTACAAGATACATTTCCAAATGACGAAATTATTTTAAGACTCTAATGATGTCTGTGACTTCTGCAAATGGCGAACTATCTTTCTCTGGTTTGAAGCGCGTAAAAAATTATCTGAAATTGAGTCGAAAACAAGACACGTTGAATGCATTATCTCATTTATACATAGAAAATGACATTTCGGGACGCGTAGAGTTTGAAGACACTGTTAAGAAATTTGCCGAGACTAAAACGAGAAAACGAGATTCCATATGACAAAGCATATTTTATAAGTACACCAAAATGCTATTTTAACTTTAATATCCAATTTTTTTGTAACAAAATGTAAATTATATCCAAAATAGAAATTCTTTTATAATTAACTTATATTTTTAATTTATCGACCTACAAATGGCTGAGAAACAGTTGAGTGAGAGACGAAAATAAAACGTTTTGTAGTTAAACTAAGCCAAATTTGAGAGAAATGATAATAATGTATGTGACGGATACTAGTTTAGAAAAAGAGCATACGAATTACATGAACACTAGCTTACATATATTGTATTTTGGCGACGAAAACGTCAAGATAAAGTAACATGAAAGACAATTGAAAAGGCAGAGTTGAAATATTTTGTGGGATGAAATTCAATTACAAAAAGATTAAGAAAAAAAATTCTGATTGGAATAATATTAAAAGCAGTTTCACGATAATAGAAGTTAGTGACATATAATATTATTAATGAAATGAATAATAAAGAAAATTCTACAGAAGTGTTGACAATGCAGAGGCGGTAGGTTGTTTTAGTTTTCATTTTAGCTGGCAGTGAAAAAAGAAAACAAGAGAGTGATATTAGCCAGGCGAATGGTAGAGGACGGTGTAGCGAATAGGTCGCTGAATCGTAGATTTTTCCTAAATTTTGATTCTAGTTTTTCTTAAATTTTGATTTGCATTGAAAGTTTTTATATGGTGAATGGATGGGTTATGGAGTGAAGGTGGAAAATGGCCGGAAGTGACGATTCCCTGTATGTCGATGGAGTGAGGGAGGGTGGAACATGAGGTTGGCATCGCTGCATTACAGGCAGGGTGGCCAGCGATCTATCTTTTTGGAATTCAATTTTTTCCCCCCGGTTTTCAAGATCTGAGAATATAAATTTTCTAGGTTCTATTTCGCCCATTACAACACATTTTTTTGTACGCATTAGTTAACAATACTATGTTGCTCACGCACTTTTCTCTTATAACTCAGTACTAGAGCCACGAAGACACGTGACAGTCCTGTATACTTCGCGATTGTGTAGATGAGTGTAGAAATTTGTACAAAAAACGAAAATACTCAGTACTAGCGAAATGAGGGCTCAAGAAAACTCGCGCGGATACTAATAAACGATTCGAACATTGTTTACATTTATATGTTTCTTTTCATAGTGTATTCAATTAAAATTTAAGTATAGATAAAGAAAAAAGCATAATAACGTTGTTAATAAAGAAAGAAAACTACATAATGGGTGTGTTGGACGGAGACCTGCACGCGAGTAGGCCTACTCGTGCTACGAATGGCCACGCGAGTGACAAAATGTTAACAAGGGTGGTAATTTTGATGCTTAGCTTTTGAGAAGTAGTTTTCAAAAAACATGAGTCCGGAACAAGGAATTTCTTCAAAAAAAATTTCCTTCATTTTAATGACTTCTGGATGATGCTAAATTCGTAACCAGATGCAGATTGTCGAAGCCGGTGTCCATGAAGATTTTAGCAGAAATAGAACCGCATCTGGATTATCCTTCAAATAACAATAAGTCTCTAGCACTCACGCAGCGGTACTTTATAGCCTTTAAGGTTTGTGCTACAGGACATTTGTGATCGGTGATTGCAAAAGAATTTTGAGTCCGCAGGATAATCCATTCTGCACGTACACACGCGGGAGTTGTGTGATGCGCGAGTCAATACATGTCAAGCCTATACGTGACACTTCTCATACACATTTCGATATTTCTCGCCATTATGATGTACTGAGTTGAATTAAACACGTTACTTAATACGATGCCGTTCGTGAATGTGCTAAATGTTGGGGATACATCTTAAAATAACGAAAAGTCCCGGTTTTCAAATCAAATTCCCGTTTTTTTCGGTTTTCAAGGATTCCATGTTCATTGAACACCCTGTCAGCAAATTAAATTATTTCGAATTTTGTTTGAACTTTTTGCTGGAAAGTAATATGACAAGGACAAGGTCCCAAAAGGGCACCCTTCAACACAACAGCTATAAAAAAATGTAGAAGTAACGGAAAAATAACGTGAATTGCCGCAAGAGGATATTTATTTTTGATATTTTTATAACTTTTTATGATTGACGGCGGTATTGCGACGAAATTTGAGGGCTGCTTTGAATGTTGTGGGATACACATTTTTAAAAGGTAAAGAGATTGATGTATATTATATCAACATTTATTTGAAATACCTACCCCGACAGTGGATGCACTTTAGAAATGAAATCCAATATTTCACGCATTTCATTGAAGTTCTTTGAGTGTTGAAATTTCTTTTTCTTAGAAGGAACGACGAAGCTCGTACTTCAGACTAACGTCTTTTTGTAAGAATGGTCTGTCCTGGTTCTTCTGACACTCATTCATGCCAAACTATACTTTGCTTTATTTAACGTGGCGCCTTAAGGACACTAGCTGGAAGGAGGTGCACATTGTCATCCAATCGGTAGCTCCATTACCAAAAATTTAAATCGTAACGAAGTTCCCGATTGGATGACAGTGTCCCCCTATTCGTGCAACTCGTGGCCTTGAGGCGCCACGTTATATAAATCGGAGTATAAATTGATGGGCGTGGTCGGAGAGAAACGCGTAGAAATGATTCGCCTTCATTTCACGAATTGCTAACTTGGGCTGGGGCTGTGGTACTCCCTCTGATTTTTGGCATTCCACCAAAGAATGGAGAATGATCGCATTAAATTAATGCATTTAAGTAGCTAAAATACAAGAAAAGAACACTTAAAACTGCCCTGTTATTTAATTGTATAATATAAATAATAATATAATTGAATAATATGTATAATTATTTCATTAAAATTCATAATATTGCGAGTTTAATTGAAAACGTGATGAACTGTAAACGAGACGGTCTCTTTGGAATTCGGGGTTCATTGCCTGTCCGTTTACATCCGTTTGATGACCGCATACATATTCTCATCAGCTTTTCGACATGATTTGTAACAATTCTTACAATTTTCATTTGAGTGTCAATATTGGATGAATGTAAATAAATCACCCGTGAAAACTATTCCAAACCTCCAATTACACGCAGCGAACGTTGAGACGTTAATTGCTGGCGTTCTAGCCACAGACGAGTGAAGATATTTGCGAAATTTTTCTTGAGACCTTCCCCCCACTCATATACGAACTTTGCCTCTACTTCAAATGTACAACAATTTCCCAAATTATCAGGTAAAAAGGGGACAATCAAGTATTGAGAATAAAGAAATAAAATGCTACATTACGTTAGACCTCGGAGCTCCTCTCAAAATATATGTGGCCACGTCCACCCTGCGCACATGCTTACTATATCGTGTGTCTCCATGACACTCGTGTCCTTCGAGCAGATGATGACGAGTCTGGGACTGAGAAGACAGCAACTGTCGCTCAGTGTGCAAGTGGGCCGAGCCACTAAAGGCGGCCACTAGTAGCGAGCGCCGGTCACCCTCGCAGCGTACGGCCAGATGCGGCGACGACAGTGGCCGAGTAGGCGGGGCTCTGCTTTAATACACAGCGTTCAAAAAGTCTCTCCGCAGTGGCCGTCTCCCCACTACACCATCCTTTATGCGGAAACGGCAACATCGCGAACGTATACTTGGGTTTCTGTAACCTGGCTGATCAGCTGTTACGGTTTCGTCCAATCGGGAAGCTTAAACGTCACCACTGTGACGTCATTGTGATGACGTTTTCGCTCTCGATTGGAGGACACCGTAACAGCTGATGAAGTGTCATCGGCCAGGTTAGAAAAACCCAAGTATAATCAGTGTGACGGTGTTCGAATGTTATTCTCAGAAGCGCGTTAGCTGCAAGCATGCCGTAGTTGAAATAAAAACACGTGATCGTATTCTTATGGGATCATCGAGATGTTGTCCTGACGGCGGCCGGAGTTTCGACACTAGCTTTTCAGCTAGGTCGAAATCAGTCGCTGTCTGGAGGAGAATTCTAGCGGCCGGCTGCTCTGATCGGTAGTTTTCCGTGGTTTCTCCGATCAACACCAGGCGAATGTCGGAGCAGTACCCTACCAAGCGGGCCACGGACCGCGCGCGATCTGTCCTTCCTCTTCCTTGTCCTATCCTCTCCCCTTACACACACTTACACGAACATGCACTACACTACTACATATTCCGGGAGACCGGTTGGGAGCTTAGAGCTTGTCCCGGCTGGGGCGGTGCCCCGCTGGTGGGAGAGTCCCGGTTAGGGGGAAACCGGTCGGCGCCATCCAGCGGGAATACGGATCTCGCCATCCAGCGGGGGAAGATCACTGCCACCTCCCGAGAAAAAACGTGCACTACACTAACGGGACTAATGACCAAAGCAGTTGACGCGCCCGGAAACACGAAAAAATCAATCAATCGATCAATTAAACAAAATTGATAACGCAAGTCCTCCGAGACAGGGTAAGCCCTGCCGCTCGCGATAAATTGCGAGGGCCTGCTTGGCTGTATTCAAATATCTCCAGAACCTCGCCGACTGTTGGCTTGTTGACAGAGTTTGTATCTGGGTCGCCCCACCACAATTTTTATGAATCACGCACTTTTTAAGACGTGAGTCGCGAGTGTTAAGTAACTAATTTTACACTTTAAAAATAGTCGTAAATAAGTTACTGCATCAAGGTTTATGCATCTTGTTGAGATTAAAATGTGATTATACGTAACTGGGTTTAACGAAACGGCGATGGAGGCTCGAAGCTCGAAAAGCTTACCAAAAGTAAAATATGGTGTAAATAAAACATTTTCTCTGGGCTTTAGTGGTCGCTAGATTCTAATCTCAGGTCAAATTTACAGGAATTTCAAGGTTCGGAATAATGGAGCCAATACTATGTGCAAAATTAATGTACTAATTTAACTGACATATCTCAGAAAAAAGATTGCCTGTTATTCTCCATCAGATAATTACGTCCATAAATGAGCAATACATATTTGTTTTGAAGTGTTTGTGAAATATCAATTAAATATCTTTCCATGCTCAAAATTATCTATAAAAAAATGAACTACAGATTATATCACGTTCTTAGAAAAACGAGAGATAACTAAACAAATGCAGCACTCGCTGTTTTGTACTATCGTTGTGACGGGGAAATTTTAACATTGATTTTTTGGTCGAATCTTGCGAGAAAGAGCACTTTTCAGTTTAATCAATTCCTTCAGTTTAGATCTTACAATAAATGTACGTACTCGAACCCCACTTACTTCAAAAGAAGCAATCGACCAAATAATAATTAACAAAACCACTACTAGACATGAAATTGCAAAAGGCTTTAGGATACAGTGACCACGACACACAAATTCTTACCATTCCAAGAAATGTGATCTCTACCATAATAAATAATACACGAACTCATATGTGTAGATTGTTTACTAAAAGTGAAATAAAACTTTTCACGGGCTACTTGCTGCAGGAATGTTGGGACGCTGTTTACCATAATGTTGATACGAACCATAAATATAATAATGTAACTTTTCGACGCTTTCATTTCACATTTGCTTTGCCCTAAGGATTTAAACATTTCACGGAAAAGCCATTCTTAGATAACACAAAAGATTGGAACATCTTGTAAAACCAAATGAATTCTTTTTCATTTCTAAGCATGAATTCATTTACTTATTTAACATCAAAACAGTTAAAAACTGTGTGACTTGCTTCGACGGGAAGAGTATTCTGCGCACATTGCCTTAATTCTGGGATCTCTACCATAAGCCATATGCAAGTTGAATTTTGAATGCAAAAGGAATTGAGCGCTTTTGGCAATAATGTATACGAAAATATTCGCTCCGGAGTAATAAAAACTGTTTGCAAGGGCAAATCAACCTAGAATTTGAGCTATTAACCCTCATCGTATCCTTCGTGAAGGAAGACTTCCTGCCGCGACAAAATGAAGAACATCAAATCGAAACATTGTAGAGAATGTCGTTTTAAAAGGCAATGATAGAGATGAGAATGATCTGGCAAAAGTGATTAGTCTCTTCGACAAATATTTTTCGAGAATTGCTGCTTATCTCACTAGGCATCTTAAACCACAAAATTCAACATCGAGCGATTACACAAAAATATTCTACGCGATGTTTGTTTCCGAAACTTCTACGAAATTTTCAAAATATAGAAAACTACAAATTAAATTTTCGTCTGGTTTAGATGAATATCTGAATTGTTTGTAAAAGACGTGCACCTGCAGTTATACACGAGTTAATTCACATATTTTTATTGCATCCTTATCCACCGGTACATTTCCAGATATCTGCAAACAACTTAGATTCAACTGTCATGCAAAAAGGCTCCAATAATGAAATTCAAAATTATCGGCTAATTTCTCATTTGTTTTTTCAAACACTTTAGAGGTACTTTTTTACTTACGAACATTTCTCAATTAAGACGAAACGTTTCCAGATTGCCAACATGGATTTAGAATATCAATATCTACGAGAACAGGCATATCTTCTTTTCTTGATGCTTCATTCGTGGATCAAAATGAAGAACAATGGAATATTTTTAGATCTTTCAAAACCTTTTGACGTCATTCGTTGTAACATTATACTTCCAAAGTTACCTTCGTATGGAATTCATTATATTCGTCTAGATGGGTTATGCTCGTACCTTAAACAACTGTTGCCGAGGGTAGAAACACCTTAAAGGAAGGATGGGACATTATTTACTCAACTTTCTGATTTATTGTAATTTGCATACGGGGTCTCTCAGGGTTCGATTTTCGGCCGTAAGTTCTCCATTCTATATGTAAACGATATGCCCTCGATGATTCGAAACAGAAAAGCAGTTCGCTTTGCTGATGATACGAATATCATTTGCAATAAATAAATAGTAAATAGTAAATAGTAGGACGACAATATCAGCTTTTTTTGTAATAAATTATTAGTAAACTAAGGGAAACAGTTTCAATACAATTTTCCATTTCAAATAAACAATTTCTACACTCATGCAAAATGAAAGACGTGTAATTTTCTGATGTTAAGGTAGCAAAATTTGTGGGTCTCTCAATTTATCTAAACCTCAAATGGAACGTCCACTTAAATGAATTGAACACAAAATTAAGTTCATTGTGCTACGCGTTCAGAATTATTTCAAATTCAATCAGTCTCCATATTGTTCGTTGTGTATGTTTCACGAATGTTCATTTCCGTCTGTGAAATGGCATATTATGGGAAAATACAAACTGTAGCTCACATACTTGAAATTACAGGAAATAATTATACGATAATACGCAATAATAAGCAAATCCCACCCACGTGATTTTCGTAAGTCTCTTCATTAAGCTAGGAATTCTACCACTACTGTGCCTCTTGATTTACGAAGCAGTATTTTGTTAAAAAATTACATACTCAAGAGTGGAAATATATTTTCAGAGAATGTAAATGTATGTAACTCTAACACTCGACGTAGTAATCATATTCATCAATGTCAATATCAACAGCTCACTACAAAAATCACATACAATATATGACTGCATGTGGCAAACTGACCGTATGTGACACACATTGTTTGTACATAAGAATATAATTTCTTCATTTAAGAAATTTAATTATTTTAAGAGATTATTTTCGTTTGAGTATAATTTATAAATGAACATTTTAGAATGACATAACAGTACGAAATTGAACATGTTTTCTTGCAGGCGTGTCAAGCCCACCTGAATAAAAGAAGATTTTTCTTAAATGACATGTTGGTTGTTCCAATGCAACATGTTTTAAAATATCGCCTCCTTCTTGAAAGACTTAAAAGGGAAACTCCAGATGTAAGTTTTCATGATAATATTCTGATGATTCATGATAATAAACTCCAGATGAACATGATAATATTCTGATTTCGTATCATTGAACGAAAGCAATGCTTTTTCTCGAAACAATTAAGTATATTTATTATTGATTTTGTATTCCGTGATTTCTATGATTATGTCTTTTGCGATTATATGTTCCACTCTCTATTAAAGTAATTCTTACTTGGCATTAACTGTTGCCTTTCATAGTCAATAATTGTTCTTTTGATATCAGAGTTTCTAATTTAGAGCACATTTACTTTTCATTTACATTTGACCTCCTTTTCCAATAAACATAACTTCATTGTATAAGCATTTCTAGTTCCTTCTTTCTGAATGTTCTGGGTATTTAAGATTTACTTATACACTGGCGAAGCCTTGTGCCCACAATTTTGACATAAACGTTTGCAACTATGGTCATAGGCGTCAATAACAAAAGGACAGACTTCTCTCACATTGCAGACTTTTATATTCATTACAAAATTTTATTTAATTTCTGAATTGGCTTCGTTGAAAAAAAGCTTTTTGAAATGAAATTAAGATAAGTCTTTGTGGATCTTCGTGGTAACTTTTAGCAGTTCAGTTCTGACTTTGATATAAGAGTACATAAAATTAAACAGACATTACGGAAGGAAAGTGTCTATATTATTAATTTTAATTTCACAAATCTTTTTTAGTTGATAGTATTTGAAAACTTCTAGGATTAAGAAGCAGGAGTTATGCCAACCTGAATACACCGCTTTTCATTAGAGGCCTAATTAATTGGTCCCATTAAATGTTAACTCGATATAATTCTTGGATAGTGTTTCGCCCACCAAGCTGTTGGTAGTAGGTGTGTTTTTAGTGAAACCAGAAGGCGTAAATTGTGAGACTCGACTTTTTGTTGGTATTTTTTAGAATTGGTACTTGCTCTATTTTCTCAGAATGTACATATTCCACTGAATGACATCTTTTTCAAATTAAATCAGCCAGATAATGATGTTGGCTGCAAATTTCGTATACTTTTTCCTTTAATTTGCGACACATTAATTATAAAGTAGTTATTCTGAAAATGTTATATTTCTACGAAGGAATGTCAGTTAATTTTCTGTTTATACAAAAAATTATCTTAAATTTCAAGAAAAGCAATAGTCTAGAATTCACGAATTTAGCTTCTTCACGTTCTTTTATATTTAAAAAAGATATTTTAGTCATTTATTCCCTTTCCAACAGAATCATCCGGAAGCAGGTATTTTGCAAAAAGCATATGAAGCAATGCTTGATGTAAATAATTACGTGAATGATGTCAAACGTGACCGAGAAGCTCTACAGACCATTGAAAAAATTGAGGTGAGTAGAGGAAACTAATATTTAAATACACAAATGTCTTAGAATAAATGATAGAAACGTATATGGCATGGAGAGGGGACAAAGATAATAACTTTCTTACTTTTCTTCCCTAGAGTATAGTATAGTGAAGAAAAGTGTTGGACTCACCCAACAATACGGTCCCGAATTTTCGGTCGTAAAATCCGTGTTTAAGGTTCTTTTGAGATGTGACTTTGCACACACCTCTCGATTAAGTTCTGAAAATGGTTAAAATTGGTGTGTGTGTGTGTGTGTGTGTGTGTGTGTGTGTGTGCGTGCGCGCGCGCGCGCGCGCGTGTGTATGTATGTAAATATTTGTCGCTCAAAACTCTCTCATATTAGAAACTTTTGAGGTGAAACTTAGTAAAAACGTCAGGACTAGAGTTGTGGCTTTCTGAAGACCATTATGATATTTCAATTTTTGGAGGTATTTTACATAAAGACATTTTCAAAATTTTCGGAAATTATTTTGGAAAAAAAGCGACATCATTTATGTATATGGTATGGTTTCTATTTTAATTGACACCTTTAAAATTTTGAAAATTAGAAAGTTCAAATTTATTATCGAATACCACCAATATTAAAGCGATTTACTCCTCGATTTGGATCGTGAAATGATATTAACTAAAAAAAGGGTAGTAGTTGGATATTAACGAGTGACACTAATAGGAGAAGAAGTTTTCGCCATGCTATGCATTCGCACTACGTCTAATGAACGTGTGGTGGGAAAAGTCATATAACTATGTTACACATTGGGACATGCTCCTGACGGATAGGCAACCGATCGTACAGTGATGTTTGGCAGTCCTGTTGATCATACAACCGAGTTTACAAAGCATGAAAACTACTAAAATTTTCAAAAAAAAAATCGACACGACCTTAATGAAAGAACTATTTATGAACAACAAATTTCATTTGAAGGAAAAATGAGTCTTCAAGTTTGTAGTTGTAGGAAGATGCCGAAAAAAAAATTCAAACTTCCGCAATTTTCAAACATTCAGAGTCAATCGTGAAAATCGGACCTATCGGACCAGGGCAGATCGACAGGGGTTTATTCGGTTTGAAAAAATCGTACAAATTGTTCAGGCACTAGTGTTGTTCACATACAGCAGACAAACAGACGTTTTGAAAAAAACAACACTTCTTCGGTATCAGGAGACCCCAAAATGTGTATTTCCGTTAAAATCTCGAAATCGTTTTCCGCAGCTTTACATAACGGTCTCTATATTAAGTATATTACTCCGTATATACGTATGTATGCGGGAAAGTAAAATTATCACCAAAGGATTCCAAAATTTTCTTATTGTTGTAAAATTCCATTTTCCTTTAACGGGTGTACCAATCAATCCATTTTGTGTTGTACAAATAATTCTGGATAGGAATTTAATCCTGAGGCCTCCCAAGCTCAGACTCAGTTAAGTCTGCATTCACTCACTAGAAAGAAAAATACTGAATTTATTGCTGTTTTTACTTATGGAATAGAGTAAATCAATACATAAATAATGAAACATAATTCTTTCATATTAATATTTAAAGTTATATTGTGTGTATACTACAAACATACGAGTACATGTACCCATGTATATTGTGAAATTATTTCTTTTCTTCTGATATTTTACTATTGCCACTTTTGGATACTATTTACAAGAAACATAGATGTTTCTTTATAGTATTAGATCTAATACTATGACGAGGATTACTTCCAGTACCATTGTTAATATTGTTATTCTTCCGTTGCCCTGTCATGCTCCCAAATTCAATGTTAACACTAATGTATTAAATTTACTTCCAATTTAATCATGGGTTCGACGTACAACATATTACTCCTTACCCGTTGCATGTGGACGTGTAATTCTATACAGAATCATGAGTTCTGGACGTTTATTGATTGAAATCAATTATTCAATTGATGGCAACTAATATAAATTATCAGCCTTTTTCAACAATAAAAAAGTAACATTTATTCTTACATATGTTACAAATTCTTTTGATCTCATGAGAATTGCTTTTTCAATGTAGATCATTCACACATTGTACGGGTTTGAATTTAGTTCGTAAGCTTTGTATAATACCTTGATAAATAACTTCTCGGCTGACTAGCATAATGTTGTTCATGGAATCCTTGTTACACCAATTCTCGCGTCCTTGCCTAAATTAAAAATGTTCAAGAATGTCCGGAACGATTTGCTATTACTAGGACTTAATATTCCCGCAAATTTATTTCCGCGGTCGTGATTTTCCCTGATCTGTGTTTCGTATGAAACACTCGCAACTGACTATATTCAGCTACTTATTGAAAAATTCTTCCATCTACGATGCTACCCTAAAATACATCCCCTCGAAACACGGAGTCTATTTTAATTCGAAATTCCAACTACTACATTAATAAAAATTCCAATTACAATTTAATACTACAATTTAAACAATACCAAATACTGAAACTAATCATACATTCCAGCCTCACTTTCATTTACATAATATCCAGCCTATGCTGAAAATCCGTTCGCACCTCACCAACCTTTTACATGTGTTCGTTTCAATATTTTTCTATACTGATTCCATGCGTCCTTCCACAAGATCACGGCTCTCAACGCCTCTACACCTTTTTCATGTAATGTGCTCGGGGCCGTGTCTATCAGCACAACGCTATGACACCGAGCATGGGATATTACATCTTGTTGATCTGTTGTCCTAACAACGCGAATTCTTTGACTTCCAATTTTGCATACAGTATAATTATTCCTAACGCTGGATGCCGATTTTATCATTCAAACTAAACCCGGGGTTCTTGGATTATATATATATATATATATATATATATATATATATATATATATATATATATGTAGTTATAGAGTTTATGGATGTTGGATTAATGGTACTCATAATAATAATAATAATAATAATAATAATAATAATAATAATAATAATAATAAACTTTATGCTGTTTTTGTCTCATTCGTGTATTTTTAATTCATTCATGTGCATCTGTATAAATGTATTACTCAAACACTAGCTTAGCAGAATAGGTAATAAGGATCTTCTCTTTCAAAATTGAAACCCGGGTTGGATGGAAAACTAATGGGTTTGTACCATTTTACCTACATCGACACAAAATCCTGTAAGTTTTTCGATGTCGAGGAGAGAATAACTCCCTCTCTTAAGGAATATGTCAAACTGATCTCAGACAAAAATGAGGAATTTTGTAGATTATACTTCGAAGACATCAATCACCGTACATACCACATTCTTCCATCGTGCATGTCCGGTCTTGAAAACTGTGTGTCAACTTCCGGTAACACTCGAGTTATGTCTATTTGGCAGTAATCCACAAAATGAGATCTTTTATAGACCTATTGTATTTTTGGAGGTCGAGATTTTTTGTATACCCGCGCTCCATACACTGGGACAATCAGAATTTCTAGAATCTCCAAATTCAATTCACTTCTTTATATTCGTGAATTTCACCGTACGGATCTAAGTCTTTCTTCTTATTCATGAATTATACCATTTGTAGTATGCAGGATTAAAAAGAACATTAAAAAGAGCTTAAAATGGCTTTAAAAGAAAGCGAGGGAATTTTCCAAAAGAACTCAGGAATTACGAGAAAAGGTGAACGTGACGATTAATGACATCTTTATTGACAAAAAATGTGCCAGTGTATATTCATTACACGCACACCAAATCATTAGTTTTGTTTTTCTTTTAGATTTTTAAATTTGTAAGTAAATGGATTATTTATCATTTTTTAATTATACGAAATGTAAAAGTACACAAGTAATATCGAACAGTATTTAATGTTTACATCGTTTTATTCTCTTTCAATTCCATGATCAGTAGTGTTAAAGTAACAATTCCGAAACAAGGAGTACCGAAAAGACTGAATGGAAATTGCATGTATCGGAAGTGTCCCAGCATCTCTGCGGAAGCGAAAGCGAAGACGTGAGGCGAAGCCGTCGTGGAGCGGGAGCGGGAGCGGGGACGGGCGCCGAGCCCTACAGGATACAGACGAGACGCAGGCGCTGCAAAGGCAATGGGCAGGGCCGAGGCGACCTCCCACAATACCTGCCGCAGGGCGCCCGCGGCCGCCGCCGCTTCCTCCTCCGCCGCCGCCGCCGCCGCCGCCGCCGCCGCCGCCGCCGCCGCCGCCGCCGCCGCCGCCGCCGCCGCCGCCGCCGCCGCCGCCGCCGCCGCCGCCGCCGCCGCCGCCGGGGGAAATACAGGCCCCGCCCGGCTACCTGCCCGTCTGCCCCCCAGCACTCGCCGCCGGTAAATGGAAACAGAGCCCGGCGGTGCAATATTGTCTGCCCTGCTCGAGATGGGGCTCGGAATTTACTGAAGCACTGCGGTTTGTGCGGGAAAACGCGAAGGACCCCGTGGGCCGCCACGGAGCGGCGCGGCCGACTTCCCCGGCCCTCGCCACTCTTCTCCCCTGCCGCTGCCCAACCCCCGACCACGCCCACGCCGCCGCCACGCCACGCCACGCCACGCCACGCAGAACTCAGACCTCCAACACCGCATCTGTCTCCGCCTTCCGCCGACACTCTCGCCGCCCTCGCCGCCCTCGCCGCCCTCGCCGCCCTCGCCGCCCTCGCCGCCCTCGCCGCCCTCGCCGCCCTCGCCGCCCTCGCCGCCCTCGCCGATCTCCCCATCTCCCTCGCCAACCCCGCTGCTCTCAACACCATTTTCGCCTTCTCCGCTCCCACCGCCTTCCCCCTCTCACCACCATCTCCTCCCTCGCCACTCCACCACCCCTGACGCTCCCTGCGGCTTGATGCCACCCCCCTCCCTCTCCACCCCCGGCGCCCCCTCCCCGCTGCGACCTCCGCCGCCGCATCAGTCTCCGCCGCCCGCTGGCGCGCAGGCGACCCGTCTTCGCCCCCACCCCCACCCCCACCCCCTCTCGTGCCCGGTATCTCCCTGGTGGCACCGGTCGTGATAGAGACCTCTCCCACTTGTTTCGCGAGTGGAACAGCTTTTGAGGACGGCTCCAAGAATAGCGGCAACGTGGATTCCTTTTTCGCTCGTCGCGGCCGAGGAGACGTCGGCGCCTAAGGGATCTGAATGTGATGCCAACCCCCTCGTGTTTATTGTGAGTCGCAGGTTCTACGCGTTACAGCAGTACTGTATTTCTAGAAAGGGTTTTCGCGTAATTGAAATTAGTAACTTTTCAGGACTTGAAAAGAATTTTAGAAATAATTGCACCGTGGAACACGGTATTTACTACTTTCAATTATTTCGTCTTTATATTAAAATGTCGTGGCAATGATTAAGAAACTTCGTTCATTTATACACGAGTTCTAAACAACTCATTTCCATAATAACAAAAAAATTGATTTTATATGAGGACCTTGCATTTATCTTGGAAGCTATTTTAAGACGTCGTTTTAGCACTAGTTCTCGACTGAAAATTTTTCTCGCAATTTATTCATTATTAATTCTTTAAGACCTTCATTTCATGACAAACAATTTATCGATAATGTCAGCTGGACGACATATATAAAGTTTACAGCAATGAAAACGTGTGCTCTCTGATCTACTAATCATTGCGAAGTTCGAATCAAATAATTGATATATCAGAAACACAACATGACTATTATTTTACAGTGACCCAATTTGTTAATACAATCCCCAAAGTCTGATACAAATCTTAATTGTATCCTCACGGTATACTTCGTGCTATTCATGCTTCACGCATGCGCAGTACGAAGTAAATGATGCCCAACTTTTTTGATTTCGATGCATATGACTTGCAAATATTTCTGGAACTCAATTCAAGTTCCCATTTCACGTTCCTAGTTCTCTTCACATGTGCATCACATATTCTGCGAGCAGAACCCTAGCTTATATGCGCTTCTCTGGATTTCTTTCTTACAGACGACGTTGGATCTCGTTTAGAGACTTTTGTCAATAATGATCCGAAAACGAAATAATAAATTCCATAGTTTCTGTAATAGTACTGTGAGTATTATTTGATTTACTGTTATTTTATTTGCATTAATTATTTGTATATAAAAACTGAAATATGCATTTCATTGTTGGAATTTGTATTTTTTTTAGTATTTATCTCTTAGGTCTGATAATATTTATTATTTTAGGATTAGTTTAAGAAAATTTGTAATTTATTTAGGAAATAAGTATTCATAAAGTGAATTAAAATATCAAATTTAATATCTCAAGCGATTTGCAAATTACGAATAACCTATAATATTTTATTCAAACAATCTCTCTTACGCATAATTATAACAAAGGAAATGAAATAATATTTCAATTAAAAATCAATATTTCATTTAATATCAGTATTATTCGATATTAAAGAACTTGTTTATATTGATACTATTAGTCAAAACATTAACGATTAAATTATGGATAATTCGACTTGAACTAAATTACTCTAGAATTTTTCATGTTATCTGTGCATATTAGACGAATGCAATCCGTCTCGTAGATGCCTTTGATTCGTTCTTCTTTAATTTTTTATTGTAGTCCTAGCTGCATAACAATTAATTCGCTTTCTGAACTATTTCGACGTCTAAAGGGTATTTCGATTTTTAATACTAACCTATTTTGACCAATTTGACCTATTCTAGAAGTCTTACGTCTAGAAGATCACCTTAATCTAAATGCAATCATCCTGCCCAGCTTTTTCACTGGTGTTGAAAGTTCACCACAATCGGGACTCGAACTCAGGACATACGAAACTTCCACACAGCTACATGCACAAACTCGTTTTATGTTACATAGCACTAATTGAGTGCCCCGCCTGATGCTAGTTTCCGTGAGTACAATACATCATGTAACGGAACAATGCTTCTTGGTGATGACGCCGTTAGCTATCGACTTTAAACCGCGGAGGCGGCGGAGGCGGCAGCGGTGGCGGCGGTGGAGGCGGAGCACCCCGCCCAGACAATGCTACAATTAAGTCACGCCACTTAGACCGGTTTTATGCGATGCAAATGCCGTTAACAGCGCGGCCTTCGTTAAAATTCCGACTCGCAAGTTTTACAAACTTTTCATTATATCATGTAACGTGATAATGCGCCCGGGTATTAGAGTATTTTCGGCGTCTGCCGGCAGAGTCGCGAGCGTCGGCGAAGTCGAGTGAACTTCCCATTGGCAGACTTAAAAAGTCGAAAGGGAGTAGAAGCATCGGAAGAGGGGAAGGGGCTAACAGGAGTTTGGAGAGACGTTAGGAGAAAGTTGGTTTGTCTGAAGGGAAAATGTCATAAGTTCGTGTAATTACACACAAATATTCTTTAATTAATCGTGAAATCAACTTACATCATAACTCTATTAAATCATCAACATTATTGTTATACAAAATATCCCATGAAAACTGTATATAAAACAAAAATAAGTTTTGTAACTTTTGTATAAAAATAATACTCGGGTTTCTGACTTTCCTTTTTATAAAACTCTTACTTAATGTTTAGAAACGAATACTTCATTTAAAACTTATAGGTGTGAAAAATCACGATTTATTTTATTTTAGGGTAGTCGCATATTAACCAATATGAATTAAGAAATATATCAATAATTCAAAGTTCAGATGGCGAACAGGTTGTAGGACAACATCCCGTTCCGAATAATGATTATTCCGAATATTCAAACACGAAAGAGGGCTGGCAAAATAATGGGGAGCTAGGCGTCTAGAAAAAGCGTTTGCAAGAAATTGTAATGAGAAAAGTTATAAATCAAAATAAATTTGTATCGTAATTTAAAGGTAGTGATAGAAATTAGTCAGCACTTCGAAGATAATGCACTTACAATGACGTGTTAGTCGAAATGAATTGAAGTAGAAATTTAGGTTGTTTCCTTCCCTGAAAAAAATCCGTGCCCTATGTGTTAGTAACAGTAGGTAAGGAACAGCTAACGGGGAAAAACTGAAGGGATATTAGTCAAATGAAACCTCAAATTAATGATAAAATTATTATTACTATTACTATTATGTATGTTATTTTATTATTATTACTATTACTATTATGTATGTTATTTTATTATTATTATTACTATTTTTGATTTTATTTTATTTTATTTTACGTCAAAAAACAGTTAAAACTACGTATGACGTGCTATGGGGAAAAGTGAATTGTGTGCACATTTTCAAAATTCTGTGATCCCTACACTAAGACATATACTACTTGAATTTTGAAAAAAAAATTATATTATTATTATTATTATTATTATTATTATTATTATTATTATTATTATTATTATTATTATTATTTGGAGTTCTCGGTGCTTGGTATTCATTAGAATAAGAAGTAATTGTCATTATTTCAGAAGAATGAGTTCTAAGAATTCAATTTGAGAGCAAAGTCCTGAGGGAAAGATCGGCAATTGGGTTAAACGATGGGCAATGATCGGTTGGTCGTGCGTGAGGAAAGTGCGTTCCAGAGAGCCGATGAAAGGGCAAAGGACAGAAGTTGCCGACGAGAATCTTTGGCCTCCCCGAGCCAAGGGGGAGCGCGCAGGCACAGGCGACGGCGACGGCGGAGGCAGGGCAATGGGAAACTTCCGCACTAGCCTACAGGATCGTTTGTAACTTGTCCGAACAAGTTTATTCAGAGTGGAAGCTGCATTACTGAGTCTTGCATATACTTCCCTCTACATACGTTTCTGTTCATCGTCTTAATGATCTTCTCCTTGGAAGGTCTATTTCGAGCTTCTGCTTCTCCCGAGAGCAAACTGCTGAGAGAAACATCTCAGGAAAAGAGAATTAACGACGATTAAGAATTTTTATTACATTGTTATTTTGAGCAATGACTTTATCAACAACTTGTTATGATTATTCTTATTTACATCGTATAGTAATACTAAGCAGACTCGACACACCGCCACAGTGCAATATAATGCGTCATGCGTCAACAAGTTTGCGCCCAGCTGTGCGCGGAAAAGTGAACATTTTGTTACGAGATGGCGCTACTAAATATCACATACATTGCAAACAGCAACGAGGTCGACCATTTTGGGATTCAATAGGTGCCGTTAAACAAAGCAGCTAAAAGTTACCTCGACGTGGTTCAAACAGAATACTAACTTTTTTTACCCCTTCAGGCGTATTTCACGTTTCGAATGTGGGTCTCTTTATTCATTTTTTATAATTCTGCCGCTCTACGGGCAGCAATTGGAGCTAATATCCTGATTTTCATTCCTTTTATGACGGTAAAATCGTAATCTGTTTCGGTTCTTGATGTTTAGAATTGCCTGATCGTGCCTCAAAGTGTGTATTTACGTTTGCCTTTTTCCTTCTTCCTCCGTACTTTTTTTGTTTGTTTCATGAGTGCTACGCATTTTTACTCCTGTTTTGAATGTTGTTTGGGCGGTGCAGCATTTTTGGGGCTGGTTTGAATGTTTCGTTTCGGTGAAAAGTACGCTTTTGAAACGAAGGTCTAACAAAGAAGAAGAAGCACTGCAGTGGTAGTGTCTCTGCCTGGATATAAGAAGACCCTTGTGTTAGCTGAATTCGACTTTGCAGGTCCAGAGTTTCTGCTAATAAAACGAATGCAGACGCAGATTTTGCATTTGGAGATGTGTACGGTCTGTGACGAGTACCATCACCTCGTAAATATTTTTCAACAAACGTAGTTAAAATGTAATTTTTTTTAAAAATTAAATGAAATCGTATTTTGAAAAGAAAACGTAGTAAAATGTTTTTGTATAATTCCATTCCATTCCATGATACATTGAGAGGTATTTGATCTTCAGGTACATGGTTTATTCATAGTGTCGTAATAAAATAAAGCATAATTCCATTTCAGAAATAATATTCTTATTTTGTGTTATTTATTTCACCCAACGCGGTCACTTTCATTTGCTCGCCCTTATTGGTTTTTTTAAAATTAAATTTAACGTAAATATTCTTCAGAAATGTTAATGTGAATAAAATAATATGCTGGTTTATATACCATACAGTACAACTGGCATTACAATGTTTAAATAATACATATATGACACTGTATAAAATGTTTTGGTGATATAATTTCATATGAATAGCTTTTTATAGTTGTGTGGAAAAGTTCATCTTGCATGCAGGCATGATTTTCTTTTTTTTTTTTGGAAAATATGTATCTCAATTTGGAATAAAGTAAATATAAACCTGACTATAGCGATACGTAAAATAAATATAAATAATTTTATCTTCTTACACACATATTCACGTTTAATGGTTAATGGTACTAAAGAGTAATTGAAATGTGTTGCTTTCATCATGACACCACGGCATTAACTGTAATGAACTTACTATAAATAACATTTATTATTATTAATTAAGAATACTTGGGTTTTCATAACGTGACACGTGAGCGAATTCTGTTCATGATGGAATATGGCACGGCTTTTCACGTCTTTATCGGTCGTGTCGCTAGATGTCGCTTGATCTGCAGCACTGCTTTATACGGTCGCCATCATGCAAACACCTAGCGACACGACTGAGAAACACGCGAAAAGCCGTGCCATATTCCATCATGAACAGAATTCGCTCACGTGCCACGTTATGAAAACCCAAGCATACTATTCTTCCGAAGAATACGCAACTTCGAAATTAATTTAAATTAAAAATGTAATTTTTATGATAATTGCTGAAAAATAGGGATCACTGTAATTGTACGTGTCCGTCTTTCGTACGAGCTGTGTATTGTGAAACTTGCGATGCTATTCATTGTCGAAACCTCATCACTTAAAGAAATGAGCACACAGGAGTAAAATACTACACTTCGGCACAATTAAGTAGATTGTGTATGATATTTCATGGTGTATATTGGTCTGGAAAATTTGTCCAGCTCTAATGTATTATTATATTTGGAAGGAATAGATTCATTAATGAGAAGAGTTGTTCGAGGCTCCTTTACTTAGCAATATACTTCCATTACTTCTTTGTGGAAAATCATTAAAAATTATCAGGAAAAGAAATGTCAACTATGTAGAGCACATGCAGTACAATTTGTACAATTCTCAGCAGTGAATTAATTTTATTTTTAATTTAAAAAATGGCATTCAAACAATAACAAAATTTCTCTTTCATTGTCAGTCGTCAAATTTTACGTCTCCAATATTCATTATTCGCAATCAGTCTGTCGAAACAACAACCTCTGCTTGTTAACGCTTTTAAAAAAAAATGAACCGATGATAATGTTAGAGTAGTAGTTTGTTTGTGTTGTTTTGTTACATTTTTTCATTACTCGGTATACCCGCAGGCACCACATATATTATTTAATTTTTCACGAGCACATACGAGATTTTGTAATTACCTTTCGCGAAATTTATCCCCTTCGCGTCATCGAAACACAGGCCCGTAATCGTAAACCTCGCTCAGGAAAAAGAGAAAGGTCGTTGTACCACCAGCCGGGAGAAGCCCCCAGGCGCGTGAGGGTAAAGATAAATAAAAAAAAGTAGAAAGCGCACCCCCCCAAGTCGGTCGCCAAGTTTGCAGAAGTTGGTACCCATGAGACGTGCGGCAGCGAAGGCGGCGGGGGTGTCAGTGGAGGGAGAGTAGGCGTTGTCACGAGCCGACTTATAAATACTCCCGCCAGGAGCGCGCACGTCGCCTTATTATTTCATTGGCTTGTTTTCAGGCTCATAAATCCCGACGAAAGTTGGCTACGCCGCTGGAAACTCTTTCGGAAATTTATTCCCTCCCCTCGGGCGCTCCCCGGGTTCTCTCCGTCCTCTCAGAACACGGTGGACGAGGCCCACACTTGGACGGCGGAAATGTGGGGTTTAATGCGTCGTGTAAACCATTTTCTAGCTTATAGACAATCAGTGTACTTCAATACCTTAAAATTCTGGCAAAATGTGAGTAAACTAATTCATTTGCTTTAGAGTTTGACATATTCTGACCTAATAAATATTATGAGTTGAAAGCATAGTGCAATCAATCATCATTTAAAATTACCATAAACAATGGTCGTGACAGCAAATACTTTATTTTCTGTTCTAAATTGTACAAACTAAATATCGACTTCTAAATTCAACAACTTGTTCCATAGTAATATTGCAGTGAACTTAATGGATGTTTGTGATAAATGAAAGCAGTTTTTAGTTATAATGATATGAATTGTATAAACACATTCATAAATAAATCGTAATGGCGGTGGCATAACGTTACCGTGCTCGCAAGTTTGTTTTCTGTACTTCAAACAAAAATTCCTAAATTGAAAATTGATGTTTTATGAGAAAAAAAATGAAAGTGCAAACTTGAATATATCCTTGAATATATATGAATTTTCGTGCCTTGAGTACCTTGATACATATGATACCTTGAATATATCTAAATTTTATTTTTAAAATGCTTTCAAAGTAATTGCAGAACAAAAATAATATTCAAATCTTCCCTTTGTTCTTTGTATTAATTTTCGAAATATTCGACTTTACAGCAACATGCGCATTGCAAGTCAAATTCATTTCACTTCTTTTATATTTAATCTTGCCGTAGTTCTTGAAATTTCATGAATTTAGCACCTTTGCTCCGTCAGTTTCATTTGACCTGAATTGTCGGAAGTTGTTTTGAATTTACAGTATTTCTTCATTCTTGGCATCGATGTAGCATTGTCTAAATTTTACTTTCTCGCCTTACGTATTTTTCATAAGAAGAGGCAGTTATGAAATCGTACGTCGGAAAACGGCGAATTTTCGCCAGAAAACTCTTATAGCTGGGCTCTGGTAACGAAAAAGTGGATAAATCCTGTTGCTAAATTTGGAATAAAAATATCTTCTAACTCGTGGTGTAGCCAAAATCCATGTTTTGGTGCTTCTTCATAGCGAAAAATCGATTGTCGGCAAACCGTCTGTCCGTCAGTGGTCAACGCTAGTGCCCAAGCCGATTTTCTTCAAAATTGATATTCCCTAATCATTCTGGTTGATGTCGCTGCTCCTGGAATTTGAAACCGATGTGTTCAAAGAATGCATTACCTACGTCAGTTGATTTTACTCGACGTGAAGAATTTCAATTGTTTCAACCATACCCTGAACGCACGTCCCATATCCAGTTTTTCGCTGACATGTCCTCCCTTATGTGGAACTGCCCGACATGTGGCTAGGTTGTCACAATTTGGTGAAAACCATATTTATAGATCAATTATTCTGGTGAGTATTCACATCTTTTATAGTTATATTTCATGAAACGGATATCAAGGATATCAAGTTTTTGGACAATAAAATTCTATGAAGTCGTAGGCTTCCGCGGCCAGGATCATGAAGATCTTGGCTGTCCGGGTGTCGCCGCGTTGAGGTTGAATTGCCGATGTTTCGATCGTCGTTTTGTGATCGTTGTGTGAAGATCACAAAACGATGATCGAAACGTCGGCAATTCAGCCCTCAACGCGGCGTCGCCCGGACAGCCGAAATCTTCTTAATAAAATTGCATGTTTATTACATTCCTCAACGCTTAATTATAAATATGAAAATATAACTTCTGTGTTTCCGAAGTGGGTGGGACGCATGACGACTTGTGAGTCGGCGCCGGATCTCATGCTCATACTTACGGCACTGCATCTGACGCACCCGGAAACACGACCATTCAATCACAATTCCGAAGTACCCGGTTTATTAAACGTAGCTGAAGAGCGGAAAACGTGGTTCCATAGCACTTGCTACTAAGCGCCTGTAATGATATCAAACTTTCGAACCTCGAAATGTCGCAGGTTCGAATCCCACCCCGGGCATAGATGTTTGTGTGTCATGTTGTCCGTACGCCTGTTTCACTTACCATTACCCTGAGAGATATAAACCAATGTTAAAAAAGTACAGTGGGCGGTTTGTGGCCACATCAGGTACAAAGTGCTCTTTAAATAAAATAAGAATAAACAAATAAATTTGCATTCCAACCCAACGCGTTATTTTTCGTAAAATTAATCGTGTTGAAAGCATATAAGGATATTAAATAAAATATAATAATAATAATAAATAATTATGCAGAAATAAAATTAATTTTGTAAAATTTAACATAATTGATGTTTTACGTGTCAAAATTACGACGGTTTAGCTACGATCAGTTGATAAGAAAAATGACAAAACCGATCATTTTCAAGGAAAATAAATTCCGTAATTGACACATGAAATGAATTCTTGCAGGTAATTAGGCAAAAAAAATCAATGAATTATTCTTTAAATGTGTATTTATTTCTACCATCAGCTTCATTCTATCGATGTTACAATCGCAAACAACATGGTCACACATACGGCTTAAAGTAAAGTTGGAATTTTTTCCATCTCTCCCTTTCAATTTATTTAAAATGTGAAAAATAAGAAAAATAAAAGCGACTAACACATTTTCGAAAGCGATTAACACATTTTCAGCGTTGATCACTTAACTTTTTCGAGAAAAGTTTTGATATTTTTCATTTAAACAATGCTGTGTCGGTAATCGTGTGTACGTAAATTAAAAGACCTCACCTTGGAAGGGTTTTTTTAGCATTAACAAGATTTTTTTAATTGATGAGCAATTCTATGGACTGTTTCACGTTGATACCCAATCTTCAATTTTCGAATTCCCTGTGCCAAGGCTGTAGATTCGTAGTTTTAATGACACAAAAAAAATGTATTTGAAAAAATTATAATTGAATTATGATATTGCCTTATTTCAATTAATATTTACATACACTACTGCCTATACATTATTTATTTCTATGAAAGAAGGCAATAAAAATCATTCTTAAAAACTTCAACTAGTCAACGATACCGGTTAAAAACTTACTTGTTTTAAAAATGTGTCCTCCTCCTTCTTATTACATTTTAGATAAACTGAAAGAGGAATAAAAATCCAACTATTTCAAAATAATAACGGCCTGTTTGTTTTCGGGTCATGCAATTGACAATTTACTTTTACATGTTTTAAAGTAGTCGAGAACCGGGTAACACATCATCATTCGGAAAAAATTATTACTGTGCCAGCCAAAGCTAAAGCAACAGTCTCTTCATAGCGCGGGCTGAATCGACTGTGCAAGTCAAGTGTCAGTCCAGAAAGTACAATTAGAGCTTAGGCATAATTTTCACAAGTTACGTAGTTTATAACAGTATCGTCACCAAATACAATATTGTATGAATTGATAGAAATTATTTCGAAAAGCTTACGAGAATATTAAATGATTTTTCGAATAGAGAAATTAGAAGAGGGTGCACGCTCGCAGAAGGTAAACAGGCAACACATAATCACCAAATATCGAAGATCCCGCGCAGTCTACTTTTATAGCGTTCCCTATTAAACTCGCAATAGATCAACTTTTAATCAAAGAGCATTTCATTTCAGTAATATTTCTTGAAATATAAGCTTTAAAGTTCGCTATTTTTCAATTAAAACAAACTAGAAAACTATATTCATAGTGTAATTTAGCGGGGTTCTTTGGCTACGGGATTACATGTTCAATGAAAAGATAAAATAAATTTCACAACAAATTTAATTAAAAACTAAAATGATGATGAGCATGCAAATGAATGATTTTACAAAAACCTTTACAAGTTTTTATTGAGTTCTTGAGGCTTAGTATCCTGATTGAAGCAATGATAAGCAAAAACAAAAAGAACCAATTAATTTGCCGCTGCAATAATATGCCGTGTTGGTGGCATCTATCCTCTCAGCTTCCTTCATTACGGTCTTTCCGCGTCTCGGAAAAAGGAGCTGACGGGGATCCAATTTCGGGTCATGCGCAAAATTCTTACTGTTGTTGGCGTGATGACTTCCTTGGCGGCTCGGCGCAGCGGGCGGCGCGGCGGTGGGAAGCGGCCACGCCTCTGGCCTGCGCACAACCCGTGCGCACAACCCGTGCGCACAACGCGTGCGCGCAACGCGTGCGCACGACGCGTGCGCACGACGCGTGCGCACGACGCGTGCGCACGACGCGTGCGCACAACGCGTGCGCACTCTGGCGTGCGCACGACCATAGGTGACCACTGTGGAGTCGGCGATGTCACGCAACCGTGGCGATAAGCTGAATTCGATTCCCGACTCAAAGACCCGGCAAAGACCCGGTCGGAGCACGTGTGCTCGGACAGATGATTGCAATTAAAAGGCGCAGAGAAACTGTTAGGCGCGCTGATCTTTTTAGATTGAATCCGCATTCAAAGGGTGATTTTTTATGAGAATTTGTTTTGGTAAACTTAGTGATAGTAATGAAAACTTGAATATCACACTAATGATAATGAATGTAAATTATTTATTTAGAAAGTCAAACCTATGGATTTTAAGTCAAACATACTATTAAATACCAAATAAATATGTACTTCACCAGCAAATTGAAATATAAAATAATAGTCATACAATATCTACAAAATGTATCGTGCTGCTGCGTAGAATACAAAATGATCATTGGATGAAAGTAAAATATTTTAAAGTGAATATTGTATGTCGAATGAGACACATCGATTGGAATTTTGTACAATAATAACATGAAGTCCATCGAATGCATTGGCTATGCAGAAAGATCCAAAAACAGAGTCCACTTTGGGTTTTTACGTATGCTAAAAAAAGTAAGATTTTTCTAAACCGTTTATACGCTTATTTTTTCCATTATTTTTCTGTCCAGAAAAAGGATGCAAAAGGAACGTTAATTTCTACGCGAATCGAAACTGGATGAACAAGATCGGGCGTTTTACACGATCATGCGTTCTGCACGTAATCGCAATGAAAATATTTCCTCTAGACACTGCAAAGAACGTTTAAGAACAAACAGTTGAATATTGCAACTATTATAATGAATCAAGTGAGGTTATTTTAGGACTGCGCACGGAACGATACATTAGAATATAGTGCGTATTTTGTTTCTCACAACATAGTCACTCTCATTGCAATACAAGACATCAAAATACTCTCGAAACTTTACAAAAGGAACAAATCGCACCTTACGCGTAGCAAACTAGAATAAGTTCCAGAAAGTGACGCCTGGAGCGCGGTAGTCATATTGGTTAAAATCTGTACCGAAAAAACAAACATGCGTCATGCCTTCGAGCAAATTACATCTATTCTGGTTCGTCACTTTTCTATGCCGATGAACACTGATAAAAACATTACCATGTAAAACAAGTTGTACAGAGAATTGACGGACCAGACGGGATTATTTGCACAGAAAAATGACGCATGATTCATTTTTCGGTAAATATTTCAACCAGTTTGATTATCGCGCTCCCGATGTCACTTTTTGAACCTATCTCTGGTTTTCTCGGCGTGTGGTGCAATTTGTTCCTTTTGTAAAGTTTCGAGAGCGTTCTAATACGTTGAATTGTAATGTGAAATGATAACGTAGTGAGAAATAAAACACGTACTAAGTTCTAATGTCGTCTTGGTATCCTGCTCAGTCCTGAAATAACCTCACTCAATTTGTTACCATTCATGCGATGTTCAACAGTTCGATATTCAGCGCTTTTAGCGGCGTCCAGAGGAAATACTTTCATCGCGATTATGTGCAGAACACAAAATGACCGTGTAAAATGGTGGATTTCTTTCATCCAGTTTCGATACCTAAACAGTACCGCCTAGAAACGAGCGTTCCTTTCCCATCTATACAAAATACAATCTATACATTTCCATCCTTACATCTTTACAAAAAATTCACATACATTACATGTACATTATTTTACAACACTATCAGATAACATTAAACGATTAAATTCGATAGAAAAGTTTAAATCCAAAGTGAAATCGTTTTTGCTATATAACTGTTTCTATGCAATTAGAGACTATAGTGAGCATCATAAGGAAAGTAATATTCATTTTAACAGTGGTATTTAATGTATTATTTACCATTGGACTGTATAATTCTAAACAATATGTAACAAATATTGTATCGCAGCTTCTGGGTCAATGACCCCTATCTCGATCAGGTTTTTCGTCCAGTTTCCCAGCTCCATTGAGCAAATGCTGAGATGGCCCCTTGTTTTGCTTCTGGACATAAATGTAACTTCATTATCTGGGCACGTCTTCTAGAATTCAGTGGGAAATATAGTTATTCAAATTATCGTTTCCATGTTGTCGCGGCAGTAAGTATTATTCCGAAGGACAACATGGATAAGAGCTCAAAATTTATTGCTTATTTGTCCTTGAAAATAGATTTTTATTACATGGGAGCTTGCCTTTTTTCTCCTCTTCATTCATTCAAAATTCAAGTAGTACATGACTCAGTGTATGGATCACAGAATTTTGAAAATGTGCACACAATTCACTTCTCTCCATAGCACGTCATACGCAGTTTTAACTGTTTTTTGACGTAAAATAAATAAATAAATGAATAAAATAAATCTATTTTCTCTATAAAAAACGAAAAAACGACCGCGTAAACCGGTCTTCAAAGAGTCCGACTGGAAGTTTTCCGGCTCCCAAGGGAAAGGTTCGGCCCACTGCGCCCTAGCGGCGGCCAGTGCACCGGCTGCGTTGGTGATTTGTGGCGGAGGAGAGGGCGGCAGGTTATTAGCCGGTGGCGCGCCGCACAATAGACCCTCGAAACAATTACAACAAGAAATAACAAAAGTGCTTCCGATTGTTCATTAAAAGTTTGGCAAGAGGCAGGCGCGCAGCGATGAGGCTGGCTAGCAGTTGTCCAAAGGAGAATCCGGAGGGGGATGGCCATCCAGAGGAAGTAAGAGATGGCGGGATTTGTTAAATTAGAAGTCTGAACATTTTGAATTGAAGATGAAATTGTTGCATGATACAAAGTTGAGAGGGTATTTTGAAACGGTGAAGGAATTTTTACCTGGTCCACATAGAGCGAGATGAGGCAGCCTTTGTGGCTAGTCTACACGTAACTATTTAACTTGATAGAAACAACAAAGGGAGTGTTGGCATATGTGACCAAGCAAACTGGATTTGCTGTAAAATTGTCTACACGTTTGCGAAATCTATCGCGTCTTTTAAAAATAATAAAATGTGGCATTCCTTTGAGAGTTGAACGTGCCAAGTGCCATATGATTATTACAACAAAGTGTACTTATATTATTACACAAACAACATTTGTAGCAAGATTGTCACTATTTTTCCTATAATAATGTCGCCAGTCCGCCCAAATTGGTTGTGAATGTTACATGATTTTATCAGCAAATGTATCAAACGCTATTTTGTTTATCTGATGTCGTGTTGGCAAATGTCACCGTACCAGCCACACTTGCAGCGAAATTGTCTACACTTTTCGTGAAGTAATTCCAAATATCGCCTCAACGTGCTCAATATTGAGTGAATTCTTGGACAGCAAACGTGCCATATGCCATTTGACTTTTACACCAACGATCGTAGTTACGTCTGTAATATCACCGTTACATGGTAGACCGTACTATTACGTACCGTTGTTACCAATCTATTACCATCCGGCCTACACTTGCACCAAACGTCTTCAGCCGGTGTAGTGTCGCATCGCAAGTGTAACAAAAAAATATTGTAGTTTATGAAATGTGATTCTTTGCTGTCGTTTGAGATGACAGAAATTTTCCTTCTCTGGGTATCACTCTCAGCAGTATGAGTAAGCTCTTAATATCTTGACTGGACTCTCCCGTGTGTGGTAGTATAGTGCATGTAACTGTGTGTGTGAGGGGAGAGGAAGGGACAAGAATGAAGAAGGAAAGATAGCGGGCTGACCTTGACCCATTTGTTAGGTATTGCTCCGGTTTTCGCTTTATACTGTTCGGAGAAACTACGTTAAACTATCGATCATCCAACCGGCTGCTAGAATTCTCCTACCTCGCCTCTGAATCCGAGTTACTATGTAGTTAGTGTCGAAAATTTCCCACCAGGGGACTCGACCTCTGCGTCCTCCCGGTCAGGGCCACTGCAGTGCCTACAGATATTGCCCTGAACTGCCTCAGCCAGTACCGTACGAACTACTCTGGCCACAAGACTCGTCTCCGCCTTGCGAGGCAGCCGTCCCGCGGTGTCTGTGGGCGGAGGCCGGGGCGTTGGAAGGCAGTGGGCGCGGTTAAGACGGCGTCGCCGGCTGCCACGAGTGGCCTCGTCGCCATGGGATCACGCGCGGACGCCGGCACCAGGGCGTGCTGCGGTCGCCCCGCGGCGGCGGCGGCGGCGGCGGCGGCGGCGGCGAGTCCATGGTCCCGCCGGCGACGAAAGGCAGCCGGGCAGACCACGGCCTTTGTGGTGGCAACGGAGATCACAGGAGATGCGTATGCAGAGAGACAGGGTGGACGAGATGGGGATAGGTGGAGTAGATACTGGTAGCGGGCAGTGGTAGAACGTGCGATTACAGTGGAAAAATTGCATTTTAAGAAAAATCAAGAATATCAGAATTTGTATTTAAATCATATTTTCTATCGGCAAAATATTTATAATCACTACGTTTTGGATGTACTCGTATAATTTACTAAATTGACCAACTATATTAGAATATATTATTTCGGATGTTTCAGCAGGTAATTTTATTATTTTTGTATGTTTTTAAATATTTATTCAATATTTGGTCACAATGTAATACAGAAATTACACCAAAATTACGTGAAATATTTAGTTTTTATTTCATTTAAATATTATTCCCTTCTTTTTCCTTTCAATTTTACTGAATTTTTGAAAATTTTATTTATTTATATTAATTTGCGGGAAAAAATTATATTAACGAAGTATATTACACAATGTCCAGAGTTAATATCAAACATCGTAATTGGCACGTCATTACAGAGTATCTTTTTGTTGTCTTAGGAGCTACCAGTTACTTCTTAAGCAATCAGAGTAATGCTCCAGAAATTCGTTTTTCAAGTGTTCAACTAGAGATGTAGTATTTTGCTATTTTTTTTATTTTCATAAATAATAAATTCTGCATTTCATTATTGAAAATTTTAGCAGGCAACGGAAAAGACACAATTTTTGGAAAAAAAATATCAAAAAATGGAAAAGGATATATAGATTTAAGTCAATGTTTAAAAAATCACTACGACGAAACTACAACAAGAAAATGGGGAAGCGGATTTTGAAGAATGGACAGGCGGAGATTGTGAGAGTAATAAATGTTTTGATTATGCCATCGTTGCAGCAAAACGACTATCGAGGGTGCTGGAGACGGCCAAATTGCTGGTTCAAGCTTGGAATCGTTCCAAAATTTTGTTCAATGTCCTGAACACCACGGAATTACTTGTCCTCGCCTGAATCCAGTTCAGTTTGACTGCCCTCATCGATAGTTTCTGTAGTTTCTAACGAAATAGGTGAATGCCGGTTGGGAACCCTACAAAAGCGGCCACGGATCTCACGCAAAACTTTCTCCTCACCGTTGTCGGAGTGAAAGGAGCGATTAGTCTCCGACGTCCTTATACGAAACCTACAGTAATGTAAGAACTAGTGGTGCTAAAACAGCGAGTACTTTTTCTCCCGTATTTTCCCGCAATATTTCACAAAAAGTACTAAAATTTTCGTAAAATTGTGAATGATCTTATCATAAAATATATCTTGAAGAAATAGATTTCACTAACGAAAAAATCTATCTTTAATATTTTAGTTGTAGGAAGATTTCAAAAAAATTTAAGCTTTTGCAATTTTCCAAAAATTAGGTGTTTCAACAAATATGAGACCTGCACCATTCTCTTAAACATTCATCACACTATCCAACAATACTTAATGAAAAATGATGAAGCCGTTTTTGCGAACATTTGAAAAATGTTTCAGGGGCTTGAAGCAACGTACCCGCAAAATTAAAATACCAATTTCAAATTCAAGGGACTGCGACACCAGCCAGATTGATTGTGGAATGTCAATTTTGGAGGACATCGGCTGAACGGTTTAGCCGCTAGCGTTGTTCACAGTCTGACAGATAGACAGACAGACAGATATATAGACAGATAGACAGACAGAAAGATAGACAGAAAGATAGACAGACAGATAGACAGACAGATAGACAGACAGACAGACAGATAGACAGACAGACAGACAGATAGACAGACAGATAGACAGATAGACAGATAGATAGACAGACAGATAGACAGATAGATAGACAGATAGATAGACAGACAGATAGACAGATAGGTAAACAGACAGACAGACTGACTGATAGATCGACAGATAGACAGCCAGACAGATAGACAGCCAGACAGACACCTCACCAACCGCTTACGTGTGCTCGCTTCAATCTCTTTTTAGAGTGATTCCTTGCGTCCTCACCAGATCACGGCTTCCAATGCCCTCTCTACACCTTTTGCATATAATGTGCTCGGGGGGCTGTGTCCATGTGCACAGCTTAATGACACCAAGCATGGAATATTACATTTTGTTGATCGGTTGTCCTAACAACGCGTATGCTTTGACTTCCAAGTTTGAAAACAATGCCTAATAACAAACGCTGGATGCCGATTTTATCATTCAAACTAAATCCGGGGTTCTTGGCTTATCACACTTCGGATAGATGCTACTGAAGTATACGGATTTGTTTGTGAAATTTCGTTTATTAAGAACATGTTAAAAACAAACCATACATCGAATTAATTTTGACCTCATGGTTTTATATTCCTAGGAATTAAAGGGCAATCGCCATTTAATATCTTTTCACTCGAAAGCCCCAACAGGCAGCATTCAGGAGTTGAGAACAAGTGATAACAATCGAAGGCATTATGTGGAATTTCGAGTATATTATCATTGGTTTTTGGTAGATTGGTGGTTCCAAACTTATCCACAATACCGCTTAGTTCAACTGGATATAAAATGGAGGCACCAGAGGCGCAAAGGAATGCGCCACTCTCTGTATCCAGGGACTCTAATGCCTGTATTGGAAGCAATTATGTATAGAAATATAATGCATACACTGCAATGCAATATAATGCAGTGCATTTGCAGCCTTCCCTATTGAGAAAAACACGAGCCGCGACTGAGAAAATATCTCCGTGTGCTACAGACTTTATTCCTTCTTCCGCCCTGAGCTATAGAACGATTTTCCTAAGGATGAGCCAAAGCGACAGTTTGCGAAAACAAGTGAACATCACATATATTTCAGAGAAGTATCCCTCCGCCGCGACAGCTGTTCAGCTACGCCCTTTCGTAAAGTGCTAATGGCTCCTGTGAAAACATCCCTATGAAGAAGTCTAAGAGTTTCGCTGAGGTATATGCACGTACGTGAGTCCGGGAAATATTTAAAATTAATTACGTATGTGAAAAATCTCTTAACATGCTCTCATAATCAATAAAAGAAAACTGCCAGGAATGTAAATAGAAAGAAAAATGATTTGAAGCAGGAAACACGTGCACCGGTACGCGTCTCGCATTCAAGTCTCGGTTTTAAAGTAAATATAATATTTATCACACAAAAAGTAAATTCAATGTAATATATAAAGAAAAAAAGAATTTTTACAGAAGTTATTTCTCGCGACGCCCTAGATTTTTGTCGGACAAGGACACCACCAAAGGAAGTGTCGAAACCATTCACAGGTTAGCCAACTGGAAACGAACGAATGTGGGAAGGGAGTCTAACGGAATGGAGGGCACCATGACCACAGAACCTTCAGTTATGTTGCCAGCACTAGCTGTCACTTTGGCTCACCCTTAGGAAAATCGCTCTGTACCCTCTGGTTCCTCCGCTGCAGCTCCAGCGGTGCGCCGTGCACCGGGAAAGGGACCACGCTCACGGTCTGCGAAAGTGGACGAGCCCTGTGGCATCCGCTGCGTGCCGTTCCAGCCCGTCCGGCTTCATTCCGGATCAAGCCATTCAAATACCCGGGCATACATTTTAATGCCTGCATAATCTGGATTGATTATATAATCCCCCGTCGTGTAAGTTATTTAAAGCGCTAATTTGTAATGTAAATTCGGCGTTTCCCCCTTTCCAAATTCGTTTTACATCACATATTTAATAACACCAATTGTGTGAATCATCCTCTTGTCATTTTTTTTACTTTTTTGCACGCCCGTTGCGCTGCATATGACATTTCTCTAATGTTAATTACCGCGCACAAATCGGATTATTTGCGGCGGAATTGGAAATTCAGAGGTTTTAATTTCGACATAGGACCCCTCTTGATAGGACGCCTTTGGCAGATGATTTCTTGCTGCCATTTTGCTGAATCGATTCTCACACTGTGACCTCCATCATAGAAATGGACTGCGTTCCGTTATTCACATTCGTTTCTTCAGATCGGAGTTTGATGATATTTGATCATTTCGTTTGAAGAATATTTATAGGATTTCAACTATCATACTTTCAAACGTGATTTATTTTAAGGAAAGAAAGTATTAGAGCTTTATGATTGCTTCGATAGTCGCAATAAATTTCAACAATTTTCTGAAAATGTTTCTTGAAATTAAGTTTCAAGAGAAAGTAGTTCAAACCAGACTCAAGACAAGACTATAAAGACAAATAAATGAAGTGAGTTGGGTATATTTAACACAATCAAATTCTTCAAATATACCACTGCTTAGCTGAAATCAATGTCTGTCTGTTTAAACAAATATGGGTAGGTTTTAGTATTCATTTGCGTGGTTTCTCAGAAACACGGCATTTTTTGAGTATTGTTATAACTCTTATCATGAAAAGTGTAGACGGTACTTGATCTTCAATTCACAAATGAAAACTTTTTCAAAAAATGTCTAGCCAAATAATCTGCAAATGCTACATCACGAGATTTATTTACAACGGGGATCATTAAAATGTATTTCAAATGTCTTTTATTTCCGTGAATACACTGAAAAGTCCTGAATCCTAAATTGTACAGTTAATTAGGTATTAATAAATGATTTCAAACAATTATTAAAGCGTCGCTAATGAGACAACACTACTGAACATGTTTAAGTTTTATAATTTTTACAAACTTACTTTTTGTTCGTAAATTCTCATGCGGATATTACCTAGCAATGAAAAGGAATTCAACTTATCTGATTATATACAAATGTAGAGATTTATTAGTGAGGAATCCTCGGTGGTAAATATACATCGTTTCCACCAAAATACGGACTTTAAAAATTATTTACGAGGGTCAAATATATTTGTCTGTGTACGATATTAAGTACAATGAGGTTTAAACTGATGACTTGATCCCTGTGCACCATAAACAACGGTAAAAATAACAAAATTAATTATAAATAATGAAAAAAGAAAAATGAGGATCTGAAGATTCTTTCGGATGGATGTAAAAAACAACTCTAGTATTGAATAAAATTAATTTCGCTCTCGTAGATCGCTCAATTCTCAATCCTTAAAAATTATATTAATAAAAAGAGGAACTTTTTATATGTGAAAATCGTTTAAATTACTTTCATTATACTTATATACTTTGCAAACTTTATATTCTGAAGTCATCTTCTATTCTAAATTTATAGATTTTTCTTACGTTCTCAATTACTCCTACATGCCTCTATATTATTATTATATACATACATTTATATTATACATTTATCGAAGTTATATTTTCTTCGGTTCGTGCCACAAATCTCTTTTAAAGTTGTCCAGCAATAAAATATACACCACAACTGACTGTGTGCGATACCTTACTGATAATCCCAAAAAATTCAAAATACATTGAACCTGAATACCTGTCATGCGAAAGATAAAGGTTTGTGTTACAAATCTCTTTTAAAGTTGTCCAGCAATAAAATATACACCACAACTGACTATGTGCGATACCTTACTGATAATCCTAAAAATTCAAAATACATTGAACCTGAATACCTGTCATGCGAAAGATAAAGGTTCGTGCCACAAATCTCTTTTAAAGTTGTCCAGCAATAAAATATATACCACAACTGACTATGTGCGATACCTTACTGATAATCCTAAAAATTCAAAATACATTGAACCTGAATACCTGTCATGCGAAAGATAAAGGGGCGCAAATATAACGGGGAAACTCATAAATAATGAAACGACGCGAAACGGTGTTAGCGTAAGAAGCTGCAATCCTATCGCTTTCCGCTGGAGCACGTACCATCATCCACATTGAACACGTGGACGGCATTACTCGTATCCCATATCGCGTAAGTCGACCGACGGCCGCCACATTGTGCTCCATCGCCGCGGCGCTCTATCCGCTGCGCCCAGTGTGCTCATCGGAGCCGGAGGATCGGGTTGCCATGCGACTCGGAATAGCGGGGCCGCGTCTCGCTTTCGAGTAGCCCGGGTAATTCTAGCTGGCACCGCGAGGCGGGCCCCGCCCGTTGCACTCGCACACTGCGGCGGCCGCGGCTCTGATTGGCTGCGCTGTAGCGATTGTTCTTTGTGGTAACTACAGTACGAAGGCTTGTCTGTTGCTATATCAATCGTCTATTGAACCGGAAAAGGAGTGAAGTTTATCTGTAGAGCAGAATGGATTGATTGATTGATTCTTCGTGTTTTTCCGCGCGCGTCAACTGCTCTGGTCATTAGTCCCGTTAGTGTAGTGCATGTTTCTTCTTGGGAGATGGCAGTGATATTTCCCCGCTGGATGGCGAGATCCGGCGCCGACCTACCGTCGGCTAGTGGGGTTTCTCACTAACCAGGACTCTCCCACCAACGGGGCACCGCCCCAGCTGGGACAAGCTCTAAGCTCCCGACCGGTCTCACGGAATATGTGATAGTGTAGTGCATGTTAGTGTAAGCGTATGTGTGTAAGGGGAGAGGATAGGACAAGGAAGAAGAAGGATAGATCGCGCGCGGTCGGAGGTCCGTTTGGTACGGTACTGCTCCGGCATTCGCCTGGCGTTGATCGGAGAAACCACGGAAAACTACCGATCAGAGCAGCCGGCCGCTAGAATTCTCCTCCAGACAGCGACTGAATTGACCTAGCTGAAAAGCTTGTGTAGAAAATCCTGCCGCCGTCAGGAGTAGAACCTAGGACCTCCCGGTCAGAGGCACTGCAGTGACATCAGTTGATGCACTGAGCTACCGCTCCCGATTGCAGAATGGAAGTTAGTGTATTTACATCCCCGTGGGCTCCAGTGGTTTGTCCCGCCAAACCAAGCTACCACCTTTCCTTCCCGTTCACTTTTCCAAATGCCCATCTCCCGACTGAAGGAGGATTCTAGCGGCCGGCTGCTCTGATCGGAAGTTTTCCTCGGTTTCTCCGATCAACACCAGGCGAATGCCGGAGCAGTACCCTAACAAACAGGTCATGGCTGCGCGCGATCTTTCCCTCCTCTTCCTTGTCTTACCTCACCCCATACTAGCACATACACTCGCATGCACTACACTATCATACTTATCGGAAGACTATTCGGGAGATTAAAGCTCGTCCTGGCTTGGGCGATGGACTGCTGGTGGGAGATACCTGGGTGAATCTCCACATGTCGACGTAGGTCGGCTCCGGATCTCATCATCCAGCTGCTGAAGATTGCCGCTACCTCTTTCGGCACAAGAACGCACTACACTTTCGGTAATAATGACCTTAGCAGTTTACGCGCCCGGAATTATCAATCAATAAAATCTATCTGTCGAACCGCCCCGCCCCTCACTGCCCTGCTGTGCTCCCATAACTCCTTGTCCGCGTTGTTCGGACCTGCCCGTCCCCACTTGTATCATTCCTTCTCCTCTCCGCTTCGTCCCGCCTCACTCGTTCTGCCCTGACCACGTCTCGCCTTGTCCTGCCCCCACCACATCCCGATCCGCAAGCTCTGCGTAATGCGCGGCGGGTTGCATATTTCTTCCCTTTGACAGTGGAATTTTGCCTTCGTCGTTCCGATATCCGGAGAACGCCAATGCAAGAGGAGATAAAGAGAGACCCCAAAATAAATTGCAATGCACTTAAATAAAAATGTATATGTTTAATAAATAATACTACTATATTTAACAGTACATTACTATCATTTTCTATTATTGTGCTAATTTGTTTTCAGTTTTTGACCTACGTGAAGCGCATAAATATTTTGAATATTTTCTGTTCCCACGGTTCTTTCCGCGGTGATAGTCACTCCCTCTTTTTGATGAACTAGTTCAGTGGTTGCAAGGCCTCAAGAGTCACAACTATAAACCTTTAATATGGCGGCGGGCCATATTTACAGTACTCGGCCGATCTACACCTGAACCTGACTTCTCCGTGTTGTTGATCTCGACAGTTCGCTCAGCTTGAAATGGGGGGAGGAATAGAATTATAAATATCAACTTCTTAAAATTTTTAAGGAGTAAGCAATCTTTGGGCGCACTGCACTGAGTATCTGAGTTTCATTAGAATTTTTAAAATATTAAATTAACTTAATTTGTGCTATTCATTTTCTTGGAATTTTAATTACAAAGTGTTATGTGATAAGATAAATGTAAATTAGAGGGAGAGAAAAAGAAAATTGTTGAGGTTTCAGTTTATTCTTAGGAAAGTGGGAACATATTCGATGGGAGTTCGTAGTGAAAGGCTAAGGTGGAATTTGGAGCAGCTCGGTGAGACTACTAATGAAGGGCAGAAACGTCGTGAGAGCATGTTAATATTAACACTCAATGGTACTAAATTCTTTTCTTTTGCTATTTGCCTATTTGGAATTCAACATTGAGCTTTTAGAATTATTTGCAAGTATTTATTTTCAATTTCGTGATGTTCTTTTATATGTTACTAGCGAATGCAGCAAAGCAAATGAGACGTGCATGTGTTAAGGAGGATCGTAAAATCGATTTTAAATATAAGTAATTCCTGTCGGTTCTAAGAAATTATTTAAAATTAATTAGAGTATGAAGTATCGATATTTTTGCATAAGTTTTGTTTGCCATGGCTTTCTTATGTAGCTTCCACGTTAACTTCATACTATCCAAATTAGCGGTTCGTAGTTTCAAGCAATCGCTTCATTCGTGTTATTTAATGAGATGTTGCAATGCAAAGACTCTGTGAGGAAAGAGGGCACACGCTCAGAATAAGTCAGAAAAGAATTGAAAATTTTCATATTTTAAAAATAAAGAATTGATGAATAGAAACAATGTGTATTTTCAAAAGAAAGGGTTTCAATTCATTGTTCAAATTCCAACATGTACCTATGTGTTTGTATCAATAGGAATGAGAAGTTATGAGTTTAATAGCGAGCACGTGAATGCGATAACCTGTTGTAACTTTAAACATTTTTGTCGTGCAATTACAGCTCTATGATATGAAAGTATGTTAATTCAAATATATCAAATTAATCTCTGATTGTAAAGGAATAGTTAACCAAAAGAAAAATTCCTAATTAAACTGTAATTGAGGCATAATTTCAATAGATATCATTTGTATTAACGACGCTGACACACAGTTCCAAGCGTTGAAACTTTGGACGCGAGTTACATGTATCATTTGTGGGCGGTGTATTGAGACGCTCTGGCCATCGCACCATTCTGCCGCCGGCGGGGAAGGGGTGGGGGGCGGTTGTGCGCATGCATTCAGCGGCATGGGAGCGTGGCGGCGGCGGTGGAGGCGGCGAGCGGGTGCGCCCCGCGTGCGCTCACCGGAAGCTTCTGTTGAGGTGCAAATGCAACGGCGGTGGCGCCATAGTGCCCGTCGGAACCCGCCCCGCCCCACCCCGCCCCGCCCCTCGCCCCGCTCCGCGGCGCCGGTCGCGGGGACCGAACCCAGGCCTTTGAGGAGCCCTCGTCGCCGCCGTGACAATGGCGGTCTCTTGCGCCAGCATCCGGTACCTCTGCCGCCGCCGCTTCTGTTTAGTTCCGCTGTGCGATCCGCCAGGAGAGGAAGGTGGGTCCTGCCATACTCTAATTGGGGGTTTTCCGTTTGGTGGTTCTGATCTGAGAAACCTGGTGCCGAAAAGGAGGGCCGTACTTGAGTGAGAAGAAATCAAATGGCTCACAAAACGCGGTACTTAAATTGCATTTATCATGAGAAAATCGGTCTGTACTTCGTTTTCTTCCAAATAGTTAGACTGGGTGTATTTAACGGCAGCCGGATGCAGCCTTGTGCCAATAATTTGTTCTTAAGTCATGTAATAAAATTATAAATCAAAATATGTATAAAGCGTACACAGGCTTTCGACCGTGGAAAGAAATTCAAAGTCGATTAGGGAAACCTACATATTTCGGCAGAGCGGATCACATGCACAAAATTCAGACAAGAATTCAGAAAACGGACGTTGGGAAATATTCATTCGCGAATCGAACTATTAGAGACTGGAACGACTTGCCTGTGACAATCTTTGATCCCTTCCCTCATGATGTCAGCAAATTTAAAAATAAATTAAATTCCTAGATGTTTATATGTGTCTTATTATCTCCTATGTAAAGTATGTTATATTATAACTATTATTATTATAACATTATTATTATTATTACTACTATTATTATTATTACTATTATTATTATTATTATTATTATTATTATTATTATTATGTGCAGTGGCGTGTAGTGCAGTGATGTGAAGTTGAGGGAAAAGAGTGTGTCAGAATCACATTAAAATGTGATTGGCAGTATGGTGAGGTGAGACGAGGCGAGGTGAAGTGAAATGAAGTGATGTGAAGTGAAGTGAAGTGGAGTGCTATGGAAGCTTGCACGGTGAAATGTTTATGTTAATTTGTAAAGTGTGTAAAATTTGTAAAATTTTGTATAGTTGTTAAGTTTTGTAATGTTTAGTTAGTGTATTCTGCCACCAAGTTCTGGAACTTATTTGCAGAATTAGTAATAAATCTAATGTTGTAACGATGTGAGGTGATGGTATCTTTAGGCAGTAGTTAACAATTAAGTTTCGTCATTGCTATAAATTCACATAAAGAAAATCATCAGAGACGTTTCTTTCACAGCTTCTTGACTGAAAAGTTATGAGGTACCTAGTTGAAGTCTTGGGCTTTGCGGTCAGTCTTTCCGTTGTTCTGAGACGCATGAGTGTCACCGCGTCGTAGAAAGTTTTCTCCTAGATTTGTTGTGCGTTGTCATCGTGTCGTGATCCCACACTATTTGTGGGATGTTTACGTTTTTCTTTTATGAATATAAAGCATACTTTATCCCTCACGTCGACGCTCGTATTTTCAGCACACGCCATATAACAGCGTAGAGACGAGTCCAAGAAACATTCCACATTTAAGTTAGCAAATATTTAAGCATTATAAACTTTTGAATGTGGAGCCGAAAAGACAATTCATTGAGTAAATGTTGGCCATTATGAAAACTCACTTTTGTTTCCACGTAGTTTCCCTTTTATATAATTATATTTATTGGGTGTATTTATATACGATTGAAGTATTTATATACGAGTTAATCTTTTTTACTATACACTCAAACGAAAGTAATATAGAGGCATTGTAGAACTCACACATTTTGGCAATACAAATCTTGCAATATACTGGATTCAGATTAAATATATACGTGGTTGAAACATTCCATAAAACTAATTCAAAATCAGTCTTGACCGAGAACCACACCATTCACACATATCGATCCACGTGATACATTGTTTGGAATATCGTCCCATCAACTCACTTTCACATTTACGTAAAATCAGCTATTTGAGTTAGCAATTTAGGAGTAATTCGTCCATTAATATTGTGCCAACTCTGTTCTGTCAGTTATTTGTTTGTAATCCGGTTTGGTTCTCCTGGGAAGTCCGCTTAATTCTGTGTACAGGAGACAGCTCGGATTCCGCGATGCACTGGAATGCCTCTCTGGGTTTATCCTCTTGTGTTTTCCCGCTGAAAACGTCAACTGCGTTGTTTTAATGTTGGTATATAATTTCATATAATCCAACTGACATAAAACGTACTTGCTATACGAAATGTGTTCTCTTTTTCAAGTATGTGTATACTCTTCATAATGCTTATATTTGTTTGAGTTGGTAGTAAAAGTAAATTAGTGTCACTGAATATTTGAAAACCGTGTGGTGGAACATACTTCTTGAAGTAGATGTAAGAGAAGCAGAGATATGTTTATTATCATTCAGACTAATTTTCAAGACAATTTTTCCATAAGGATTATTTACAAGTTTATCATTGCTCTTATGACTCAGGGAAAACGCAGTATTTGCATTAATTGTGAATGTTTCCCTTGCCGTTATCTTTTATATTATACGCGACAATTTTTGGATTCTTCATTAATCGTTATTTAAATGCCAAAAAATACAAAACCAGTATTATGAAATGTTATTTTCGAATAGATTCCTTATATTTTGTCAGACTGTATTTAGTCTTTTATTTGAAAGGCAGAAAATTGTTTGAGGAAAACTGTTTTACATGAAATTACACAATATGATTGCAATATATTATATGTGATATAAAATAGCAAGAGCAATATTTCGGAAAATAATTATTTCCATCTTTAAACTTAAATTTCCAAAAAAAATATAATAATTTAAGCAGAAAAATTACATAATACCAATGCACCCAAGTCACTATGCGGAACGCTCGTTGATAAAAACTTTTGAAGATTCCAGTGTGACATTATATGACGGTATGACGTTGGAATAAATCAAAATAATTGAAAAGAATGAATGAATGAGATTCCTTAAATATCAGGTGTTGAGTAGTACACATTTAAAGTTGCCCATCAAGCTGATAAATATGTAATATAATAAAAAGATAGGTCATAGCCTTCTCAGCTAGCACTACTTTATCATTCAAAATCCATACTTTTTTTATTCGTCCTACAGACAATTATACGTGTAATTAATATTATTACTGAAAAGTAATTGATGGTCGTACCTCTGGTTCTGGTAGAACAATAAATGACGGTATTGTGTTTAAAAGTTCATTGGCTTATTAATAAACGCGTTTATATGCCTGCGACATAGAACATTCTGTTGGCAATAGCTGTAATCTCAGGTTACGACGTCAATTGAGACGAATTCTTTTTTGTTCAGAAATAAATGCCCACTTATTTTGTAAATTCCAATTAAATTTTCAATTTCCATAAAATGCTACATGTACGTTCGTGGAAAGCGGGGAAGTTATTGCAGTTAACACACTAAAATTTACTGGTACAATCAATTTGCTCGTGCTATAAAAATGCAATATCGTATTAACTGTAATTCTCATATACCCTCCCGTTAATTAAATAACAATAATTCCGTGGTTGTTAAAAAATAAAAAGGTACGTACTCTGTAATATTATTTACATTATAATTCTATACCTTAGCTCACTGTGGGGGCCGAGGTTCATAAGGCGGGAGCTCCCTAACACCCAGTTTCGTATGCATCCATTCCACCTTGCTGATGATGTTCGCGTTTTTTATATGTGTAACTGTACCTAGAACTAAGGAGCAGTCATAGTTGGCAAAATTGCAGGAATAAATGCTATACGACTGCTATAAATACCCGATGAGTACCTGGAAATCGAACACATGAGCATATATCGTTCTCAAACTTTAAAGAAGACATACATGAAAAAAAAATTAAAAAATACCTTAATTAAATGTTTGTATTACGTTAAATTGGTTCAACGAATGTTTATAAACATTTATCGTTCTACCAACCTCATAGAACGTAACGTTGGAATGAAATTCCACTAAATAGTCGGGGAAACAAAATCAGTCGTCGCCGTCGTCGTCATTACCACCAAACAATGTCATTTGCTGTTCACAATTAATACCAAGCAAGAAAAATACAGGGGGCTAGTCCATGCGATATTGAATTACGTCAGAGCACGACACACCTATTATCATTAACTCTCATTAGATCACTGCCTATCTAGCGTTCCCGTCCTGCGGATAAGTAGTTCCAGAGGGGCGTGGCTGGAGACAAGGTCTCCAGTTCCCACGTCAGAATGCCACCTATGTCTATTTATTTATTTATTTATTTAGTCAAAAACATTCAAAAACAGTCAAAAACTGTATGTGACGTATGGGGGAGAAAATCATTTGCGCACGCTTTTTTGAGTTTCAGAATCAGAATGTCGATTTTTTTAACATCGAAGTAAAGTGCTCATTGTTTTTACAGTTTCAGTGTTTTGTTTGTGAATGAAAAGTTTCCATTATCATAATGCTATTGCAGTTAAAATATGAAATAATAACTGATGGTAACACGGTTAGTTTATGTGTTTGAACCGAACAAACGTTATACGTACTATTTCATCTGTACTATGTAAACATAACTGTTTGCGTACTTCTACTTTCCCTAAAACCAGATTGAAAATTATTGAGAACATCATTTATGAAGAGATACTTGTCTAATTGTTGATGTACATTTTTTCGAAGACTTTAAATAATGATGGCAATATACTGATAGATCGATAACCACAAGAATTTAACGAATTTAAACATTTCGGAACGGTATGTAAGTAAGCTACTTTCCACCATTGGGGAAAATATACGGTTGTTAAAGAAATGTTCATTATGTTCTGGAAAAGCGTCCTTGAAAACCAATTTAATTGCTTTGCCCTTATATCGTGGGAGCCTTTTCAATTTCATTTGAGTGTCTTCACTATTTTTTCGACAACTTGGCTGTCAACATTGTTGAAATAGAAACTATTGTCTCAGAGAGATGCATGTGATTCCAGAAAGTGTAGTTACTTTTCTTTAATAATAGGGCCTATTGGATGTGTAGCGGAAGTAAAATAATCATTTACGTCATCTAAGTGAATTTCTAATGAACAGTTTGATGAATTTTTAATGAACTTACGGTTGCAAATTCCTAAGTTTTTCAATGTGTTCCATACTCCCGTCGAACTGGAATTTGAGAAAGATTATGATAATAACGAATGTTAGCATTTCTGACTTGTTGTTTTACAAAATTTCTAAGTTTTTTATACTCCTTTTCATGTTCATCGGCTTTAGTAGCTTTAAAATGGACGCTGACGGAATTTACATCTTTCATATGAACTTTTAACTCATTTGTAAGCCATGGAGCAGCAGGCCGCGTGACACGAGAAGTTTTCCATGGAACATGCTTGTTAAAAAAGGTTCGTTATGATTTCATTAAACACATTTACTTTCGAGTCTAATGAGTATTGTTGATAAACCTCCTGCCAAGATGTACGTTTACTGTCGACTTGAAATGCTGAAAGATCTAAAATTTTCAACGTCTTTCTTCGTATTTCTAACATGGAGAGGTCGATGTATAAAAGCCGATGTTTTTTAATATGGATGTAATGTTCTCACTATTTTTACAGTTTCGATGTTTTGTTTATGAATGAATAATTCTAATGATCACAATATTGTTAAAGTTAAAATATGAAATAATAACTGATGGTGTTTGAACCGAACAAACGATGTACGTACTATTTTAATCACGCTATCTCTCACCAAAGATGACTCCGTTGCCTGGTATTTTCTACGTCTTTCTTCGTATTTCTCACATGGAAGGATGTCAACGCTTACGCCGTGGGCGTTGCGACAATGCCTGCGCCATTTTTCTACACCCTTATTCGTAGAACTATGGCTGGCCCTTCGAGATTACTCTGGGCGCTCACATTTTTAGTTCTGGGCGCTCAGGACTTATAAAGGTATCTTCCAAGTATATGAACAGCTTCATTCATTCAAAATTCCTCCCTGTAACCACACACCAATTGTGAAAGTTTAACTTTTGAAAACAACATATACTTTCGAGGAAACTAGTGAAAATGGATTGCAAATTACGAACTTTCATGTGAAGTAGATATTTTTAAGTTATTCCTTCATTTCTTAAGAGAATATTTCTTATCATAAATAAAAATGAAGTAAAACATTTTATTTCGAACTAAAACCTTTTACTTTAAACAGAAATCTTTTACTTTAAAGCAAAACATCTCACTTAGGAGAAAACCCTCTTCCTTTTACATCATACTAAAGTCACATGCTTCATTGTTTTGGAAACAAAAGAGAATATATTTCTTTATAAACGTAGCTGACACTCGAAGTCCACACTCCAGTTGCCAGCACGATTAAATTAATGATCGTCCATGATGTATTGATAGTCTTATACATACGATTATAGCGGTTTATTTCTAGAAATCATCTAATAATTGTAGTTGAAGCAATTAATTTACAATGTTAAGCTTTATTACATGAGTACTAAGTTTTGAAAACGAGCGACGTTAAGATTTTAAGTTTTATTAATATAATTATTTTATGAACTTCATTTGTTCAGATTTGGACTTACAGTAACTGTAATACTTGATACTTACCAGTGATACTTATATATGTATCACATGGAATTTTATGTATATCAAGCACCATGTACAATCATATTTCAGTTACTGTAAGTCGAAATCTGAACAAATGAAGTTCATATAATAATTCTATTAATGAAATATGATACTAAGTCAAGTAAATATATCCAACTGAATGTTTCATATTTCTTGAATAAAATGTTATTTTGTTGTAACCTCCGGATACAGAACTATGCCTCTAGAAATGTGCATTAGGAGCCGCGTGAGCGTTCCATAAGGCGTGCTTTCTGTGTGCCTCAGTCTCCCCGATGATCTGGGTGCCGAACCAGCTGGTGGGCGCGCCGGCCGGCACCGACGTCACCCTGGACTGCCACACGGAGGCGCACCCGCGCGCCATCAGCTACTGGGTGTTCGACTCGGTGATGCTGCTGCCCACGAGCAAGTACGCCACCGAGGTGACGGAGAACAGCTACCGCGCGCACATGCGGCTGACGGTGCGCGACCTGCGCACCCGCGACTTCGGCAACTACCGCTGCATCAGCAAGAACTCGCTCGGGGAGACCGAGGGCTCCATCCGCCTCTACGGTGAGTGCTCAGCTGGCTACGCTCCTCCTCCTCCTCCTTCTTCTTCTACCTTCTCGTGTACGTACGTATATATGGGAGTAATATATGTAGTATAGTAGCGTAGAAGTTATGTAATTCTACGGAAAATCCATTTCCAGATTTCAACGGAAATACAAGTTTTGGGGTCCCCTGATAACGAAAAAGTGTTTTTTTAAACGTCCGTCCGTCAGTATGTCCGTCCGTGCGTCCGTCCGTCCATCCGTCCATCCGTCCATCCGTCCATTCGTCCGTCTGTCCGTCCATCTGTGAACACCACTAGTAGGAGCTTTTTTTAAATTGAAGAAGCCCCTGTCCATCTGACCCTAGTTGAAGATTTGAAATTTTGAAAAACATTCATTAAAATTTGCAGATACTTTACATGAAGCACCTGAGACATTTTCAAAATTTTCTCAAAACTTTCGGCGAAAAAATTCATTTTTCCATTTTTTGTAACAATAGAGTAAAATACACCTACAAATGAGTCATATGACATATTTTCAAGGTTACATCTGAATTTTGAAAATTGCACTAGTTTGAATTTTTTTCGGCGCCTTTCTACAGCTTCAAAATTAAAGATTCAAATTTTTCCTCAAATTAAATTTGTTGTATATATTTAGTTCTTTCGTCAAGATCATGTATATTTTTTCCCTTGTGCGATGCTGTCTTGCGGTTCTTGTAAGCATGGGTCCATCATTCCGTGTGAGATCTCTCTTTGGGTTCTCATTTCCTCTGCCGGTTCAATTCTCGTTCAATTATTTTCTCTTTCAATGGTCTTTTCTCTTTCTAATGGTGAGAAATGCATTTTCCCTTCCAGACCATTTCTCTTTCAGGACTTAATATTTTTAGTCTTTCAATCTTTTCCTCCTTTAATTTTTGTCTTTGTTATATTTCAGTCCTTTCCTCTTGCAGTCTTCTGTTCTAGTTACTCTCTCTTTCAGTCATTCTCTCTTTAAGTCATTCTCTATAAGTCCTACTTCCTCCCAGGTTGTCTCTCATTCAGTCCTCCTCTCTTTCCTTTTCTCATTCAATCCGTTTTCTCTGTCAGTTCTTTTCTCTTTCAGTCCTTTTTCTCCTTTAGTCTTTTTTCTCTTTCATTCCTTTTCTCTTTCGGCCCTTTTCTCTTTCAATCCTTTTCTTATTTCAGTCCCTTCTTTCAGTTACATTCCTTTTTAGTCCTTTTTTCTTTTTCAGACCCTTTTCTCTTTCAGTCCTTTTTCTCTTTCAATCCTTTTTCTCTTTCAGTACTTTTTCTCTTTTAGTCTTTTTTCTCTTTCAGTCCTTTTTCTCATTAAGACCTCTTAAGGTTCAAAATGCAGTATAACGATAATATCACGTACAAAATCATCGAAAAAGATAAGAGAAACATTTTTTTTAAACATCGATCGATATTTCTGGAAAAATACATTGATCTGAAAAAAGCATCGAAAACAAAACATCGACGTCTATATGTCGATGTTTCTGGTGGAAAATATCGATGTTTTAAAAGCATCTATGTTTGTTTTTTTGGCATCCCTACATTGGGCGGGTGGGCGCGCCTGTTGCAGAGATCCCGATGCCGTCTTCGCCGCCCAAGGCCACCGAGGTTCGGAGCGGCGCCACCGCCGGGAAGGACTCCAACGGTGAGTGACCCTTGCCTGGCTCTCTCCGTAGCCCTAGCCCTAGCCCTAGTAGCCTCCCGCTCTTGCTTGAGTGGCCCCTTGCCCGTAGAGCGCGCCACAGCCGCCCACGCGTTCGGCTCTCGGCGGATTCACAACGCCTTCAAACACCTGCGACTCGCACGACTGGGAAGGAGGTGCTCTCACCGGGCAGGCGTTCCGGAAAACACTCGAAACGAAACGCGGTGCAATATGGAAGATGTTAGCAATAGCTGTCAATGAAACATCTGAAATATTTACATCATAATGAAAAGCGATTAGAGATTCATTGTAGTGTTAAATCTATATCAGCTCCAGTCATTTTTTCATTTATTTTATAATATATAAATGAATAGCTGGGCACCATATGTTTCGATAATAATTATTTGAATTTATTTTGTTGATTCGACATTAATGAAGCGTTAAGCATTGTAAAAGTGTTACGGTTATGATCAATCGTCAATGTTTGAAGATTTGATTAAAATTGTTTGTGTCAAATTTTGTAAAACTGTCAAGTATTGATAATTATAATAAATGTCTGCAGTTGTATTTAAACCTCCTCGTTATATTCTATTTTCTTCTCTTCCGGCTAAAAATAGCTTTATTATGAATTTACACGTCCACGTACTTCATTATGAAACTAAATAACACTCGAATAGGTGCGCTTCTCAGCTGTTAACACAGTCTTAAATAAAATTTTGAATCTGACCCCACCGTTTTATTATCCAAATGTCTAAATAATTGTTTCCTTTGTAGACTGAGTTTCACAAGACTTTAGAATATTGAAACAATAAACGAATTTGATAATTGAAGTAAAAAGCCATCCATTTTCCAACTGATAACGTAGGCTGATATGAAGTTACTTAAAAGTTAAAACGCCATTAAAACATTCCTCGAAGCGCTAATAAAATATATGCGTTCCATCGTTCATCAGTCTTGTCTAGGGTTTTTTGGTTTCAGTTGGACAATGATTTAGAACATTCGTTTAGAGTCATTAAATGATATCTTAGAAAACTGATTTATTTTAAGGACTTTTAACTTTCCCGAAAATCGATCAATACTAGTAAGAAATTCAAGATTTGGAGGACACTGTTTAAGGTTATGTGAAATCAAAACCTGATAAGTTTGCAGGAATGAGTCAAGAAATATTAACTCGTATTTTTAACGAGCAATTGACGAAATATCAAACAAAATTGTAAATGAAATATAAAAAATAATTTTCGTAAATAGAATTTAATATCCAATACTTCAAAAAAATTTAAAAATTACATAGTAGTACTCTAAATATTGTTGTAGAATAAATCATTTCTCTCTGTAGAATTAAGTAGCTTAATTATATTTATAATGCATGAGAATGAGTATGGTATATATTTTCACATTTCTGATTTACCGAATTCATTCTGCCCGAGATATTTCTCTGAACCCTTTTGTATTGACGATATTAGAGATATTCTGCCAGTCCGCAATGGCAGTGAAAGTAATAGCGACTCTCTGAAGTGTGTGCAAATCAATTGTATTCGAGTGAAAAATCTATTTTAATAGCATAAAAACAGCTAGATTAATTATCGCTGTTGCAAAGACGTTTATTTCGTAGCTTTCGTATTCCATTTCTAGATTTGTATCTTCTTTCTATGCCATCACATTTTAGGTCGCACACGAAAATTTGAAAGTGTTACACTGACCCCCAAAACTTCGTCTCAGCCCATCAGACGGCTTCCTATTTGCAGGTAAACGTTCTGTCTGCGGGAGAAAGTTCTGCCAAAAGACCTCGCGGTTAAAACTTTTCCACGGAAGCGCTTACAAGTGGGTTACACACCCCGAGCCTGCGGCCCGCCCGCCCTTTATCAATATTGGAGAGTTTAATCAATTCCACGCCCTCATTAATGCGTGATGCTTTAATCAGCCCGGCTAGGGATAATATATTCACACGCCGGCCCGGAATAGCTAAGGAGCTGAAACGTCGTAAATATTTTAGCGGAAACTGTCTTGGCAATTTTGGAGGCGAGAGGATGCGGGCCCGGGCCCTCTCGGGAGCGGAGCGGGGAGGGGCGGGGCGGTGAGGGGAGGGGCGGGGCTGTACCAGCGAGTGCGTGCGTCTGGGTGGCGCAGTGCGGAGACGTAACCGCAAACGCCGCGCCGTGCTGCGCTCCACGATTCTGCCTGCGAAGCCGGAGCAGTCGCGAGGTGTTGGTTGCTGGCCAACGCTGTGTTTCACGCGCCCAAGATGCGCCCTGGGGTTGGCGCCCGGGGTAACCTTCGCTTGAGAGAACGCGGCGGTCTCCTTCGGGACAAGCGAATTTAGAAAAAAGGACCGATATTAAAGTTTGGAAGTAAAATACCAGGGACTGACTATAGGACAGTAGTTTTTATGGCAACATGTACTACTTGAAATTGAAGACGAAGCTTTAAATTCATTACATAGTTTCATAGAGGTCATGTGCTAATCATAATTTAAAAGAAGAATTTATAATTTTGAGTCACAGTTCTTATGTAGCTATACTTCTATGATGTCTTCAGTGTTTTCAAAGTTGTACGAGTGAGAATGTATGTAGTTCTCCGTAATAAGTAATCGTGCTGTTGAGGCTACGTGAGGAATGTGATAAGGAATGTGGGAGCTACTTTGACTACCACAAAATCCCAGTAGATTTTCCTTGTAACAGATTAATAATACTTCCTAGCTCACAGTCAGAAAATATTTTAAGCTTTAAATAACTACATGGAATAAAAAATATGATTTAAAAGGAGTAATAAACAATATAAGGCATTGATTTTGTATCACTTTCTGGATCTAAAAATTGAAAATTACATCATCTTACAATATTAAATAAAAAACAAATTGACAATTACAAGAATTATTATGAAAAAATCCTGGGGATATTGATTAATATTTGATCTGCACCAAATACGTTCCCATTTTCCGACTTTTTGTTTGATTTTTCGACTAACTCAGACTTTAACGAGAATGATAAATGAACATGCATATTTATCTAACCAGTTTCCGGCACATCATTTTCATATGTAATCAGGGCAAAAGTTTACCAAAATCATTGAACCGTTAATCAGAGATATGCATAAATATGTTATTCGTTGTGCATGTCGTGGTTACATTCAACGAGGAATTACAGATAACTTTTACGATCAAAAAATAATTTATGGAATGTGGAAATCAAGGCAACATTTTCGTCATATAGTATCCTAGCACGGAGCGAAATACTCCAAAAGGGTTTAGAGTACAGACTTCTTGCTAGTTCGTACAAAATACTCCTAAACTATTAGTAAGTGACTACTATACGACCGAAAAAAATAACACTGAAGTGAAAGATAAATAGTCTCATGTTCAATTATAAGTATATTTTGATTCTATTAATTGAGTATTTAGTGTTTCCAAGCATGTGAATTACTATGGTAATTATTCCTGTTCGTATAGTTCATGTTCTATCCCAGGAGGTGGTGATGTACTTCCCCGGTGGAACGTGTGATCGGCTTTGCAAGTCGGTTTGCGGGTTGCTTTTTCCCCTGCAAGTATACATCTACCATAGAGCTCCAGCCGAAATAAGCTCTGAGCTCCCAGTTGTTCTCCCGATACGTAAGGTAGTGTAGTGCAAGTTCGTGCGTGTGTGTGTGTGTGTGTGTGTGTGTGCGCGCGCGAACGTATTTGTGTGGTGTGAGTTTGTGTGTGTAAAGCGAGAGGAGAGAAAGAAGAAAAATAAAGAAGAATAAGGAATCATCGAGCGCGGTTAGTGAGCCTTTTATTTGTTTTGAAGCACTGCTCTGGCACACACACGGTATCGTTGTATAAACCCCGAAACTCTATCGATCAGAACATCCAGCTACTAGAATCATCCTCCACACGATGGTTGAAATCTCCTCGCTTCGTAGCTAGTGTCGAAACTCGAACCGTAGGACCTCTCGGTCAGCGACACTGTAGAGGCATCGGTGATGTAACCTTTCAGCCAACGCAGGCGGTTATTCAAACGTGTAGCGAGTCCCATTTACTCTCTTAATTATAGAATTCAGGCATTTCGATCAATGTTAATAAAAGCTATTTGACTATTCCCTACCTTAATTTGTTGTCAATTTATGGAATTAGAATGTTAAATAATTTATAAATTAGTTTATAAATTGTTTATTTATTCCATGAAAAGAGTGAGACTTCAGATAACAACACCAGAAATTCTCTACTTACTACGATAGCGAAAGACAGTCTCGCAGTTTTTAATTGAAGCAAATTGCAAACATTAATTGTGGGTTCTTCTCAAATTGCAAACATACAAAATGTGCACTCGTACGCAATATACACGACCGCCCCACTTTAACGTACGAGCGCACACTGGCGCGATCCTGGCCACGAGGCGAGCGGCCTCGAGGGAAGGCAAGCGCGCATTTGCGATGTGCCCTCAGCAGCGCGTCTGGCCCCGACACGGGTTTAATTGCGCGCGCCCACCGCAACTTTATTCGGCGATCGCCGCGCAGTCCGCCCCCCTCCCCCCTCCCTCCTCCTCACCCGCGATGCCGCGCCTCGCGCGAGCTCGCCAACTTCATTATTTTACGTTTCACGCGCAAGCCTGCGTCTGTTGGAAGCTGCGCTCAGTCCGCGTGTAAGCTGCTGTTGATTATTCAGACCGCGTGTAGAACCACGTGGTAAGATGATTACAAGACGTACTGGTCCACACCTCATTAAATGGCTCAGGTCTTCATTTGATGTCACTGAAGGGACCAGAGGTCTCTGACCAGAAGGTACTAGGGTTCTAGTCCCGTCAGTGGCAGGCTTTTCGACACTGGCTAGATAGCTAGGTCGAATTCAGTCGCTGTCTGGAGGAAATTTCTAGCGACCGGTTTCTCTGATCGGTAGTTATCCATAGTTTCCCCGATCAACACCAGTCGAAAGCCGGAGCAGTTCCCTAACAAATGGGCTACGGACCGCGCGTGATTATTTTTTCCTCGTCCTTGTCCTATCCTCACCCCTTACTTACATAAAAACTCAAATGCGCCTACACTCGCAAATGTTGGATACCCAGTCGGGAGCTTAGAGTTTTCTTCCGGCTTGGGCGGTCCCCTCTGGTGGGAGATGATTGAAGAAAAGCCAGCTAGCCGAGAGTAGATCCCCGCCGGTCACCATCGCCATCAAGCCGGGGACCTTACCTTAGCAGTTGAATCGCGCGGAAACACGAAATAATCAATTACATTTGTCCATAACATCAAAGAAGAAATTTCCCCATCTTCGGCCGGTTACACCCATGTATAACTTAATAAAATGTGAATTTCAAAAAGTAATACGAAGTGGAAGCGTTTTTGTACCATTTACATATTGAATACATTCAATAAGATAGGATACAACACTATCCATTTGGTTCACGTAACTGCGAGCTTTGTATCTACTACCTTGCTTTACTCTGTTCAATTTTTATCTTGTTAATTGTTTTTAAATAAATGCAATTAATGTTAATCTCTTTAAACAGAATGCCAACACGCTATTCACTAACTGAAACTTCAGTTCAATATCTATCAAATTGCCACAAACTACTCGTATCTAGGCATGTAGAATGGCGAAGCACGTGATAATGCCAGCAGTGCAAAATCGTACCATCACTCATACCCACAAGGTGAAGAATTTCTGTATTGCTTTCAAAGTGAGCGCAATCAAATATATTAATAAAAAATTACCTTATAAATAAATCGTTTCATTAATTAAATTATATCTTTATTTCTGAGATTATTTTGATATATTTCGTGTCACGAGAAAAATATGTTGCTATCTTAAGGAAACAAGAATATTCTGAGAAACGAGATAATTACATTTTTCTTTTTACTTGGGTGTCGAGTGTATCCACTCTAGGTGAACAAATTTTCGCCTTCGAGATCGTGTATGATATTGGGTAAAGACGTACTGTCCATTAATTTCTTCTTCCCTATTTTCTAGTAAGAACAATTGCATTGAATGAAATTAGAAGACAGACGTGACCAAGAAGTTTTGTGACTTTTATGTTCAGTTCCCCTTGACGTATGAGATATAGTAAGTGAAGTATACATAATTTGTCAAGTCAAGTCTCGTCCAGAAGTATAGCTCTGAAGAAGGCCACAGCAAGATGGCCGAAACGTTAGCTCCATCGACCATGACGCGGCTAATCCCGGACAGCCAAGAATTCAGTTTCGGATTATGTTTTTATATTATTATTCTTTTTAATATTATTAAAATGGAAAACAAGACTTTTATTATTAATAAATATTGCTGCCAGTCCCTTCAGTTGAAATACAGATGATGATAATCATCCGCTAAGAAGAGGCCGGGCCATTCAATAATTTAATAGCATTATCCGGTCCAATCATCTTCTGCTTTCCTTGTCATGTCTCGTTCCATGTTGTCACATTTCACCTTGAAGACCCTCTTCTCCTCCCCGCCTTCTAGACCCTCCTCGTGCTCGCCATCATCCCCCCACCCCCCATCGCGCGGGGATGTCGCAACCTGGTCGCGCACTCGCAGATGAGCAGATGCTGATGACGTCCCAGCAGAAGTTCGGCCGCGCCTCCACTTCTCCTCGACCGCCTGCCTCCCGTCATCCCCTCCCGACATCCCGCCGACATCCGACATTCCCCCTCGCTCACTTCCGCGGTCGCACCCAGGCTCTCACTTTTTTTTTTCGACAGACAGGTGAGCCCTTGCCTCGCACGAGACGGGCGCAAGTTTAAATTAGTGCCCCGGCCCCTCCCTGCGAAGAAGTTGGCGACAGCGCCGCGGGCGGGGCGGTAGAAAAGTGGCACGTATAAGGTCGAATCGGCCTCGGGAAAACTAAAATGGCAGGAGTCGCGACGCGAATGTTTAAAGTTTTCGAGCGTGCGAGATTTTACGCTCGCCCATCCAAGGTCTGGTTTGAAAAAAAGTGGGAGGTGCGCCACGGAACGGAGAGGTCCTACTCCTCCACCTCCAGGCACTTTGTCTTTCTTGATAACTCTTTATTACCTGTGCCCGAGACGAGAGGCACAATAAAAAGGCGGAATGCAGGGGAAGTATTTTTTTATTCAAATGCGAACGTGTCTCCTGGTGCGAAAGCCCGATATATTTGGTTCGATTCCCGCGCGGGTGAGAGAAGGAAGGTGGGGGGGGAACGAAGAGGGGACGATGAGAGGGGGAAGGAGTGGGAGGACACACGGTCCGTGCTTCCTCTCTTCACCAAGCCACGCGCGCACTCTGTCGTGAGCCAACGACCTCGCCCCCGTACCTCATACTCCTCGTTCGTTGGTCTCACTTCAACCTTCCAACTACTCGTAAGTCATGTACGTTACCGACGTAGAAGTTTTGTGGCAATTAACTTTCAAATTTCCAATTCATGTTTTCACCTTCACCGTCTTGCTAGTAGTTCTACCCTGACATCATTTCACGTTTCCTTCATTGCAGTCTTCGGCTATCTTTTTCACAATCCCTCCACTCTTTCACCTTCTTATACTTTGTGTCTTCCTTTTCCTTACATGGGGTTTATTTCTCCTTTCTTGTTGGTCTCTCTCTGTCTCTGTCTCTCTCTGTCTCTCTTTCTGTCTCTCTCTGACTATCTCTGTCTCTCTGTCTCTGTCTCTATCTGTCTCTCTCTGTCTCTCTCTGTCTCTCTCTGTCTCTCTCTGTCTCTCTCTCTCCCTCTCTCTCTGTCTCTCTCTCTCTGTTGATTTTCCATCATAGTACTTCGCTCTTATTTGTCCTCATCTAATATCTAGTGTCGATATTTCGCGCTTTACATTTCGACATGCGTTTTCCAACCTCCATTATCGGCTCCCATTTGTTTCTCCTCAGAATTCTGTGTCCTTCCAATCTTCTTATCTCATACCTTGCTTCAGATGATGTGCTTCCTCCCCTTTCGTCTTTGATTCTCAATTAATTTCATTCCAATGCTCTCTCCTGCTTTTGGCTTCTCAGTTACTCCCTGCATCCGCCGTATTCCGTATATATTATTTAATGGAGCACTCTTTTCCACAACTGTCTCAGGTTTCACACGCGTTGTCCCTTTTTCCTTCTCGCTTGCGCACCTCGTACTCTGCTCTGAAGGCCATTCCTCTGCCTCGGACGCGTGTTCGTCTCCGCTTCGTGCCAGCGCAAATCGGTCTCCTATCGCGTCCCCGCCCCGCCCCCGCCCCCGCTCCCGCCCCCTTCTTCTTCCGCTTTCCCGCCACCTCCCCCACCCCCACCCCTTCCGCTTCCTTCGGCGGCCCAAGACGTCCCCCGGTGCCAAGTGAATGTCGGCCGGGTGCTAACGCGGCGTCTACGAGCACATTAAGGCGATTTTAAAAGGACGCGAGGATTACGAAAATTAATGGCACTCTTACCCTAAGCCCCGCCAGCGGCTCTGTTGAGCCCCACGCGAGGCGGGAGGGGGACAGGGCGCTGTCTGAGGGGCTCGGACCCCCACCCCCTCCCCGCCCCGCCCACCCATTCACTTCGGTTCTGAGACGCGGGCTTGGAGTTCACGGAAAGTGCTATTTATTCCTCGCGAACGGTCTCGGTTTGAACTCTCCGTATATTGGAAGTATTTTAACAGTATTATAATATAAATTCAGAATATTATTTATTTTTTTATATTATTCAGAATATTATACATAATATTAGTGAAAAGCGCCATCTGGGAATCGAACCCGGGATCGCGGCTAACCATGAGCCACCCGGAGCTAGAACATTATTATTAATTATTATTATTATTATTATTATTATTATTATTATTATTATTATTATTATTATTATTATTATTATCACCATTATTTGTTTTCTTTTCACTACAAAAAGGGTCGGAGGACAATCTCAAGACACAATTTGTCAGTACGAAGTCATGGAGCTTCGTTGAAGAAATGCTTATACTTATGGTCTTGTGTTAGTACAGTTCTCAAAACTTGTAGTCTTTTACATTTTTATGGATTCAAGTGATGTCTTCATATTCTAAGTTTTTTACGCTTTCTTCCCTAATCTAGACTCAAAAATTTCCTGACTATATTTGCTGTGCCCAGTAAAGCGGCTTTTTGCATTGGTCTGAGGTGTTTTTCTTTTAATTGCAGCCTTTCTCCAGTTTTTATTATTATTTTATTTATATATATTTCATATAATAACTCAGGTGTTTATGAAAGTTCTTACAAACATTTTGTGGAACAAATTTCAGAGGTCCGATAACTATCGGGACGATCTGTACTTTTACGCCCCACATTTGGCTGATCTCGATATCCTATCTCTAGAATTTAAGACGTTTCTCTACCGCCTTGGTTACGAGATTGTGACCTCCCGGCACAGCAATAACTACATGTAGACATCTATTTTTTCGAAATTCCGGCTAACAACATCCTTTTTGTTTCTTGTCCTAACATACCGGCCACAGACCGCACGCCATCTTTCCTTCCTCTTCCTTGTCCTACCCTCACCTCTTACACTTGCATGCAGTATACTACCACACATGTGAAGGAAGACCAGTCGGAAGCTTAGAGCTTGTCCCGGCCCTGCAGGTGGTAGATGCTTGATTGGGGAAAGCCTCGCAGGTCGGTGTGTAGGTCGGAGCCGGATATCACCATCCGGCGGAGAAGGTCACCGCGATCAAAACACACATTACACTTACGGAACTAATGGCCTTCGCAGTTGACGTGCAGTTGGAATATCAATCATCTATCAATCAATCAAAAAATCATTCGATTCCTTTCGATGACACAAGTCAATTAGTATTGTTGCCGGATTCCTTCACTACTGGAAGAATTTTAGAAAAAACGAGTTTTGGGTAGCTCCATGGAACTTAGACTTACAGAGATGAAATGCTATGAATTACTTTATGGACTTACCGCCATTGCTTAAATCCTTACGACGCAGGCGGTTAGATTAACAATGTTTAAACGTAATTTTAAATTAATTAAACTTGATTTAACAAAAAGTAAAAAAAATAACAGAGTGAAATTCGAAAAATTATCGCCTGAGGAAAATTAATTCATCACTTCTATTTAATTTCTATAACATTTAGATAGTTGTTCTTCCTGAATATTTCAGAATCACAGTGTATTCTCCTTAATAATCAGCCTTTGATAACACAATGGGAAAAGCTACTCTTGAGAACTCGGTGGCGTTCTTATGCAAGTATTCAACACCGTGTGTTGGAGTGGATACATACCCGTAATTCGAACGAACCACGTGATCGAAGAAGATCGACCACACTATTGTTTATACTTAGATGGTTCTATTTTTCTTTGATGAATCAAATTCACTAATAAGAAAAAAAAAACAGAAATACCCATTTATTTCTTTTAGGGCCAGTGATTCTGCGGCATACACCGTAGACTTGAATAAAGATAACTTACCGTTTGATTAAATTTAAAATATTTTCAAATCAGAACGAAACATTTACAATATTAAACAAAAATAAAATGAAAAAGTAAAGAAAGAAACTCTTCACAATTAACAACTAGAAAGAAAAAACAAACAAACCTAATCCTAACAGTTCCCTGAATATAATTACAGTCCGTTCACGTCTCCGAACATACACATTTCCGCTCGCATCTATAAATCATTGAATCTTCAAATTTCTCCAACACATAGATCCTCTGTTAACTTAAACATTCAGCTCCTCTCTATGCTTGAATATATACCACGCCTTACACGGTACAATGTTCTTTCAGTCATCTACCAGACCTCGAATCATTGTCCATTCAGTCAGGCATCTACTTTCCATCTGGTTGTTTATTTTCTTTATCTGCGTATCCTGTCTGTCACTTGTATCTTGTCCGGCCTTGCCAACCTGTAGTTTCAGTCCAAGCAGGCCGTGCACACGAACGTCTTCTTGATGTTTAAAGTCTCTGACATCTCGACTCGTTACAATATTTAATTATTGTTTAATTTTAAAGTTAGCCAATTTTTTTTGCACTATACCCGAAGACGAGCCAGTCAAATGCAATGCCTTGAAAAATATCGGAAGGTATTATCTAAAAAACTGTCAATCTATATCGTGAATACAATTTTAACATCAGAAACTTTTTTTTTAATTTTGAAAGCTTTGGTGACACATTACGTTAGTAATACCTTATTTCATTCAATATTATGTCTAATAATATTAAAACACATTTAAATAATTTTAAAGAATCAGTTGAACTGATATTTAATACCCGTGCTATTGAATAAATTGTTTCAGCAAACAATTATATGTAAACAATTAGCAAAATATTCGCTTTAGTGAGTCACACCGTGGCTCAGTTTCCGTTGCAAATGTTAGTCTGCGAGAAGAACGAATTTAGAACTCAAGGTGAGTTTTATTTTTAAAAAGAGTCAGTTTTTATCTCCCTGTATTTCTACATATTCATTTATTCATATTCATATTAATTCAACTATATTTCAGTTCACTTGGCTTACGGTTATTTCGTCTAGTCGTAAGCAATTAAAATACACAACAGTACACCTCAACCATTCAAAAAACTATGTAAAATATAAATATAAAACTTACTTTTAGGATTGATAAACAAAGGATACCACATATAAGGACAACACGCCCACTTGAAGGTTAAATTTATGTTTGTAATTATATTGGAACACACGTGCATACAGTTTCATCCATCGGCTACGAGCACTGTTTTTATGAAAAAAGGATATCCCAAAAAGTCATTCTAAAAACTTTAAGTGCTCGGTGGTGAATTAATATTGTGTAACTGCTCTTTAAATTTGTACCCACTGTTTTCACAAACATTTCATCGGAAACACTGAAAAAATTCTAACTTTTCCTAACTGTTGTTCTTCCCAATAAATATTTTGTGTACCTTGACCCAGAAAGAGTACGAAATGAACGAATATTCGGTGAGTTATTTAAAATGCGGACAATTGTTTTCTCGTGCGCATTTGTTAAGCTATATTTGAGAGGAATGAATTCAAAAATAAATTTACTTCTTTAGCTATCGTCGTTACAGTAGTTACATATTGAAAGAAAGAAATTTCTCGGGAATTCTGTTAGTCTGCCATTCCTTTTGTGATCCGTCGGAATATTTACACAAGTGAAGGCTACCTTTTCCCACTCCAATCCTAAAGCCAATTATTCTGGTTATTGAACGTGAAACGCAAAGCGAATGTTTGGTGAGTGAAAGAGAAGAAACCGCTGGCGCATATTTACTGCAGAACGAAAATACGAAAGGAGGAAGGAACTCAATAGCTCTGAGGAAAAATGAATAGCAAGAGACTCACAAGAGAAGCATCCTGTGCGTTTGCTAGTTAGATATGCACGTGGTATTATGACAGTCAGCTGCAACGCTTCTTAAATGCTGATAAAAGATAGTCACGTACCAAATACATCTTCCTACGGACACTACTGAAAGTAACTATTTGGGGGAAAAAGTTTATTTTTTACTATCGTTCGGGAAATATACTTCAAAACTGAAGCAATGACGGAGGTTTAAAACTTCTAGAGCAATACAGGTACTATTCGTTAAGGAAACAAAGTAAAACATGTCTCTGAGAATGGAATTAAAATATTTTTATATTCATCAAGATCTGTATTTATTTGTTGTAGTGGACTATTATTGTAAGAGATCTTGCCATCCATCTTATCATAAAAACATAATACATGACATATAATTGTAAACACAGAGCATTTCTTGTAAAGGAACAAATGTCATAAGATTGCTGTGCATCGGGATTATATACTGTCACTAATATTTGCATTTAAAAATAGTCAATTTCCACAGTAAAACTATTTAGCTTTGGTTGGTCAACAATAGCCCAATGATGCAAGAATTATTCTTACATCGATTGCGACTCTCGAAATAAACTTACAAAGGCTAACGAACCGATTGTGCTTCAATTGCTCTAGAAAACGACATAATGAACAAATGAGAAATAAGCGTTCATTCTATTAATTTTAATATATTAAAATTAGTATTTTTACTATAAATTCAGTTTATAAGATGCAGTGACAACATATTTATGGACTACTAGGTCATTTAAAGGAAAAATCACGAAATTTGGTAGAGGAGAAATCTCGGATTTGTTGGTAAACAAAAATTCTTAGTGTTTTAAACATAACACAATTTGATAGATATTAAGTTGTTTTTTTTCTATCGTAACCGGCACCATCATAGTATACATCAGCTTGGGAAGGGGGGATTCCTTTACCAAGTATCTTCCTCAATTAAGCTCTGCCCCACCCGGGATAAACTCTAATTGCCCGACCAGTCTCCCAGCACATGAAGTAGTTTAGTACACTAAGTGCGCGCGCGCGCGCGCGCGTGTGTGTGTGTGTGTGTGTGTGTGTGTGTGTGTGTGTGTGTCTAAGAGGAAAAAGATAGCATGTGAGAGAAAGGAAAGATTTCGCGAGTTCCGTAGCCCTATTGTGTAGCGTACGTTAGCGTATTGTACCGGCTCTTGCCTGGCATTGATAGGAGAAACCACATAAAATCAGAGCAGTCCGTCTTTAGAATTTTCCAGGCAGTGACTGAATTTGACCTAGTTATACAGCTAGTGTCTAAAATCCTCCTCCGTCGAGACTCAAACGATACGACTTCCCGGTCAGTCGCTACAGAGCGAGCGGTTTACGGACAGTCTTCCACACTCCAGCTCATTTCTTCCCTGGCGCTCAGCAGGTTTCGCCTTTCCAACGCCGCCTCGCCTCATGTTGCTGGGACGGCCGGGAAGGAGGTGTTGCCAGAAGACGTGGATCTAGTAGCCACTCCAGAGTAATCAGTAGCAGATCATATTTCCTGTATAGATTATAAGTACTCTTTATGAAATGAGCACATATAATTAGTGAGCCCACAGGATCCTTCCCTTTTGCAGTACGTATTCTTCGTGCGAGCTTTTGACAACCTTCTTCTTGTTCTTCTTCTTCTTCGAAGATTTTCGATATGCAATAAATATGCACCAGCGATTTCCTCTCTTTTACTCACCAAACCAAATTAATGATTCCGGGCGCGTCAATTGCTAAGGTCACTACTCCCGTAAGTGTCGTATATGTGTTCATCGCTTGTGATATTCCGTCGTTGGATGTCGAGTTCCGGAGCCGACCTAAGTCGGCTAGTGGGGTTTCCCCCTAACCAGGACTCTCCCACCAGCGGGGCACCGCCCCAGCCGGGACAAGCTCTAAGCACCCGACGGGTCTCACGGAATATGTGGTAGTGTAGTGCATGTTAGGGTAAGAGTGTGTGTAAAGGGAGAGGATAGGACAGGGAAGAGGAATGACAGATCGCGCGCGGTCCATGGCCCGTTTGGTAGGGTACTGTTCCGGCATTCACCTGGTGTTGATCGGAGAAACCACGGAAAACTACCGATCAGAGCAGTCAGCCGCTAGAATTCTCCTCTAGACAGCGACTGAATCCGACCTAGCTGAAAAGCTAGTGTCGAAAATCCTGCCGCCGTGGGGAGTGGGAACCTAGGAGTTACCGGTCAGAGGCGCTGCAGTGACATCCGTTGATGCACTGAGCTACCGCTCCCGGTGCAAAACGAAGGAAAAACCAACATGCGACGCGGCGTGCGGCAGACGGCCTACGGCATTCTCGGGCGTGTCACAGCGCCGCGCCGCCCAGCGTGAGACGCGCTCTCGCCTCGGCCGCGTGACAGCGCCTCGGCGCCCGCAGTCAAGTGAGATATTTAAGGAGCGCGCGGCGGTGGCGGCGGCGGCGGCGGCGGCGGCGGTGGCGGCGGTGGCGGCGGTGGTGGAGGCGGCGGTGGCGGCGGCCGCGGCGGTGGAGGCGGGGGCGGAGGCGCCCGCTGCTAATCCCGCGCATCGCGAGCAAACAGAATTAAAGCAGCGATTTATGGGGCGGGGTTAATTAGACGTGCACCTACCTGCGCCGGCGACGGCTCCTTGAGGCTGCCGCGGGGGAGCGACGGGCTCCTTCGCCGCCAGCCGCCCGTCTCAGCCCTCGCTCTTTCTGGGCGCGCGAGAGCTCGTTATGATCATGTTGTGCAATAAGCCTTAACGACTGGTTTTTGAATTATTATTACATTTGTTCTTTTCTTCTTCCTATTCTCTTTCGCTCGGATAACTATCGGGACGACCTGTCCTTTCACTCTCGATTCTTAAAGTCTCGATTTTTAAAGTCTTGTATTTAAGAAGTTTCTCTGCCTCCTTCTAGGTGTTTTATAATAATAATAATAATAATAATAATAATAATAATAATAATTTATTATTATTCCTCTAACTCATGACTAAAGACGTTATGTGTCTTTTGAATATAAAATATACTCCCGGTTGCAACCGGCATCCTAAGGAGCAGATCTCTGGACAGATGCTGCCTCTACAATACTTCGAGCAAAATGTGGACTGTGCCCAATAAAGCAATGTGTTGCATTTCCCAGTCTTTTGAATACGGTACATTCAGAAGAGATAAACAACTCACTCGATTCTTCCCCTTCAAGACAAATCGATTAACACAAATATGAGCCCTCTAGGATATTCTGGAAGAATTTTATGATAGTTCGGGTTTTTGACGGTTTTGAAAGACTCGCAACTTCCTTTTTGTAAAACGCTCTAAAATATAACATACTCTCTTTCCGGTATTTTCATGAATTTTTATGACTTGGGTCATCAGACTGACGAAAATTAAACCTAATTTTATAATGACTCAAAAAAATTTAACAAGTATTTTAATCAACTTTTTTTCATGTAACGTTCTTTGTTCGAAAATTGACTATTCGGGAAAATATTTTAAAATGTATTTTTGTTATGAACTTGTGAAGTACAAATAAAATATTTCTAATTCGAAAATACCCGACGAAAGCACCAAACTAAGCTAATTATTTCCTATTTTTGTGTTCACTAAATATATGAAATTTATAGAACTATTCGAGGGTCGTAATATTTAAAAATATACTTCTATCCCAGGATATGCTTCAATTTGCGATTCCTAACCGTCGTTTTTATATTTAAATTTCCTGCGCCTTTGTTTTCCCCATTAGCAAGTAGAGGAGAAATCGCCTGGAATTTGCCCCAGCAAAAGCATATAAAAGTTCTTTCCTTCATCGGATTTCAGGGGTCGGTAAATGCCGTCAGAGAAAAACAGAAAGTAAAAGAGTTTTAGACGTCTTGTATAGACGTAGTGATGTTCTTCACGTTCCACAAATTTATGAGACTACAGATTACGATATAAAAAGAATTGTATATTTTTTTCAATTTTCAATTATAGAATTATTAATACAGTTGAACAATTTTTAGCGTTAACGCACATCAAATTGTTCTTATTAGCGCAAGATTTCATATTGTGTAATTTTCCCAGTTTCCTTGTCTCACTAATACTGTTTATCATTTCAGTTAAATCATATATTTATTATTTTCTATATTACTAATTTCCAATGCGCCCAAAACTTGAAAGAAAAAATACTCAGCCTTTTGAGATGTGTTTTCGGTTACGTTAGATACCCAGTAAATCGGGAAAAATCCAAAAATAATGTAACATTTTCAATTTTGATTGAAAAATGCAAATACTGTTAGAGTTATTCCACCAATCTCACACTGCGCTGACTGACTTCTTACGATAGAATACACGTCATGAGGCAGCAAACCTCCAACGCCCGTAATTTATTCACTTATTGCGTTTTGGAAAAGCAACAGTTTGTATTCTTGGTTTGTAAATATGTTTTAAGGTGATTATTTTTGTTTACTGGCGTGTCGCTGCAATGGTCATTAGTCCCGTAAGCTCAGTGCATGTGAAAGTGCAGTGGCGGTGTTCCTATCCTACTGGATATCTAGATGTGGTGCCGCCGTTTACGTCGGCTTGGGGAGTTTTCCCTTCCCAGGTATCTCTCACCAGCGGGTACCGCCCCCGTCGGGACATAATGCTCTCAGTTCCCATCTGGTCTCCCGACATGTGGTAGTGCAGCGCATGTAAAATAGAGGATAGGACAAGGAAAAAGAAGGGAAGTTTGCGCGCGGTCCATTGCCCGTTTGTTAGGGTATTGCTCCAGCATTCGCCTGATATTGATGGAAGAATCTACGGAAAACTTACGATCAGAGCATCTACTATAATTCTCCTCCAGACAGAAGCCGAATTCGATCTAGCTCTCTAGCTAGTGTCGCAAATCCTGCCATAGTTGGGACTCGAACCCTAGTACCTCCCGATCAGAGGTACAGCAGGATCATCATTTCATGCCCTGAGCCGCCTCAACCGTGTTTTACTGTGTATCCGTAAATATTATACTATGTTACTGCAGTATATGTGAAGACATATTTTTTAAATATTTAATCTATTGCATTGTTATACGGGAGTATTTTATTGGCTGTTCTTGAGAAGTGTGCATACCACGTTTTGGAAAAAAATATTTTGCCTAGTTTTGTTTAGCGGTGTTTTTGGTGCTGCCCACTTCTTTACTACTAAGTATGTCTAATCCAGGGAAATCAAGTGGATATTACATACTTCTGAAGTATCAGATAATATAAGTAGTATATTATTGTTAATAATAAGTATAATAATAATAATAATAATAATAATAATAATAATAATAATAATAATAATAATAATAACAACAATTGTGGGAGAATGTAGAGAATCAGCTATGTAATGCGTAAAGAATGGCAACAAACATACAAAATGATATATCACTAAAGAGGGCTAATGATTGGCATGAGTCCAACATAATAAAATTCGAATAAATAAAAAAAACGTCGAAATCGATTTTTTAGAACGTAGTTTGTAAATGTAGACAAGTTTCCCGTAAACAGAATCAAATACTATATTTTATAATTAAACACGGGACAAAATCTCCTTCCCGCCTCTCCAACAGTGTCAAGAAGCAAATTCCCCTGGGCAGAGCGCGGCCAGTCGCCGCGACGGGCGTGGCCCGTGTGCCGCGCTTTGCGCACCCCTGCCTCATACCGCACTCGGGCGAGAAACCCCCGCTAGGTTGCGCGCGGGTCGAGACTGTCGGCTCTCTCGTGCCGTATTGGAAATTCAAATCCTTAATCGTTACTGGCGGCTACTGCAGCACAGAGGCGTCTTCCCTCTTCGGGCTTCCAGGAACCTCTCCCTTCTATTGCAAGTCTGAGACGATCGGGAGAGAAAGAACCATTTCTCACCGGGAAATAAGAATGGATATCCGCAAGGAGCGCAAGCAAACGGCGGCTAGAATATAAAAGAATATATATTTATCACTTGGCATTAGAACGTATCGGGAAGCCTCTCGTACGATTTCTCGTATCCACCCTATTTTCCCGTCAAGATCTCCATTCTGAAAATCAGTTGTTCTAGTATACATAGTTTTTCTCGTGCAGGTTGTGCAGTAAGATAATAAAACCAAAGCAATCGTGTAACAAAAATACATGAACTACGTACCAGAAATCGAAGATCGGGATAGGAGAATTATCATCGTAATGTTAATCTTCACTGTTTTCTTCCAGGTTTTCTATGTTTTTTATTACTAAGCCATTCATTATAATTTCCTTTCCTTTCTATTGTCTACAAAACATTGGAGATTTAGCGTTGAATAATCATTTCCATTCTAGTAAATATTTTAAATAAAAATGTGTCAGAAAGCATTACTTAAAATTGAGTCAAAACGAAATAGCAACTAAATAAAAAAGAAAAGGTCATCAAGCTGATTTTGAAGTGTATGTAGTATCTGTGTGGCTGAGAAAAAAAGAAAACTGAACTGAATTTTTCACATATGAAATGCAAATATTTCAAACATTATTTTTTTCTGGAAGCCAAATTTGTATTTTGAAGAATGCCACTAAAAAAAGTAATATGCTGTCTATACAATTAGTTTTCACTTTGTCTTGACTTATACTACGGGACAATTTCGTGAAGGACATAGGCAACAAGTATGTGTGAGATGTAAAAGATGAGACGCGAGCAGATTTAAATAAAGAGTGCATGAACAAAAAGTACGCGTATGCATGTTGTCTCTGTAGTAAAACATTGTAGCTTAGTGTTTTGTGAGAATGTGTTAGTTCGGGTTAGCAATATGGTTTTTAACGGAACACACACACGCATGAGTTCTCTTAAAAAATTAAATGTCAGCATATATAAATAAACTACATACATTTTGTCTTGAGTGAAGGTTGACAAAAATAGACGCTGCTCAGATGGCCAGCGCTTAGCTGTCGCTGAACACGCCACCACCATGACAGCCCAGGATAGCCATGCACCCACAACCCTCCCTGCTTGGGAGGCTCATAGTATCTATTTATGTCACTCCAGAGTCTCTGACCGGGAGCTCATACAGTTCGAGTCTCTCGGTGGGAGAGTTTTCGACACTAGCTACAGAGGTAGGTCGTATTCAGTCGCTGTCTGGAGGAAAATGCTAGGGGCCGATAACTTGTTCGGTAGTTTTCCATGGTTTCTCCGATCAACACCAGGCGAATGCCGGAGCAGTACCTTAAATTCGGGCCATCGGGATCGCCCGCGATCATTCCTTCTTCTTCCTTGTCGGATCCTCGCCCCTTACATACACACGTTTACACTTCCATGCATTAGACTACAGCAGATGCTGGGAGACCAGCCGGGAACTTAAGAGCTTGTTCCGGCTGGGACGGTGCCCCACTGATGGGAGATACTGTAATCCCATCGATCCGACGTGTAGTTCGGCGCCGGATCTAGCGATCCGTGGGGGGGGGATATTCACCGCCGCCACCCGCATAAAACATGCACTGCAGTTACGGGAATAATGACCATATCAGCTGCGGCGCCTGGAAAGACAAATTAATCAATCAAATCCGCAATCAAATCCCCAGCTTCACCCCCGTCTACGTCCTTGTCTTTGCACTAAACTGCCACCCATTTCGGAAGGTCAGCAGCCTGGTAGCTGATACCTAATTAGGGATTACCCCGTAAACCGACATGTTGATCGGCTCCAGATCTTGTCATCCATCGGGGAAGATCACCGCTATCTCCTGCGATAAGAATATGTACTACACTTACGGGTCTAATGACCTTAGCAGTGGACGCGCCCGGATTCGCTAATCAATCAACCCACTGGTGGGAAGTACCCGGATGGGGGAGAAAACAAGGTGGGCGGCGGATCTGGACATCCAGCGGAAGCTCACCGCCACCTCTTGCGATAAAAGCATGCCCTAGCGTTACGACTGTAATGACCTTAGCAGTGAACGCGCCCAAAATCACTAATAAATCATTCAATCAACCCACTGATGGAGGAGAAGAGGGAGAAAACAAGTAGGTCGGCGGCGGATCTCGACATCCAGCGGAAGATCACCGCCACCTCTTGCGATAAAATCATTCACTAGTGCTACGACTCCAATGACCTTAGCAGTTGACACACCCGGAATCAGAAATAAACCCATCAATTCCACCACCTCGCGCGGAGATCGGGGTCGCGTGCGAGCGTCGCACGAGCACGGGGAGGGCTGCTGGGCTGCCGCGCGCGCCGGGGCTTTTATTGATTGATTGTTTGATTGATTTTATCGTGTTTCCGGGCGCAACAACTACTTCGGTCATTAGGCCCGTTAGTGTAGTGCATGTTTTTTCTCGGGAGATGCCGGTGATCTTCCCCCGTTGGATAGCGAGATACGGCGCCGACCTACCGTCGGCTAGTGGGGTTTCCGTAACCAGGACTCTCCCTCCAGCGGGGCACCGCCCCAGCAGGGACAAGCTCTATGCTCCCGACCGGTCTCCCAGAATATGTGGTCGTGTAGAGCATGTTAGTGAAAGTGTGTGTGTAAGGGGAGAGGATAGGACAAGGAAGAGGAAGGACAGATCGCGCGCGGTCCGTGGCCCGTTTCGTAAGGTACTGCTCCGGCATTCGCCTGGTGTTGATCGGAGAAACCACGGAAAACTAGCGATCAGAGCAGCTGGCCGCTATAATTCTCCTTCAGACAGCGACTGAATTCGACCTAGCTGAAAAGCTAGTGTCGAAAATCCTGCCGCCGTGGGGAGTGAGAACCTAGAACCTCCCGGTCAGAGGCGCTGCAGTGACATCAGTTGATGCACTGAGCGACCGCTGCCGGTCGCGCCGGGGCCAACGCGGGCGGACAGCAGCGAGAGGCCATCCGTTGCGTGAGGTCACCCGGCGCGGCCCATCGCGTAAATCGCGTGCCGTGGCCGGGCGGGGGCGGGGGCGGGGGCGGAGGGCAGCTGTCGCGCTGGCGGTCCGCGCCGCGTCATCACGCTGATTAGCGGCCGCGTCGCCCGCTCACCAACTCACCCGGCCCTCACCCGGCCCGCACCCGGACGCTGATGCGCCCGGCGCCACGCGAGTGCTCGGCTTTGATCCCGAGGGCTTGCGCTCTGCCAGCCCGCCGCTGCGAAAGGAGCTCATAATAGTTGGTTTTTCGAGTTACGTTTGCTGGTAGGAAAATACTTGAATTGCCTGCGCACTCACCGGGAGCGGTAGCTCAGTGCGTCAACTGATGGCACTGCAGCGCATCTCACCGGGAGGTCCTAGGGTTACACTCCCCTTGATGGCAGGATTTTCGACTCTATTTTTTCAGCTAGGTCCAATTCCGTCGCTGTCTGGAGGAGAATTCCAGCGGCAGTCTGCTCTGATCGGTAGTTTTCCGTGGTTTCTCCGATCAACACCAGGCGAATGCCGGAGCAGTACCCTACCAAACGGGCCACGGACCGCGCGCGATCTTTCCTTCCTCTTCCTTGCCCTATCCTCACCCCTTGCACACACACTTACACTTCATGCACTACACTACCACATATTCCGGGAGACCGGTCGGGAGCTTAGAGCTTGTCCCTGCTGGGGCGTTGCCCCGCTGGTGGGAGAGTCCTGGTGATGGGGAACCCCACTAGCCGACGGTAGGTCGGCGCCGGATCTTGCCATCCAGCGGGGGAATATCACTGCCATCTCCCGAGAAAAAGTATGCACTACACTAACGGGACTAATGACCGAAGCAGTTGACGCGCCCGGAAACTCGAAAAAAACAATCAAAAAGAAAGCCTGCGCCCTCGTTTTCAATTACTTTCTTCAAAGAAACTTGCTAATTTCCGATGCATACAAAATTCAAGGAAAAATACGCAGCATCTGCTCACGTGAGAGGTATCTGTGGTTTTCTGAGACATACAGTAACTCGGAGAAAACACTAAGTGGGAGTTTGTTCAATTAGTTCATAATGTTAATATTTATTGCAAGAGTACATGTTTTGAAAACGAGTGACGTTAGAAAGGAGTTTTCAAATTTGTACGAATGCAAAAAGCAAAATTTTAAACGAGTTGCATACGCTATTTTTTGTATAAAAGCATTATAAATTTATAAGAGAATCACACTTAATTTTGAGAAACAACTTTCTTGCGACGTCTCGGGTATTTGATATCTGTACGACAAAATGATGGTCGGTTGTTTCGTTCTCGGCTACCTCCCCACTATTCTCTCGCTGCAATTGGCTAAATACGGGATGACGCAATCATTCGTGCCATAACATCTAATACATCATAATTCGTGCTGTAAAATGCCGTTTTATGAACGATTTATTGCAACAGAAAATGTCGTGTATAATGCTGGTATACACAAAACAACATTCGATTTTGACTGGAAATGCAAATATTTGATTTTTATGGCACCTCTTCACGTACTAATCCCGTAGGCACACGTACTCCAACTAAATTCTCGTACTCAATGCAATACGGTTTACTAAACAGCTGACATCATGTGACGGTAGGGCTCCAAGGAAGAGAGCGTCTGCTATCAAATATTTCCTATTCACGTGTTTATTCTTGGTTTATGAAAAATCATCGTATACTGTTTATCAGTGTATAATGTACTATGCTATTGTAGTATTCGTGAATAAAATATGTATTTAAGGCACTGCAGGGATATAAAAAAGTACTTTACGCATTGTTCTTGAGCAGTGTGCGTGCTACTTTTAGGAATATCGTGTTGTGTAGTGTTGTTCAGCAGCATTCTTATACTGTAAGTCTCTAGTGTGTAATACGACGATATAGTTCGTACTAATAGAAATCAACACCAGTATTAGCAACGAAGTAAATTAATTTCGATTACGAAAATGTATATAAATTTTTTTTATGAAAAGTGTGTTTGCTGTGCCTTTCGGGATCAAAATTGTTTGCAGACTGCTCTGTTCTGTCGTTTACGCTGTTTAACCTGATCACTTCTGGGCGTGATCTCGAACAGCATGCTTTAAAGTCGACCACGAATCGTGCGATCTTCCCATTCCCATTTCCTTCATTCTCCTTCCCTTGCTATTTTCAGGTATCGGTTCCATTCTCACGCGCAGTTAAAGCAAAATAATAAGTATAAAAGAATGAATTATAAAAAAATATAAGAAAGAATCAATTTTGACTCCAAATTAATTTTGTTTTACAAACGGGCAATGTTTTGTATTGAGTAGTGTGTGTGTCCTTAGGGATACGTTGCATTGTTGGTCCTCGTTTGAGTCCTTCCGTTTCCTGCGCCCGGAGCCCGTGTAATTACCATTTACGAGGCCGCTATTTATGGGCGGGGCTGCGCGGGGTCCCAGTCACGCAACGTCGCCCCGGCCCAGCACTTTGAGCGCCCGCCGCCATAAGCCGACGCGCGTCACTTAGCGTCCGCGTCGCACACCGGTAACGCGGCGCGAATGTAGCACGCCTGCGGACGAATGTACGCTGAGCGGAAGCCCCTTCCTGCGTTACGTGTGGAGCTATGCAAAATGTCGGGCGTGCAAAATGATGTTTTGTTGTTGGCTGTTTTTTTTTCAGATTTTGCAATGAATTGCACTGGGTAATTCGGCTTTTGTGGTAAGTGTAAGGATGGAAAATTAGTAGGTTCAAGAACTGGTATTATTTTGAAAAAGAGGCTAGTGAAGTGCTTTATCGAGTTGTCGTATTTTATGGACCAGAGACGTCGAATGAGGAGGAAGAGAGGGAAGGAAGGAGAAGATCATGATAAGCAAGTTTGAAGAAGGATGGAGAGGATCAAAAAAAGAAAAATGTGGGCTTCGAAGGAGAAAAGAGGATCGAAACTATCCCTTCCTCAGCCTAAAGAATGATAGAGAGATCAAGATTTGGGAAGGGTCAATAGCATGTGATTCGTGGTATGTTGTTTCTATGTAGTTTCAACTTCATTTGTCTCAAAATGATCAGAGGAACCCACGGAACAATCTGATTAAAGGTCTCATCTCCTATTCAATCAAATTTTTGTCTAAATTGTGGCATCGTCCAAATCGTCTTGCTGGTGTCGTCCGTCCATCAGATGTCGTGCCTCCCTAGCACCATCTTTCTAGAAAGATTCAGTTGCAGATTCTCGACTACATTCTCAATGGCGTCTAGTACTCGTGCCTATTAGACGCTTTAGTCGTTTCTACTTCGGAAAGAAACAACATTTATAACTTCAAGAATGTTGCCTACTGCAACTGCAGTATTTAATATAAGTAGAGGCATAGCTTGATTTCTGGCGGAACGCAACGGAACGGCGTTCCGGTACCTCCAGAATAATTATTAAATTATATTATGAATATGTAACTATTTCTATTAAATTAATATATAATTTGGGGAGAGTTCCGGAATCTAAAATTTAAAAAATCAAACATTGAGTTCAGGTGATAGCCATAGAAGTGAGACCTGTAATTTTCTTGTTATTTTACAATGTATTATACAAATGTGGTGAAAAACCTACAGCAATTACATTTTCTGTATTCTCTATTTAAGATTATAAAAATACTTATTTTTATTGTCATGTAAAGGGTGTATGAGTAGCATTTGGTAACCCAGCATTTATTAATATGGTTGTTAGTACTTCATAATTTCCAACATAAAATTAACTATTTCATCTCTTTATCTTTGCAAACATTGATTAACTCTATTTTCTCCCCTTTCATTTATTTTTCTTTTCTCTTCTTATTCTCACGTCTTGTCTGTGCCTCCAATGTCATTTTCTTATTTATCGTCTCCCCATATTACTCTTTCCAAAGATGTAATTAATATTCCCCCATTTCTTTACACCATTTTCTGGTGTTTTGTATTTCTTGTGATTTTCTTCATCATATTTTCTATACCGCCAATTCTATCTTACTATCTATCGTCTCCCCATCCTACTCTTTCCATTAATGTACTTATTAGTTCCTCATTTCTTTACACCATTCCCTCTACATATTATCTTTCTTAAATTTCCACATCCATTCATTCCAGCGTCTCCCTTCTCTTACACATCCATCCTTTTAACCCTACAATTCCTTATAATTTTCCATTCCTTCTCCTCTTCCTTCCCAATTCTTTCTGTCCCATATTCCCGACCATTCATCTCATGCGCACGTAAAGCCTTCATTTTCCTTTTAGTCAATATCTATGATTTTTGAGTTTGTTATCAGTCCACACCTTGCAATTAAACACCTGCCCTGCTCCCTCTTCTACTTCTTTAGGTCTCCTGGCCGTCATTGTTAAATGTAATGTATTTGAATACATACAGCATTTCAAGTACCATAAGAAAGTGCATGTAGCCGACGTTGGGCGAGAGCAGCCGGTAGCAGATGGAGTCTCCGTCACCGTCACCATCGCCAACGCCCCCTTCGCGCCGCCGCGGCCGCTGTAGCGCCCGCCCGCCCGTCTGCAAACATCGCCGCTCCGCTCCGCGCCACGCGCCGCTCCGCCCCACGTGCGTCCGCCGCTCCGCTTCTTTTATCTCCACCTACGCGCGTGTCTGTGTGTTTTGGACTCTTGCCCTTCTTTCACACTCTGTTTGGTTTTCTGCTCTGTATGTGACGGTATGTGTGTTATGCTATTTCGAGTTAATCAGTGTCGTTTTTTTTCTTGTATTCCCCCCTGTCCTGTATGCTCTTTAATATTCCAGTAGTTAGTAGTTTATCTAAAATTCTCTTTACATTGAATCGTACGGCAGTTCTCTGCGGTTCATTGGTATCCTATTTCCTCTTAAAATATATGCCTTCAAGACCTCCTTTACAATTTGTATTACTACAATTTCTCTTCTCACTCTACGTGAACTCCTGTGTGTGTGTGTGTGTGTGTGTGTGTGTGTGTGTGTGTGTGTGTGTGTGTGTGTGTGTGTGTGATCCTTCTCATTCACCGATTGAGCATGCCCGTATATATCGGTTTTGTTTGTTCGCCTGTCGACTTTTTTCTGCTCTTTCTGTCCCTTTTCTTCCTCCCCGTGCTTTTCTGTAGAAGACCCCTCTCTCTTTCCTCTCTGTCTCTCCCTCTCTCTCCCTCTCTCTTTCTCTCTCTGTCTGTCTGTCTCTCTCCGTCCTCGAACCGGAGCTTAACCAGCGCGGCGGAGCTGGACGGGTTTTTGCGAGGGCGGCACGCAAACGCTTCAGCGCGCCGGCGGAGCCGGGCAGGGGCGGGGGCAGGGGCGGGGAAGGGCGCGCGCGCGAGGTCGGGGGGAGTGGCCCGTGGGGAGAGGCAACCGCCCTCACCGGCCGACACTCCTTTGTCCGGGCGCCTCCCCACCCCCTCCCCGCCCCCGCGCGACGCTTTCGTTTGGACCGCGTCCACCGCCCTGGGGTACGCCCCTTCTTGCTGAGCCAAACACTTCCCGCAATAATCAGCTGCCGCCCGACGGCTCTCTAAAGCTCCGTCATGTTGCCTCGATCGAGCCTCTGCTAACTTCTGAACGCTCTCCCTTCAAGGCACTTGTTGATGTTTGATGGAATTTCCTGGGACGAGCAGGTATTTGACGGTATAGTTACCTGCCGTCATCCGATGACATTCATAACCATTTGCTCTTAAAGGTTGTTACCCGCTTTCATGTATTTCCACCATCATCATCATCGTCATCATCGTCACTCGTCTTGACCTGTCGTTACCTACAATCACGCGTCTTTAGGTTGCAGTCTCGTGTTATCGAGTTATTCAGCAGTATTGTTCGATTCAGCTGCCACCTTCTTCCATTAGCTCACCTAATCGCAGCCCAAAACAACCTGTACAGGCGTCTATAAAACAGTTCCTGCAAAATAGCATATTCCCACGAAAATGTACCCGACCTTGATCGTTATTAGTTTCCTGCAATTACTGCATTATTTATGCGTTGTCTTATGTGTATCTCCCGTAAATTTGCAGTGTGAGATGTATCTCTTGTGATTACCTCACAATCGCAGTTAATTCTCGTACCTTTCTCCACTCGCTCTGTCATAAGCACAACATAGGCTTCACGACCGCAAACATCAGCATTAAATTGTATTGCTTCTTCAACTATATAATCTAAGGCATTACAGTATAGTTTCAAGACATTATTTCCCACAAACCATCGCTTTACACCACGCCGCACTCTTGTAAAGGCAACACAAGTGTTTTCCCAGCTGGCGAGTCCCCTCTTGTTCACCATTATCTTTAATGCTGCTATCCAAGCTACCGCCAACCCTATTTGCGACACCGTTGCCGTTTCCTTAACTGATTAAATGGTTGTTGCTCCTATGGAAACCACTATCTAGTCTACACACTTATTGATACGAATAGAGAATAGTCAGAGTTCGGCAATTTCAGTATATTTTTGGTCAAGATTTCTTTAATTTATTGTTCTTACTTATATATCTATCTTAAATTTTTCTGCCCTTCTAATGACTCCTTTATCTACTCCTAAATTGGGATGGAGATTACACTACAACAATTTCTCCAATGGATTTATATTAATTTCTGTTATTGATCTAGCTTCAAAATCGCCACTATATGCGGTGTACGCCATTTTTTTGACCAAGTTTTCATTCCTTCTTTTCACTACCATTTTATCTCTAGAGCTATTGATCAGCATTCTCAAGCACCCGTTTCCAATATTATTCGAATATGCCGTATTGTATTCTTACAAGGAACACTCGAACATCATTCTACTATAATATCTCATCATCCTGACAATTCATCATCGAAATAATTTCCCATTAGCACAATACCTCATCACAACTCTTCGTTCCAACTATTCCAACCACTCGACATCGAACCCCGCAAACAGCTGCTAAAGCTACTAATAACGTGTTTTTCCATTACCTTCCGTCTCATCACACTATATCAATCCGCAATCCATCGACCCTGCAACCTTATTCGCTCAATTCAACACATGAGCTCATTCACGCTAGCAGCTTTCTTCCAACCACATAAGCTTCACACTCACTTCGCTTTTTTAGTACTTCGCTCGGCTCCACCCTCCCCTCACCTCGCCCCATTCCGCCCCGTTCTCACCCGCATCGGCCAAGCTCGGCCCGCCCTGAGACCCACTATTCCTAACTCGCCCCTTCTAACCCGCCCCTTCTAACCCGCTCATTCTAACCCGCCCCTTCTAGCCCGCCCTTTCTAACCCGCTCCTTCTAACCCGCTCCTTCCAACCCACCCCTTCTAACCCGCTCCTTCCAACCCACCCCTTCTAACCCGCTCCTTCCAACCCACCCCTTCTAACCCGCCCCTTCTAACCCGCTCCTACTAACCCATCCCATCCTGAAGATTCTATCCCATCGTGTCTTGTCCATCTCCCTCCCACCCCCTCCTTCCTTTCTTGTTTTATGTTCCCATTCTCTCCTCCTGACTCACCCTGTTCGATCCCGGCCGCCCCGTCCTCTCTCCCATCCTGCCCTCGGTTATGTCCCCCATCTTATCATCCATCCTACCCGTCCATTTCACCCATCCTACCCCCGTCCCCGTCATGTCCCGCCTCACCTTTCCCTCCCTGCCTAATCCGCTGTGACGTAATCTACCCCTCTCTTGTCCCCTTCGTTTCGTCCCCATCGTGTCCTCCTACTCCATTCGCTGTTCCGCCCTGCCCTGCCACGCATTACCTCGCCTGTCCCTCCCTGCCCCGCCCCGTCGTGCCTTTGCCCGGCCGCTCACATCCCCAGTAGCCGGACCGCTCAGCTCCGATTCTCCCTTCCCCTCCCCCCCTTCCCGCCCCACCCCGCTCCGCTGCGGCACGAGCCCTTGCTTAACGACGCGCTAATTACGGGAGGACGGCGCCCAGGTGGCGGTCGGATTTATAGGCGGCCGTGAATGCGCGCCGCGTTTTTCTTCCTTTTTTCCGCCTTTCTTCTTTCGCGCCGTTTGTATCCCCCTCCCCCGCCCCACCCGGCCACTCGTCCGCCGCCGCCGCCGCCGCCGCTCGCGCGCCGCGCCGATTCCGGAGCCGGAGGCGTCGCAGCCACTCACTCTCAAACCGCCCCCACCCCCACCCCCGCCCCTCGCGCCGCCCCCTCTCCTCCTCGCGGCGATTTATCTTCATAACGCCGCCCGCTCGGATTGACGCCAACTTTGTTTCGTTAACCCGCTGCTCGCAGCCGTGATGGATTTCTTGGTGCGCGCTGCGCAGCGTTGTTGCCGATGGAGTTGCTGCAGTGCCCCCTCCCCCCCCCAGCGGTGCCCGTCGCGAGGCAGTGGGCATGTGAGCGAAAGGCGTAGGACCACTGCGGGGGAAACGACGGACATTGCACTGACGCTGGACACGAGACGTTAAATTACCCTTGTGTGCGAGAGGCACGATATTCGCTATATCGCTTTCCACAGAGACTAGTAATAATTTCGTATTTTTAAATGCACTATTTAAATTATGTTATGTGCTCCTCGCGTGGTTTATGATCAGCGTGCTAGCTTTCTGTGGTTTGATTCCGGTCGGGGTGGTCTATGGTTTGATTCCGGCCGGAGCAAAAAGATGATAGAGCTTTCTAACACAAATCGCCTCAGTTTCTATAGCTGCTTGTCGAAAGACGAGCTCGGGCAGGCCTAGAAGGAAAGATACGATGATTGGAATGCGTCATGTTTGCCACATGTCTTCCTTACTACCAAATGTGGTAAATAAATAAAAATAGGATTCAGGTCTGGGAACATCGCTGGTTAGCAAACGTCGGATTAATCCAACATTAAAATGCCCAATACTTTCACTCAATTAATTACAGAAAAGTAGCAAATACAACACGTGTTTAGGGTATTGGTTGTATTAAATGAATAAGACTAATTCATTTGAAAATATTTTTTCTTTGTGGAAAAAGCTTTTTCAAAATCGTCGCAAAGCTCTTATCTGCATTGTCGCGAAATCCAATGAAGGACAAGCTACGACCAAAAATGTGTTTCCCTTTAAACAAAAATCTGTGTAATATGACAATCTCTTACAAATAGTGAAACACTCAGTTCATAAGGTAATTTGTTAAATTTCTAAATTTTAAATCTACTACTTTTCTCCCAGAATCTTCATTAGTAGACATCGGATGTTTAGGGAAATGCCTATTTTTTTCTAGAGAACTTATTTACAGGCTGATACTATATGTCTACAAATCATGACAAAATATGACGAAGTTTTATAATGCTTAATTTTGCTTATTTTAGCATAAATGCCTATTTTTTTGCATAAATACCTTTTTTAGGACTTATTTTGCCTTTTATTTATATTTATATACACTGCTAAGATATCGGAAAATCGGCGATGGTCCAACGTGACCATTCATTACGAAACGTTCAATTCACGTCTTGGAATCTAATATTACGAGAGAATTCCTGAAAGTATACCAACTGATTTTTCTCCATTTCCTTATTTCATAAATACGAGCCATGATCTGAGAACATGGATGATTGACAATACACCGAGGGAACCGAAATATTAAGTGGAAATAAATATAAATTCCCAGGTTTCAGTGTTGCTAGTGTTGGACTGCTAAAATATATGCCAGTCACAGCGTTCAGATATCCTTCTCCGCATTCAAACTGATTTTGTCTCCCAGTCGTCGCAAATTTGAAATTGTGATCCTTGAAAAGTGACTGGTAATATGTAAATATAACTGGTTAATGGAAATTATTAAGAATAAAATGTAGAAGAGTTGTAAATATGTAAATCTAGTTTTACATTAAAATATACGGACTGGTTTTGTGCATTTAAGTTTACAAAATAATATAGGCAAAAATTACAATTTTTCCATTTTATTGTGTATGTAACTTATGACAGTGCCTTTTTCTCCTTATTCTTGACTTTTTCAGTGCCTTTTTAGGCGCCTAAAAGACGATTTTTTAGTGCCTAAACATCCGATGTCTATTCATTGGCATCCATCAACAACTTAAAAAATATGAACATGCTGTATATTTCGGTTTTCATTATTAACGAAAATTATTGCAGTTACTACATTTTGCATGTAGTACGTTTTTAGCGCGTAGAAGTTTCTCTGAGAGCAAAAGGCAACATTGACACTAAGATAGAAGGGTTTCGTGGAAAGCTCATTCATACTAACTGGGCATCACGGAGCAGGAAGTGTATGCTGTGCACAGTTCGAGAAGGCATGGTTCTTCATTTCTTTGCACTGTGTATTTGGATTGAACTTTACGTTTCACCACCGTGGTGGGAATGGTGTTGATCGCCTGGCAGAGGCAAATTTCAACTTCGAGATATTTTTAATGATAGTAATGACTCCAACGAGAACATTTAAATCAATATTTTAAAAACTTGACATCGTACTTCAAGTCGAAAACACTGAAAATATAAGATAAACTTTCTTGAACTCATTTTAGCATATCCAACTTATAACGTATGTCGCCTACAAGAGCAAAATAATATCTCCCCAGATGTCTTTTATAAATAAGTTCTCCCGTAATACATTTGGGTCGGTTCGCAAAATTAACTTTTTTTTGTGAAAATAGTTTTGCAACCGGATTTATTTCTGTGGATTTATGCATCTATTACATTTCAAAACCTTATTTCATTCGAGTATTTTAAACAATTCGGTGCCAAATGCTTCTTTCATATTACTTTTAAACTAATCGCAAGACACCCGAAGAAATATTTGCAAACAAGTAATTATTGGATTAGAACAAAAATGTTGGTTAGAGATATCTAACTATCTAAAGATAAATAGATATCTAAAGATCAATAGATTGTAGATCTATAGTATGATTTTGAAATAAAATTATATTTAAGTATGGGGCAGTTGCATAAGTGTTAGTGCATTATTATATTATTATTACTATTATTATTATTATTATTATTATTATTATTATTATTATTATTATTATTATTATTATTGGTAATGAATGAGAAGAAAATGAAAACATTTTACCCTTATTCCTGTGAACAACGTGTATTTCTCCTCCATCTCCCCTCCTCTTCCGCCACAATCCATCCCCACTCGTTCTCCCCCGCCCATTAGTAGCGGACTGTGTGTGCCTGTTGGTGTCTAGCGGAACGTGTCGCATGGTAGTGGTAGTAGCGGTGTTAGAAGGCGCCCTGTAACAGTGTTTCCCTTTTGCCGCCTCCTCCTACTCTCACCTCGTGTCTCCAGTAGCGCGTAGGAGCAGCAGAGCAGCAGCAACAACAGTCGCTCCCTGCCCCCAGTGCCGCCAACTGTCTCCTCTCGACGCCGCCGGACAGCCCCACCCGGCCCCGCCCCCGCGCCAGCCCCGACACACGTGTGTGCGTCTCCCTCCTCATTAAATTATGAACCATTTCCCGCGCTAACGACCGGGTATAGAGAGATTTTGAATTCTGCGCGCACCCGCGGCGCTCCTTTCGCCCCCCCCCCCCCGCCCCGCCCACCCGGCGCGTTCCCCCTAAGACAATCTCGGGCTCGCTCATGAAGCGAAATGTCCTTGCCCTTAATGTTTATGGCGACATTGCGGGCGAGGGCGGGGCGGGGGCGGGGGCGGGGGCGGGCGGGGGCGGCGCGGTCAGCGGCAGGGGGCGGGCGAGCACTCCGCCGCCGAGAAGGGCCGTGGCAGGGGTTGGCATCCCCCGCGTAAGTGCCGGACGCTGTAATTATGAATAGATGGCGGACAGACGGTCTGTGTCACGTAATTACAGAAGCTAGGCGTTGGGGCTGAATACGACTAATATAACTATTAAGAGGATACGAAAACATTCTAAAATATCTCTAATAGTTTTACTCAACGTGTGCACACCTCAACGTTAGTCTTATAAACCGTTGTGTTTTATGTCCACTAAGTAAACACGTAATTTATCATAGTTGAAAAATACCTCCGATATCCTAGAAGTTTAATCATGGATTACCACAAGATCTCTGCTGCGGCTACAGAATTATCATGTTTGTGTGCTGTTTCGCAGGATGTTTTCGGAAACCAGTGACATTCACCCAGTTTGTTCTATTTGCTTGGCCAATTTTAGAATAAAACCAACACAACCGAGGAACAGTCTCATTTTTGAATTCTTGAAGTAATTTCTTTACAAAATTCAGTGAATGTAGATTGAAAATTTATCTCTTAAACTACGTAACATTTACTACGCGGGAATTCTCTATGAATTACATATCATGTACCCATTCATGTTAGATTCATTTTATTCTTTCGTGAGAGAAAAATGAACTATTTTAATCTTAATTTTATGAATTCTGGATTGCGACACACATTCTCTGTACTTCAAACGTCCCCAGCTGATATTATAATCACTTCATTTTAGTATTTCATTGCTAAATATTATCTTATTTTCTGAGTTTTAGTCGAGACGTATGATAAACAAATATCTTCTAGTTACTATTCATTATTAAACTCACTATTCAATCTCTGTCATAACTCATTATTAAACTCATCCCTACTAATGTCTATAAAATAAATCGTATGAAGGAAATCATCCTAGCACGAGAAAACGTTCAAAATTCGAATATATTAAATTACAAAGAAACTAGGCTGGAAAGAAATGTTTCATTTTAATAATTGACGAATGACATGAATCCTAAGAAAAAATTACTGGATCTCTGAATATGCAGGTTCCGAACAGGATACATTTAGGAACACGAAGTAAAGAAAGACGGCTAATTAGATGGGGCGATTTTGTGCTTCAGAATAAACAAATACTGGGAGGGAGGGAGTATTGATACCTGGTGCGTAGACCCGAAAATGTAATGCCTTTTTTATTCCGGCTGTGTTCCTCCCCCACCGGAACGTGATATCCGGCGTCAACCTATACGTCGGAGGTTTCTCGTCTCCAGGTGTCTCCGTCTGCGGCTAAAGAATCGAATGGAGCGTGCAAAGATCAGCAACTAATGCAGAAAAATACTAAAATACGCCAAAATACTCAAAAGATGTGCAAAAAAGCATTCGATTCGATATCACGAACTCCACCACCCCAACATTTGCAGGGCTGTGTACCGCATCTTCTCACAGAGCCAAATGTCGCCGGCAGTCTGTTCGCTGCCGACCCCTGGCGGTGTGGTCGTAGGGCGGGGCGGCAAGCACGGAGGGAGAGAGAGGGGGGAAAGGGGAGGGAGAGGGGAAGGAGGAGGAGAGAGCTGGAGAACGCGCGTCGCGCACCCGGTGCAAGTTATGGCGCGGGCGGGACGCGACCCGTCGCGACGCGCCGCGCCGCGACGTCGCTACCGCGGCGGCGGCGGCGACGGGCCGACGGTGGCGCGGCGGGCGGGGGGCGCGCGTACTCGTCGTTTAATGGCCGCGCCGCCAGAGTGCGCGCGCCGCGGTTAATTGGATGATGCTTATGTTGTGAGCTCTTAGCATCTGGGAGGGGGCGGGGCGGAGGCGGGGGTAGCGAAGAGCCTTGAGGCGGAGTTGTGACCGCCGCCTCCGCGGGAGCTAGGGCAGAGAGGTTAGGTCTGGGTCGGTCCCGCGCCGCGCGCATCTTTTCAGTAAAACGCCGTCAAACCGTGTTTTAAATTAGGTGACTCGTGATGAAGAGCTACTTGAGCGCTCCGAGTGGACGTTTTAACGAATATGATTAATATCGTTCACTTGTGGATGTAAAAGCTGTAAACATAAGGATAATTATTTGTAAAATCGTTCCCCAAATAACAGTTAAAATTTGTTAACTTTTTATTTAACATTTGATTAAATTGTTTCTAAACAAAATATACAAAAACGGCGAATTGACTCATATGAGCGGAATCCAATATAGCCATTAAAATCAAAATATAATTTTTATCGGTTTATATCACAATTATTTAAACCAAGTAATGGATGAATCTTCTATATTAAAACTGATCTGTGAGAGTAAAGGTCACATTTTGCGAAAAATAACGTTAGCTCTGCGAAACGTTTACATACTTGGTTCGTTCTTATCAAACCAACTGCTTCATTGGGACGAAAGCCGTTATGGGATATGTATTAGTGTATGCAATGTAATTTCTAGTGTTCTTTATTTCAGATTTAATTTATTCTTTCATCATTTTAAATAGATGATTATCAAAACGACTTTTGCTACTTCTAATTTAAAAATGGATATTGAAATAAAGTTCCAGCACTCAGTGCATTTTTAACGTTTCATAAGACGTCACTCTTGCTGGTTTCATTATAGAGAATGGTCTAACACGATTATTTCCTGTTCTGCATGATAAAAGCAATCACACGGTTTCTTTAAATCAAAAAGTGAGATTGATTCCTCATTGAATACTCATATATTATCTTACAACTACTCTTCCTGCAGAGAGGCTCGTAACACAGAGCTTGTGAAAAGGAAACTACAGAACTAATATTTATACGTTTGTTGGATGGCTTGATGTTTTTGATTAAATTAATGAAACAATGGTGTTGTCTACAAATCACTTAATTTAATATATTAAGTAATTTTAATGACGTAGCAATTATCATCAGAGATGGCTAACATCCACTAGGCAGAGTGAGACGATGTTCTTGAGCTCAGAGGCTGCGAGGTAGCTCTGGTGGAGATTGAACAGTACTGAAGATATTATTTAATACATAGACAACGTCAGTCTGAATTATATAAAAAAAACGATGTACAGACATGTTTGTGTACTCTGGCTAAGCCCCTATGTTCTTCAAGAACAGGCTTCTAAATAGTATTCCAATTATGCTCCATATTTGAAGCAACAAATTAATGAAAACGATACATTCGAGTAATATTTAAAATTCTAATTTCACTCAAAATTATCAAATTTGATATGAAACACTCGTTAGTAAATACCTGATAATCAAAATTTGAGTCGTTTAGTCATAGATATTCAGTCCAAGTAGTGTAGAATCCAATCGGTCAAATTAGAATCAACTCAGCTCTACAAGGAGAGGGAATGGATATCTAACGCTTCGCAGTCGATATACCTCCTTGAAAAAAGGGCGGAAGAACTAGTAGAAATGTGCAAAGATAAGTGCAAAATAAGCAAAGATAAGTGTAGCTTTTATCGAACGGATGTGAACATAATGATTAACGGACAAACCTGGAGGTATGAAGGAATTTATTTCTTTTATTTGGAATTTTTCTTTATTATTTCAGCAGCGTAATAATAGCGGATGGGTGCATTGCAAAGGATAAGAGCAGATTAAACTAGGCCAAATCGGCTATTCACGAGAAACGAATCTTCTCATTTCTGTTAATATTGACGTCAGGAAGTGTCTTGTGAAGATGATTCTACGGTTTGCGTTCCTCTGCGGGTGACTCATGGACGATAGGAATCACAGACAAAACAATTGATGCTTTTGAGATATGGCGCTATCGCAGTTTCGTTAAAATAACTTAGGGAGAATGTCATGCTGGAAACCTCAAACGTGCAAAGGAAAAGTTAATATTTTGTAGTGAAAGGAGAGAAGTGATACATTATGAAGCACATTTCCCATCAGAGAGTGCGGCTTGTTGTCACACTTGACACTAATGGAAGGTCAGAAGCAACAACAATAATGGAGTATTTTAAGTAAATTGTTGAATATGTGAGCTGACATGTATTCAGAGCAAGAGAGTAACTCAAGATCGAAAAGACCAAAACGGGGATAACTCAAAACGTAAACGTCAGTAATACCCCGCAGTGCAAACTGAACTTTAGTTTACTCTTACATCTCCGGCACAATTTTGCATCGTTCGTGAAATGTATTTACTATGGGAAGTACAAGGAAGTCGAGCGGCTTGTTTCTCAGTAATACGCCGCCAAACCATATTTTAATTAAGGCGCACGCGTTGTGCATCAAACTAATCCGTTTATCTGCGAGTACCGCGTCACCCCAGCCACCCCCCTCTCCCCCTCCTTGGCTGTCGCCTGCCTGGTCGGGGCTCTGATAATCACGTTTCTTACCCCAACGGACGCATTAGCCTCTCGGAGAGGGAGGAAACTACTTTGCATAAACAGCGCGCTTGGAAATAGGGTTTTTTTACTGATTGCTGCACGGGAAAACTCGTTTCGTAAATGCTGCTTAGCTTTTAATTCTCGACGAAAAAGTTTGGAAACTGGTGCGTCATAAAACTGCGTCATAAGCTGCGAGGATATATGTTGGAGGTGTCCTGAGAATTTTATGTTTTGGGTAATATATGCGTTGTAGCGGTCTCTCGAGTGCATTAGCTTTCATGGTCCTAATTATAGCGAGCAACCGTTAAAGAGATAGTAGTGTGCGTTTTTATGCAAATGTGTACTTTTTGCCAGAGATAAGGGGGATATTGAGCCTTGTCCAATTTCATGAGGCAATTTCTTTACGCGTGGACCTGTTAAAAGAATTCAACGTTTTTCTTGCACCTTAATTTGTTAGGCATACATTGTTTTTTCCTTCACTGTAATAATAATTATGTAATAAGAAGTGAACGAGACAATATTTTTCTCGATCTGGCAAAAACGAGCTTGAGGAATGAATAAAGAAACGGAAAATAGATCTTGCTGGAAAACGTTTATTTTCTCTTCTTCCAGCAAGGTAGGTATGGTCTTGATGCGGCGAAATGTACTGAATATTAAAATAATTTTGTGGAAATATTTTCTTAAAATGAAATGGATTGGAGGGGGTAAGGAAAAATACCGGTAGGACTACCTATGAAGAACATAGTCTACTAGATGCTCTGCATTTCATTTCAATTTTCAATAAGGTAATATTTTGCATAAAATGTTATTTAATTATTTTAATGATTTATTTCACAATTTTAATTATTACTACGAGGGTTGGAGCAGAAGTCATGGCAATTTTTTTCTAAAAGAAATAACATCGTACCTCATAGTTTTCTTTGTCGCGTGAAAGAAATGCTTCACTAATGTGTGTTCAAAAGAATAGATGGCTATGTGAGTGTCAGTGTTAGCAAAGAGAGCAATTTGAAATCAGTTGTCTGACTCCCGCCGTGAGAGATGAATGTAACGACTCTACGAGATGAATGTAATGAATGTTTCGAGCAGTGTTCATACACCTAGATAGCCGTTCTCCATGGGAGAAATGCCCGAGAAAGTCACAGGTAATTGGCGAAGCTGTTGGGAATAATTCCCTTCCATAGCGGACAGAGATAGGCAGGAGAGTTTCTGCAGGGATATGTGACAACTAGTGATCAACTTACGTGACAGCCATTAGTGTGCGGACCGATGTGACACGTGACTACCTGCCTAATCGGGCCTTAAGAACGGGTGTGTAATGCTTTTGGAATGTTGTGCACTCGTAGATGGAATAATAAATAAATGTAACTTCATTTTCTGTGCACGTCTTCTAGAATTCAGTGGGAAATACAATTATTCAAATTATCGTTTCCATGTTGTCGCGGCAGGAAGTAATAAGAGCCAAAATTTATTGCTTATTTATCCTTGAAAATAGATTTTATTACATGGGAGTTTTTTTTTCTCCCTTTGAAAATTCAAAATTTAAGTAGTATATGACTTAGTGTAGGGATCACAGAATTTTGAAAATGTGCACACAATTCACTTTTCCCCATAGCACGTCATACGCAGTTTTTAACTGTTTTTTTGACGTAAAATAAATAAATAAATAAATAAATAAATAAGTACTGTAATTTCGAATTTCTTAATAAATATGAGAAACACAATTTAGGTGTGTTTTTTAAATGTCCATGCACGTAGTTCAAGCCTTGTCCTTCGATGTGCATATTTCACATTTTAGGGCTTTTAGGCTTAAATGATGTATCAAAGTTATAAACAAATGTGCGATTTTGTTCTAGTTATTTTAAATATTAAAATTATCTTCTCAGCCAGCCACTAGTAAAAGGTTGTTCTTGAAGGGTTCGCATAGCGTGGAAGTTCGATGTTTAGACCAGACTATACAATGACAGACGTCAATGTATCATTTAGTGATTTGTATACTTAAATAAAGATAAAATGAAAGTCAATAAGGCTGACTAGAAAATTGTGTATGACACGTGGTAAAAGTTATTTTATTTTGTTCGTAGGATAGTCCACACGGCCTATCGACCGCAACCTTTCTTACTCGCAAAATAAAATGTCACTTTTACTACTCGTATCGTAAATATCTATTATCCAAGCAAAAACGTTATCGCATCTGGAACATTTTTAACAAGATAGTTTGTGATGGTTGTGTGTGACATGGATGTTCTGCACAACTTGAATGAGAAAAGATATCAACAGATATTTCATAATCGACTATTCAAGTTTATTTTATTATTTATTAATTCTAATTTAGCATTGACGAAGCGATATGTCAAAAATGTACTCACATTATAATCTTGAATGAAAAAAATTAAAATTATAAGTTTATGTCTCTAGTTAAAATAGAAATTCAAATGTTCTTCCGCGAAATAAATGCAAAAGCTTTATGTTCTGAATTCAAGTAGTCATAAATATTCACTGTCGATAATCTAATGTATACTTATGGTTTTCCATTAATAAATAAATACTAAATCCTGTAACATAGACGATAAAATATTACTAATATTTTATTGCATAATGAAATGAATGCTGTTTTATCCACGCAGTGCAAATCTGATTGACACCAGAAATATCCCCTCTGTTATGACTCAACACAACATTGCTTAAAAAGTGCGGATTGATTCCGACGTGGAATAATATATACCATTATGTACTCGTCACATCGTGTCTTGCAATGAAGTTACAGCGCAGTAACTCAGTACACATCATGACTTCTAACAACTGCAGATAAAGGAAATTCAAGGGTTACGTCAGCTGACATGTTTGGACACGAAGCAGGTTATGGAGGTGAGAGGTCGCATTATTCATTAATCTCGAGAATTCGCGAATATTTTATATCACCGTAAGCACAATCTTGGTTCTTAGTCAGGTTTCCAGGCTAAAGAGAATATTTAATGTCCCCTTGTTTGTACCGGAGCAGTCAGGGCGCGACTGTTTCTCCTCCCGGCGCTTGCATCTACGCTGCTTCTCATGTAAATAAATCTTAAATGCCCTTGAATATGCGATATGGCAGGTGACGCGAGAACCCACGTAACGTGGCGTATGACATGATGCACAGAGGCGTCGAGAGTGTGCGCGTGACAGCGAGTGTACTCCGTTGTTGGAAACGCAGACACCTTGTGGCGCAGCATCTAGGGATTTCGCCTTGCACCCTCGCACGCTGGGGACAAATACGTGTATCCAAGTGAAGTTTGTGATGATCAAATTTGGGCTGAAGAAATCTAGTTGCTTCATTGCTTCTACCATCAATCTGCGTAAACATAACTGCTTCAATAATTACGTGGAGTAACTATATCTACATGTAACCACAATAGCAGGGTTTTTTTTTTCTAGGATTTCTATCCAGCCGCCTGCCGGTTGCCCATTACGTCCCGATATGACGGATATGCGATCATACACTAGGCACCTATACACTTGCGGGCTCCGCTGATCTGGGGTCAGCAGAACGCGAGGCCCTCCGGGACAGCACATAAATGAGAGACAGGGACAGTACCATGCCCATGCCCGCGACCGTTCGGATTGAAGCGCTGAGTCAGTACACGCTCTTAGCCACCTCGGCCATCTAGGTCACAATGCCAGGTTATGTTGATAAATGCAATCGATGTGGTTAATGATTTCGCATACCTTCCCCCAAGAATATTTCATAGGTGTTACAGGTACCCTCGTAAAAGCATATCACTGAAACAGCGTGTCCCTCACCCAAAACCGTTCACAGTCGTATTGCTTGTCGTGCGGATAAATGTTGAAGGTATGATGCTACATGCGATCTCACACGTAACGTGACACGTAACATGACAAGCGACGTGACACGTAACATGACAAGCGACGTGACACGTAACATGACAAGCGACGTGACACATAACATGACAAGCGACGTGACACGTAACAAGATGAGCGACGTTGTGACGACGTGGCGCGTGACGACGGCGGCGCGTTTGTTTTGCAGAGGCGCGCGCGTCGCCGGGCCGCGGCGGCGGCGCAGGGGGCGGCGGAGGCGGCGACGGCCGGCCCGCGGCCGACGACCTCACGCAGGCGAACCTCCCGTCAGTGGGACACGCCTCCTCCTCCTCCGCGTCGTCGGCGGCGGCGGCCGCGGCGGCGGAGCAGCGCGAGCGCGGCCCCCAGCGGCTGCCGCCCCCGCCCGGGCCGCCCCCGGCCGGAGCAGGTACCCACCGCCCCCGCCCCCGCCCCCACCCGCACCCACTTCTCGCTCCTTCGCACCGCGCCTGGCCACGCCCACCTGGCACTGGGGGACGCCCTGCACGCGCTTCGCATGCCCCACGTAGGCGGACTTGACAGAGCCACGCCCCCTCGGTGGGGAGTAAGCGGGGTGCGCTACCTGATAGGCTCAGACACATCACATGCAGTGTCAGGATTGCGGTAACGGTACCAAATTCGTTTCAAAGGTAGACATTTTTACATGAAAGAATTCGAGATGTTGCATTTGAAGGTTTCTGATCTCCTCACTAAAAACTCAATACAAAGTAATTATATTGCAAAGATAGGTTTCTTGATACCTCTAATTTAATGTATTGCGATGCCTCAAAAAATCTGTCAGATGAAGGACTAATGTGTTGCCAATTATCTTGAAAAAAACTTGCGTGTTGAATGTGTCACGAAAACATCTAATTATTATTTTTAACGAGTATTTCTTTTGTCTAATGAATCACTACAATTTTAGCACTATTCGACGAATTCTCATTAACTTCATTTTAAATAAATATTATTAAGAAAACGTTAACTTAACTTCAAAACTTTGAATGAAATCTGTCAAATCCGCTTTGAATGGTTTGTAGATCATTTTGTATCTTTTAATCCCTTAGAAATTACGTCTTCCAATCCCTGTAGTTAAACGCAGTTGGTGTATTATGATGTGTTGCTTGATGAGTCCAGCTTGAATCCTTGTAATTTTTGGGGAACCCTGCAATCATAAAGTACAATGTGCATGGTGGTTAATTAATAAATGTTGCAATTAGTGTCCTTTTCAGTCCAATTATGAAGGAAAAATATTTTTCTACATTTAAATACAGATCAAGGTTAGTAAGGTTATTTTAGAAATTCTGGTTTAATTTCAGCTAACATTCCTCCAATTATTCCATCAGATGAACGGCCATTCGAAAATATCCAATGTCTTATTTTAATGCTTGTCATTCATCCTTTCATTCATTACTGTATAAGTTGATCCTTTCCATTTGATAAAATTTTTCAGAACGAAAACAATCATCTCAAACTCGAAATCTAATACTAAAGTACTCACTTATATATCCCGCAATGACATGTTGAAGACAATAAATACTTAATGATGTGCTGGGTTCAGTGAGGTTGAATGTTTTCTTTCTTTGTTCGATCTTCTACCGTCAACACTCCTCTTTCTCTCAACAGGTGACATGTATTTGTCCCGTGTCCATCTACAATATCTACCGAATCGCCGCATTCCTTTCCCCCATCGCCGCATTATCTTTCGTTCCGACCGCCGCTCCGATATTGTCACTCCCCTCGACATTGCTACCGTCTCTAGTCCCACCACTATTTTTGTTCCAACACCAGATCATCCATTATTCTACACACACACACACACACACACACACACACACACACACACACACACACACACACACACACACACACACACACACACACCACGCCCCACTACCCCCGCACCTTTTTCGCCAGTGACTTCATGGTTTGGTGCTTTGCACAAAGCTTCCAGTGCCCTCGCTTTCCCTCTCTTTCTAACTTTCACCCTAATCATCACCACAAGCAACTCAACAAAACATTCACTGTATCCAGCTGTGCTAAGTTGCCTTTATCTCCATCTTCGACTTCCTTTATCTCCATCTTCGACCTTCCATTACAGTATCTCCAACCTGACATGTACATTATTTACTTATTTCACGTACCCTCGTCACCATCCCTACGCTAGATGTCTGTTCCCCAGCTGCCCTCGCTACCAACATCCTATTTAATGTCCACGTGTACGTTACGCTTCCGCCAGCAGGTTTATCCACTGCACATAATTAGCTGACAATTCTAAGTTTTCCATGTCCATGCCTTCTACTCCATTTAGTTTTCCTCATCATCAATACGTCTGTCCTTAGACAAAACGTAGACCGATTCTTCGTCTCTTCCTGCCCTGCTGCCGTCATCATTCCTTCTTCAAGACTTTGCTGCTTGAGAAGCGCCCGTCTTAGCCTATACCCGCTCCATGCTCTAAACCTTTCCCCACCACCGCCCTCTCAATAGCTGACGTCACAGCTGAACTCTGTGATGTACACTCCAGAAGCAGTACCATTCACGACTCCCGTCTTACCCATTTTCTCCACAACATTCCCCATCTCTAGTTGTGAACCCCACCGTGAAACTACCGCCACCAACACAGCATCTCACCAGACCAACACTATTTCATCGCCACACACAATACTCCCCCAGTCGTCCCCGCCTGCGACACATAATCCATCACCCATGTCTTTACGAACTGCTCACTACGACCCTCGCCTCCTATGTCGCCGAACTGCTATCGAAATGACGGGCTCTCGTAGCCGGAATCAGTATCTACTTGACCGTCCGGGAAACGTCGCGCTCTAAGCACAGAGGCCAGATCAATCAAGGCATCTGTGTCTAGAACGCGGCGTCTCCTGAACAGACGCAATAGAAACAAGCTATATCGCCTTCATAATTGGCCCAGCATTCACTGTCCTGCCTCTCCGAATTCTTTCCTCAGAGCATCAACTGATGTCACTGCAGTACCTCTGACCGGGAGATCCAAGGTTTGAGTCCCGTCGGGGGCAGGATTTTTGACACTAGCTTGTCAGCTAGGTGGAATTCAGTCTCTGTCTGGACGAGAATTTTTCTAGCAACCCGCTGCTCTGATTGGTAGTTTTCCTTGGTTTCCCCGATCAACACCAGGCGAATGCCAAAGCAGTACACTAACAAGGCCAGGGACCTCTTTCTTATTCTATCCTCACCCCATACACACACATACACTAATGGGCATGCAGTACACTACCACACATGCCAGGAGACCGCTTGGGAGCTTAGAGCTTGTCCTCCCTGGTGCGGTTCCCCGCTGATGGGAGATACCTGTTTGGGGAAAATTCCGCTAGCCGACGGTAGGTCAGCGCCGAATTTCGCCATACAGCGTGGGAATACTATCGCCGCCTTTCGAACACGAAAACACGCACTACACTAACGGGATTAATAACCACAATAGTTCACGCGCCTAGAATCACTAACAATCAATCAATCAGTCAATCCGGCTACGGCCTCATCCCCGACACACTTCGCGTCCGCACCTTCCCCTCTCCCACCTCCACGGCCGGCGCCACCTGTGTAATTACGGCAGGTGTCGGCGGTGTTCAAAGTTTCAGCTCCGGCGGGGGTCGAACTGCGGCGCGTGCGCATCAAAGATTCACCCGCGTCGAGGCGCCTTCTTTCGCGAGCGCGCGCCGCTCGTCAACTATTTAGTCCCCCCTGCTGCTCCCCCCCCCCCCGCGGACCCCCCCCCCGCGGCCGCTTCATTGTGGCTGTTGCGTCAATGGCCGCGTCGGTCGTTCCGGACAGGGCGTTCGTCGACGGTCGGAATGGACTCCCGGGACTGACCAAGTAGCATTTGTCATTTCCAAGGCCCCCTAACTATAGCACAGGCAAAGTCACTCCAGAATTAAAAATAATTCGTATTATTGTTGACGTATGCGCCTAGAATGAACTCCTAGAACATAACTTCTAGAACAGAACTCCTAGAACAGAACTCCTAGAACAGAACTCCTAGAACAGAACTTCTAGAACAGAACTCCTAGAACAGAACTCCTAGAACAGAACTCCTAGAACAGAACTCCTAGAACAGAACTCCTAGAACAGAACTCCTAGAACAGAACTCCTAGAACAGAACTCCTAGAACAGAACTCCTAGAACAGAACTCCTAGAACAGAACTCCTAGAACAGAACTCCTAGAACAGAACTCCTAGAACAGAACCCCTAGATCAGAACTCCTAGATCAGAACTCCTAGATCAGAACTTCTAGATCAGAACTTCTAGATCAGAACTTCTAGATCAGAACTTCTAGAAAAGAACTCCTTGAACAGGCAAATAGCGATTGTCATTTTCGTATCTCCCAACCAAGAACGTAACGTGACAGTAAAAGCTCTAGAATTAACAATAATTCCGATTCTTGTCGACATTTGAAGGCGGCCAGAATGAACTCCTAGAACAGGGCGAGTCATCGCTCACCTACATCTGCTCAGTGTGGAGAGGCGCTGCTAACAGGCGCATAAATTAATGAGAAAGAATCTAAAACAAATTCCTAAGACTGGTTACCAACTGATATGTCTTTAATGTAATCTCGTATATTGTAAATAATAACCCTGGAAATGCTTGAAGGGCTGGAAGGGTAGGAAATAAATGTTTTAAAAAATAACATGAGACTCAAATAGGGATAGTAATTTTCGTGACCACCTACCAAGAACGTAACTAGACGGATAAAGCCTGTCCAGAATTTTAAAAAAATAATTCCGATATCGTTGTCTTTTGCATGCGGTAGGAATGAACTGTAGAGATGGGGTCAAGTAGCAGTTGTGCGATTGTTACTTTTAATCTATACACAGAAAAAATAGAGGGCAAAAAATTGTTAAACGCCGAAAAATGTGTGCAGTGTATTATACAATGCACGCCTACAAAGAGACCAAACTATTGCTCTAAGTGTGATGAGAACTTTCCCATTCCGTAGTGTCTATCTTTAGGATTTTCGTTCACCTTTTATGTAAAAGTTATAAAGATGCCAATAAAAATATCTCAAAGGTACTTTGTTACTCTGAATCAACCGTACTAAATATGTGCAATATTTTTGTTTCTCGGAACATATGGTGCCACATGCCATTGTAAATTGACAAGTTCTACAGTCGAGGCAGCTAACCACACACATTAGAGACTGGGGAAGAGAGATCCCTTGAGCCAACTGGAGGCTGGCCAAAACGCAGTGAAAAGCTATCGTGTTTCTGCGTCTTTACAGTTCTCCTACGTCAGCTGTTTGCGGTAACTGTGGAAGAAAAAAGTTAAACCAAGAACTCTGATGTTTTCGTTCAGTCTTTGCACATTCACATTATTAACGTTTCAACAATTCAAAAAATAACCTTTCACACTGAGGAAGACGGACAGTATTAAGATATATACATCCATTCTAATACATTTATATAATGGTGACACATCATTTATACAAGTAAATGTGCAATTTTATTATATAATGGTGGTTTCGGGTTAAAGGTTTTAAGCATATTGTCCGTTGCATTCAAATACACATGGCTATTCTATGTTTTGAGAGTCTATATTATGCATATAAATGAATGCAAGTTTTTATTCTATTAACTTTAGAATAAGTTCCAGTATGTAGAAAAATCTTGTTCAAATAATTAAAAATGATTAAACAGTAAATATATGAAGTGAGACGAAAAGCTTTTCATCTCGTTCATAGATGAAACTAGTAACTTAGGTGGTCTTGATTATCTCCCCACGCAGTAAATTCAAAAGCGTTCTCCATTATATTTCGGCACTAAAGTAATATTTTAATTGTTTAAACTAAAATTTCAAACCGTCCTTCACTTAGCTAAAAATTATCCTTTAATTAAAAATAGTTTTATCAAAGTTAGTTATCCTCAATTATCTATTTGAGTAGTAACTCAAAACTCTATTTATTCTGTCATAAGTCAAAACCGAATATTTTTATATATGTTGCATATATTATACATATATATGTTATATATGTATAATTTTGAACAATAATTTCTCTATCATATGCTCCATGGCAATCATCGTTGTCACCTGGAGGCATCTGCAGTCAATGCAACTAGGAGTGTCTGTCCATGGCCATTCCTTCCGTACCGATATGAAGCACTCTTTTCCTTCACTAAACATTCCATAGACGTGGTCACCTTTTCCTTTCGTGTTGCCTAGTTCGTCTCGCTTCTAATGCATTTTCTATTAAATAAACATCACAAAATACCACAATCTAATTCATCATTCATCATTGAACGGTTTCGCGAAATAAATGTAATGTTCACGGAGTCTAAACAGCTTGCAATGGCTTGAAAATACTGTCGGAGAAGTCACTTCAACGCTGACATTTTGACACTGCACGAAATGAACCCCAAAGCAAAATCAGCTCATCCCATCAGCGGGGCGCGTCGATTGTGATCCATTAACGCCAACGCCGTCCTCTGTGACGAGTCCGAACGTGGCACGGCGGGGGCGGCGGCGGCGGGGGCGGCGGCGGGGGCGGGGGCGGCGGGGGCGGCGGCGACGGCGGGGGCGGCGGCGGCGGGGGCGGCGGCGGCGGCGACGGCGGTGGGGGCGGCGGGGGCGGCGGCGGGGGCGGCGGCGACGGCGGGGGCGGCGGCGGGGGCGGCGGGGGCGGCGGGGGCGGCGGCGGCGGGATCAGGCGGGAGGAAGCCTCTCCGATGAGCCTCGTGATGGAGGGCGACTCCCGCACGGCGCTGGTTGCGCCAGGCAACAGATGGGCCCAGTAAGCTGAATATGATGAGAGCAGATAACAACGCGGTCGAACGGGAGTGAAGATAACGAGGCGAGGATTCAGGAAAGGGATGTTCAATTTAATTGTGTCGTAGTAAAGCACGCATAATGGCCATTAGCTGCCGGGGGCCCAAAGCTGCGTGGGCCTCGCCGAGGGGGGCGGGTGGTCTGGCGCAGTGGGCCGACCCGACACCGAAAGTGGGCGTGGTTGAGAATTGGATTGAATACGCGTTCCGTTTTATTTCAGGCGCTTAGCTGTATCATTTGTTTATCATAAGTTTCTTGATGATAAAGGCGGCTCCCACACGATCGGTATTCGCAGAGCAGCGAACTACTGTTCGCCCAATCCCGAACATTAGCTCGGGATTGGCTAATGTGCTCGGCGAATGTTCGTTTCCTTAGATGTGTCCTAAAGACCGACACACGGTGAGTAGGGTGAGCACCGAATGTTCGTCGCTCAACTAATGGCAAGAAACCCGTCCACACTACTCGGGATTCGGCGAAAGGTCACTCGCTACTCGCCGAATACCGAATATGTGGAGCCGCCTTAATGCTGATATGTATTTACATTACCGCCTTCTGTATTATTGCTTTCTACGCATACCTCAATGTAGAGTAGAAAGTGCGACTATTAGTAATCTTCGAAATGAACAATTAACGTAAGAAGTCTGTCTATAGAGAAAAGTTAATATTAACACACTGCTCTGCAAATTTCCCGATAGTTCACTCATACGCCGCTTCGCGACAAATTGCATAATAATTAAAAAAATATTTTTCTAACTATCACATTGAAGTTGCTTTCTATCCTACGCACAGGCCTGCAAAGGATACGAGATTCTAGATGACAATGATGTGATCTAAGCAATAGTGTTTTCTTACTTATTCTGCCACTTAAGTAAACAAATAGTAAGTGTCTACCTAGCTGATAAGTTACGTCCAATTTTTATTGACTGACATGGTGTTGTTGAAATTTGAACACGAACAGAAATTAAAGGTGTCGACATTATTACCTCTTTTGTTTTAGAGATTAGAAGTTTTCTATGCTTAACCACTATCTTTAGATCTCCAGTGTTGGAGCCACAATTTGACGTAGTCTTTAATAGAAATACACAGTTATAACTGTTTTTTGACGTAAAATAAATAAATAAATAAAATAGAAATTTGGTACAGCAATGGCACCTTTCATTTCTATCTGTATATGTCTGATATGCCAATCTCATAGGTTCACCTAATCAAGGGAGTCATGCTAAATAGGAATGAGCAAGTAAAATTAAGGGGATTTTTCACAAAACGTGTCATCTGCAAAATCAAACTTTTCTAGTTCCACCATCTCTTTAAATAAATCTAATTTTAGTAATTGATTTTTTCACAAAACACTCATACATCTCTGCAGTTACTTTATCATGTCATACAGATAATACAGAAATTTTTGAGTACAACAATGAGATCCTGAGATCATAAATTGTTGGAGTGGTATATAATTATATAAACACGCCCTACAATTATTACGAAAACTTTATTAAATGGTATTGCCTAACCTAATCTCAAGAGTAAACTTTCAAACAATGGTTTGTTTTGATAATACGGTCGTTTTTCATGTTTTTTATTGAGTACAACAAGCTTCACCTCGCTTACTGCAATAACCTAATCAAGTGCTGAGCAATTTTCCAAACAACCTTTTCTGGCAACCCATTTTATTTTGTGCTTTACAAACAATAAATTCAAACACAACGGTAAAAACTCAGTAACAATGATAATAGAAGTAAATAAACTTTATGTTCAATTTATTTAATGTTTATGTTTACTTTTAATATCCATTTCCAATATGATAATTATCTGAAAGACTAATATTTCACACACCCGAAACTACATTACAAAATATTTCTTTCCGTTTAGCTGCATTCCCTTTCATGTAGAGTCACAATGAAATGCATTTTTTGTTGATTTGTTGATTTATCGCCGTATTGTCATTTTATCATTTGCTAACGGATAATTTTGAAAAAGTCTCAAAATTTTACAGATCAGTTTCAGCTGTATTCCTGAAAGGATAACTCAAATTAAATGCTATTTTATCTTGCAAGTTTTTCTAGTCCTTTATTTCAGGTTTTGAAGCTTGTAAAGGTTGTGGGGCCCTATTGTTCATAACTACCTTTTTCAGTCTTCTCCCTATTTCATTTATTATTGTTATTCGTTATTTTTTCTTTATTCTTCACATAGTTCAGCTTGTTCTGCGTCTAGCATTGTATTTATTCGTTTCCGGAATGAAAAGAGAAATACATGTAATTTGATATTGTTCGTCAGTTATGCCAATGACGGATGTTTTCCCAACCTGTTACCCTAACACTGTTACTTCGGCTTTGTATCGCATTAATTGTATCGTTCTCTATTCTCTATTTAGTCTACATTTGTTTCTAAGCGTTATTGTTGACGTATTATTGCTCCAGGTACTGGAATGGGCTTAAACAAAACACTAATTTTTTATCTAACTATATTTCACAATACTCATGCAATATTACAGTGAACACTGTCTTAGATTTTAAAGTAGGATTATCAAACAAAGGAGTTAGCAAATGACATTCAGATCGGTTTCGCTCGTTAGGTGTACTCTGCAATCAGCTTCAAAAAATTTTAAAAAATCATGGACCGTCCGATTGACACAGGAACATGTATGTGAGACATGAACTAGGACAGTGCCCTTCCTGATTCCCCTGTTGTTATGGTGTGATGCGACAGAACCAACCACAGTGCGTGCACCCTATAAGCTTGGGTCCTTCCTCTCTAGACAAATACATATCCTTGGTATTGATACGCTTAGTTGCGATGGTTCCAGGAGGTGACATGGCAGCTCCCCTCAACCCCAAAACGGAGACCTGAGAAAGGGCAACTTCCCAAAGTCGATGATTAGGCGGATCCTAAACCACAATAAGATGAATGTATAATGTACTAGAAAAGGGAACAAGTGTGTGGAACCTGCGTGCTGTAATAAATTGCAAGATATCAGAGAAGTGAAGTCACTATAGACCCGTCGGCTGTAGTGCCATGATCTAAGAATATGTGTACATACATGCGTACATTATTATATAAAGCATAAATTGATCTTTCGGCGAGAAAAACGATTCCCTATCCATTGTTCGAGGTAATATGACAATGCATCCCATCGTCGGAAGATAATCAACTATCTCCAACGCTCTTTCGCTTCTAATTCTATTATAGGTAAAAATAGCTGGAGATGACCGCTTAATGTTTGCTGGGCGCAGATCAGATGGTTGCTTAAAAGAGGTAAAAATCCGACCGTTCCACGAAATAAATGGCCCTTTAACAGATGTTATTTGAACAGATCTCACTGTTCGTGTTTTGATTTTTATCTTAATTAACTTTCTAAACAATTGCTGTTCGTGCACTCTACATCCCAGATATTAAACCGTATTTCCTCAATTATATCGTTCAAGCGATAAGTTGCCGACACAGGTGTCTCCTCCAATCCACTTCATGCAGCGGTTTCTCTGACATACTAAATATTTGTTATTAACTATATGAGGCTCGCACGCTGTTATAGAGGAAGCAAGAGTGCTAATGCCATTTACAAAAAATACAAAATAATTGCCTTCAACATTGCGCTATATTTCGGTAGTTCAGAATGTCCAGTAAAGAACTTTTTACATTAAATTCTAAGAATGAATGTTACAAATTTCTAGGGCATCTAGAGAGAACGGAAATATCGACTTTTTGCTAATGAACATCAAAGATCCAAATAAAATTACGATGTGAATGATATTTCGTGGTCACATGATGACGCCAGCACCGTAACCTAGAGATCAGCGAATTAGAAGCTTCGGAATTTGCACATTGTTGTCACCTAAAACTAGGGAACAAATTTTCAGAGCAAAACAAATGTAACGAATAAATCTAACAAATGATGGGAACAAACTTGTTAAAGAGTTTCTCAACATTCCTTTCTTCTGTTTGCCTAGTTAGTGTTGAGAGCACGTGGTAGAGCGCGCAGTCTGCGGCAGCGCCGCCCATCTTCATTCCCAAATGTCAATCACATTCTACTATTATTCGTAGTATAGTAGGAAATTTCATAGAACGGAGTTTCACATATGACATGTACCTCTGATTTTTTCGTAACTCTGTATAGAGAAATATCAATCTCAGAGATATTATCACACCTATATATATCACACAAACGACACCACCTCAGACGTATTTAAAAGTCGGACGTTAAACAGGACGAAATATTTTGATTTCTGAAATGACAATATTGTAACGAGGATCGCACCAACTGTCGAAGTCGTTGCGCCGGTGGCATCATCAGTCGGTGGCTCTCGAACTGGACGGTTCCAGAGTATTCGCACGACGCATAGGAGAGGGACGTTCACCCACACACTCGTTCACCCACACACTCGTTCACCCACACACTCGTTCACCCACACACTCGTTCACCCACACACTCGTTCACCCACACACTCGTTCACCCACATACTCGTTCACTCACCCACTCGTTCACCCTCCGACTCGTTCACTCATCCACTCGTTCACCCGCCCACTCGTTCACCCGCCCACTCGTTCACCCGCCCACTCGTTCACCCACCCACTCGTTCACCCACCCACTCGCTCAGTCAGACCGGCTGTCAAAAAAGCATTTTGCAAAGATTGTGGAGGACTTGGAACTCAGTTTGAATGATGATCAGTGCTACATTTTTCATTCGCCTATGAAAGTGGTCTGATGGCTTCACAGTGAAGTACAACGTTAGATGCATACCTCTTTATTTTATCTGTTGTACATGGTGATATTTAGTGTAAAAATGTTTTATTAAACGTTTCATAAAATGTAATTTTTTTAAGTTTAGCTTTCTCGCTGAAACATTCGGATTTTTACAAAAAGTTGTCCTGTTTTCTCAAATAATTTTACGAAACAACCAATCAGCATTTTCTAATGCCATATTGGGCAACGTAATAGGCGAGAGAGCTGCGAAGCACAAACGGCAACAAACTGCGCCGTATCCACAAATAAGTTAGGTTAGTTTTTTCAAAAGAGGATGGACTACACGAGCTTCGAAATGAAAGATTTTGGTTCTGAGTAGTGGAGAGGAGCGCCCATTCAGAAGAATATCAGAATTACCTTCACCTGACAACGAGTCTTTATGATAGAATCTTTTTTGCTTTCTTTTTTAATTTATTTTCTTCCTGCTCGGCAGTTCTTTCGTTACAGCGGTTTGTACGTATCAAAATTATTATTTATTTTTCTGACTATAATTCTTCAATATATCAGAATGTTTTTGGTCCTTTATTTTAAAGGCAGAACATTTTTTGTAACTTCTTTATATCAATATGTATTTCATATAATATAATGGTTAACGTTTCGGAAAATAATTATTTCCATTCTCAGGCTTAATTGACAACATAAAATAAAATTGTTCATATTGTATAGTATAAACGTGAAGCAAGACGAGAGGCCGACACAGTAATTCTAGTACACTGAATTCCCCACAGATGGCAGGGCACACAATTTTACGAAAAAAAATTACCGTGTTCAAATATATATTTTATGAAGCATTTTATAAAAATTGTATGTGCATTTCATAAAACTCGTTTATACAAAATCTGACTGTGTACAGTACTGGAAACATAAATTGATCGCGGCCGTCTGCGGCTAAGTTCAGCTTTTGCACGGCTTGGCCAGCCCTTGTCATGACGAAACGTCGCAGGCGGAGCCTCACAAACCATCGTAGCCAATCTCAACGCAGGGGGGAGTGGCCTAACAAAATTACGACGTACAAAATGGCGGGCGCCGCTAGTTCAGATGTGGAAGTATTTTCAAATGCAAAATACATGAAAGAAACACTTGTATGAACATGAAAGTAAATTCATTGAAATATATATGAACTCATAGCACTTAATCACTGTTAACACAATTCTTTTTGAATAAATTACATTGATAAAATAACACTAATTTTAGAACAATTATGTTCTTATAGATATTTAAATTCCAATATTCTTGTCCAAACGCAATTATGAACTTTATCAAATAGCCAGTTTACTACAGAATTTTGCGATAAGAAAAACGATTATAATTGCATATTTTCAATTGTTCATATGTTTATTACATTTGCAAAAATGCAAAATACTGTCTTTCACTAATCCTTAGGACTTCTAGGGAACCATTTCAATAAAAGAAAGTAAAATTCAAAGACCAGCTGTATATTTATCATTAAAGTAACAATTAAACTGGATATTAAGCAATTAATTTGCATCTCATGTCAAAATTGTTATTTTGCTCTCATCAAATCGGGGGCAATTTGGGGACACTCCCCGGCAGGAAGAGCGCATATTTCGGAATAGTTTATAAAATTGTTAATTGTTGCAAAATTGTTAATTCGCAGTTTTTTGTTCTGGGACATCAGAAAACCCTTCCCACTTTAAAATTGCAAAATTTGGAACTTGTTTATAAATTTTTGAATTTTACAAAAAAACATATTGCTTTTTTAAAATTGCCTTTAAACGAGATGTAAAATTCCGCAATCCGATTAGCGCTTTCTTTCGTTTTAGAGATACGTAATTGTTTATAAGAAATTAGCATGTCATGACAACTATTTTTTTGGCATTTCCCACGTACAAGCCGTTTTGCAACGGCTCGCTTAGTTACATTTGAAGTTCCTAACGGGGTGGAGGGGACAAGCGGCCACAAAGCTTGCATTAATTGCCACGAAAGTTGTTGCTGGTTAGATATTCCTGGTTTTCAGCTCCTTAATTTTTCATTTTATTCTAAATACTTTAAGTTCCATTTGTTTAACAATTACAGCATAAATTTTAAAATACTACTCAAATCGGCTACCGAACAATCTTCAACTTGGGAGCAAGAAAGAGTCATCAATTGGTTTCCAGAAATATCTCCCGGTGAAAATTGCGTCCTTCCTCCACACGTTTCAAGGCGAAATAGGCTGAGCTTGTAAGCGTAAATCGTAACACTCGCTTTCCCTCGAGAAAGCCTTTATCCACCTTCTTAGGAAGCCAATTCTTTACATATAAAATTGTGGGAAATTTTTCAAATTAAATATACAAGAAAATAATAATTTTGCATTAATTGTCTTGACGTATAAATATAGACATTAAAGCTTCCGGCTCCTCAGTATTCACACGTTCCAAATACGAAATACATTGTTATAACATTTACAATTTCATTCTAACCAGTAAGTCTGCTGCCTTTAGAAGCATATAGCATCAGCATGGAATAAGCGAAAAAGTAATAATACTATTATAATATTGTACTGACATATATTTATTTATGGACATTTGTAATTGAAGGAATGTGAACTTACGTATGCAGTTAAGTAAATTTCAATGAAGGTGCAAAGTTTGCAAATAAACATGTTTTTAAAATTCAATTATTCCAAGTTCAGAACAATTCCTAGACGCATTCTTTTCCATTCGACACTAACACGCCAATGATTTTTGACACTACCCTCTGAATCGAAGTGGATTGTTTCAGGTCATCGCTTATCGCGTCAAAATCATGGAAGTTTACACGTCTTCGAAATACGTATACGCCGAGGTCATCTTCATGAAACACAGAAAATCTCATATGAAAGAATCAGTCGTCATTTCAACAATGAAGCTACTACGACATAATAATCATAATATCCTCAATTTCGTTTACTTATTGTGTTCTTTCGAGCGTGCTCGGTGTCTCTGAGTAGCAAACATTAACATAATCGTTAAAATTAAAAGTAACGATTTAGGATGAAGTTCACATCTCCTTATAATTGTTTGTAGAAAGTCATATCAGGTTAGTATTATTGTTAATAAAATTGTAGTTTTATTTAATTTGAAATAACTGCTTGGATATTTTGGGGTTTAATTAAGAAAATATAGCTACCCGAAGTTGACGCTATGAAAAGTAAACATTTCCAGGTTTCCACTACGAGACGTATTTAGTCATCCCTATTCATTCGCTTAGTATACAGCAATCGCTTTCATTTATCATCGATCATGTTACATAGGGTTTCTAATGTTTATATGATACCGGGTGTCTCACCAAAAATGGACCAGCCCCATAACTTCTAAACGGTTCAGGGTATCGAGTTGCAGTTTTCGCTGAACAATGCAAAATCTTGGGACAGGAAACATGCTGGTAGAGGAATTCTCTATAATAGTTTTAGTTTTCGAGAAATTTCAAAATCATCTCTGATTTTTTAAATTGAACTATATATTTTTTCATCAGCAATGTTATCATCATGAATATTGGAATAAAATGATTTATCATATGTTAGTATTTTAAGAGTAATTTGAGTATAAAATTAGATTTTTTGGCATCAGATTTTCAAGTAAACGGGTAGCCTTTGCAACAGTCGCCGTTTTGGGAAGGTGGCCTTCGCGACGTTGATACTGTTTTGTGAAGAGAGGAGTGTGAGAGGGATGGCCGTGTAGGATGAAGGTGTAATTGCAGCAATTCATGATCTTGACATGAAAAACATATGAACAAACATCAATTTTAACGATCTGAATGAGAATTTTTTCCCAGTTGTTGATCTGAGTTGAACTTTTCTTCTTCTAAAATTCCAAATGAACGATAATCGAAAAGAACGAAATAAAAAATATTGTAGCGAAAACGATAATAATAATAGTAATAATAATAATTATTATTATCATTATAAATGTCATTTCTAAATTTACAAAACTCGAACTCAGTGCAGAAACAAGCTATCACTTTAATATATGGGAAGCGAATGAATTCTTAAAGATTTTCATTGTAATATCTTGATTAATTCATCAAATAATAGATAGGTAGACATTTTCTCTTATTATTCACAGTAACTTAATTTCCTATTTAAACACGTACTACCAGAAGAACAAAGTAATAAAAAACTTGAAATACTCTTGACAGTTCTATCAGTGTAACTACCAAACTTTAACAAAAATGCATATCTGCATTCGCTACTGTTCATTCTGATTAGAGAGTTTCTTATTTCATAGCGCCAAGTGCTGCCTCAAACTTGAAAATGCAGAAGACGGAAGTGTACAGTTTTCTTTTCCATTCAAGAACAGCAGTCGTATGGTTGCAAAGTGGACGAGTGATCATTTTAATTAAAAATGACATTTACCAACGAAGAGACGGTGGTTGGCTTCTTATTCAGTTTGAAAATGATATTTATTATTATTAACATCTTCTTTACGCTACCAACTTTTTATATCGTTCTTTGGAACGATCAATGTTTTGAAATTTTAGTAGAAGGCAAGTTATCCAAATAAATAAATGGAAAATGTCTCCCATTCTGATTGTCAAAATTGGTATTTCTTGGTGTGATGTCTGTGCCATCACCAACAATTGATGTAGTTATGCCTCTTATCCCCCACTGCCACCCCTCTCAGTCAAGACGCAACAGTCTAGACGTTGTGATGGCCACCTTCCCCAAAAGCGAGAGTTGCAAGATCTGCTACACGATTACCCGTTTAATTCAAAATCACATGTCAGAAAGCCTAATTTTATACTCAAGTTACTATCAAAATATTAGCAAATGATACATCATTTTAATCCTCTTTTCATGGTCTATCCATTGCTGGTGATAAAAATATATAGTTCCATTTAAAAATCGAAGATGATTAAATTTCTCGAAAATTAAAAATATTATAGATAATTTCTCTACGGCTCGTTACTTGCCCCATGATTCCGCATTATTCAGCAAACACTTCATTTCGATATCCTGAACCGTTTAGAATTGTGGGAGTGGTCCATAGTTGGTGGGACCCCCTGTTTATGTAATAACATTACAACTGCATTCTGACGGGCAGGAATTTGGGCTCTGTATTTATTCTTTTTTTGCGTGTAACCTACTCTGTGGTGTGTGAAAGTGTAATTATTTATATATTTATTTTTACGTCCTCGTAAACATTCGGAGTAAATAAAGTAATATTTAGAGAGGTATGTATGTAATGTTGCAGTAAATTGATGTCGAGAACTTAATGGAATTACACGTTTTGGGGTCTTAAGTTACCAAGAGAGTGTTGTTATTATATCAAAACGTCCGTCTCTCCGTCCATGTGTCCGCTGGTCTGTCTTGTCTGTTTCTCTGTGAACACTAGTGAGTAACTTTTCGTAGAATTTTTGTCAAAACTAATTTTCCATTAACAATCTGGCCCGAATCGAGGCACTCCGATTTTGAAAATAATTCTTTAAATTTTGGGGTAATTTAGTTGAAGCCCCTGGGGAGCATTTTCAAACTTTTCTTCAAAACGGCTCCAAAGTTTTTCGACCTACATATGTAACCACAGTCGAACATCCGCCAACGTCGGAACTCGAACTCTAGGGCCTCGCGGTCAGTAACGTTACAGGGAAAACTGTAACGATGCCACTGAGATATCGCAACCTTTGCAACGTGTACTTAAAAACATTGTAAGTCTTTTTCCATACAAAGTTTTAATTTTTCAGTATTACAAATATTCAATTGTTTCATATTATTCGTGCGCATAGTAAATTTAACTTAAAGCTTCCTGCTTGAATCGTGTGTAACAAATCGAACAAATTGTATATTTGAAAAAAATATTACAATACAATTAATTAATTATTACAATTAATACAATGAAGATCTATTGAGTGACAAAATGATATTCCTCTAAAACTGAAAAATGTACCGAAACGAATGTTTGCTATTCTGGCAGTTTTCCGTGTACTATTCGTTACTTCTGTGAACGTTGTCAGAAGAATACACTGCGTTAACGAAAGATAATTATACATATTTCTTTCTTAATGTAATCTGCTCTTCATTATTAGTCTTTCAAATCATCTCATGTGCACGTTTATTAAAATATGAGTGTTTTTCGCAAAAGTTTGAGTTATATGGTGACAATATATATGTTTTCGAACACCACCAATACACATGCTGGAGACTTATTTCCAAGTGCAATCGTTTTAAATACTAAATTTTAAAATACGTTTTATATAGAATTTTGTCTGAAATAAACAGTAGCTTTTGCGATTTTTCGAAAGAATTTTCTGGCATCAAGAACATTGTAATATTCAAAACACTACATAAGTAACCTGGCCAAGGACAATATCGTAGCGTATTTGGTTGGGTGGCTTCTTGGGCTGAAGATCTCGGGTTCAAATCCTAGCCTTCACTACTCATTTTTTATTCTGTACATTAGAGTATGTATCTGACAAATGACTTTGAAATCAGCTGTAGACGTGGAATTTTATATATCGTTTTGCTTTTCAATAATTATATATTTTTTTGTCTCTCAGTCGTGTCTCTGTCGTTTCCTTAAGGTTTATTAGAAGAATGAAGCGTTAGTAGTGTAAAAGTTGTAATATATTACGTAACCTTTACCAATAAATCAAGAAAATAAGACCGGTTTTTTATTGTTTGTATTGGTAGTCAGATGAATAGAAAGTGAATAACTGCGTCAGTGGTAGGTGCTTTTTACAATTAAATTTTTTTGAGAATCGACTAATTACCAGTTGCACTGAAACCCTTATTTTCCGACAGAAAGCTGTAACGGCTATTCAAGCCAGCAGTGTAATTTTTGTTATCCTAGCTGGGAAGCGATAACCGAGCAAGTGGCAACAGCTCTGGATTTGGCAACAGGGCATTGGACACAGGAGGCCTGTGGCCGCCGCTTGGCCCTTTAACACGAGGATGGTTTCTTCATTGTAGGGAAGAAAGTGAGAGGGAATTATGTGAGCTTATTGCACTCGTCGGTCACAAATCATGTGCGACCGCACCATGTGTCTGCCTGAATTTTGACATTTGCAAACACGTTAGGAACGTATGTTAGCACGGTGTTTAAAAAATCTCTTCCTCAATGCTTCTGTGCGAAATTGGTTGTATTTTGATCTGTACTAGAATTCGTAAACGTGTTTTAAATTAAAAATTTCACAAAACAATATGAATATCGTCATCCATTTTTAACATGAATAAAGTAATATATTTACCCAACAGAAACGTGAATTATGAAGACAGAATATTAACAAAAGAATTGGAATCCCTTAGACCAGACTTGTGCATCAATCAAATGTCTAGTAATGAAAATAGGTCGGACATTTAAGCGGTAAATATTCTTATATTTGGTGCCCTCCCTGGTTACTAATCTGGTCACCCAAGAGGCGCCACTAGATCATAGCTCCCTTAAAACACTAAGGAAGCAAATTCATTCACTTCTTAAATTCCCTAACATTCACTGATCACATATGACCCTGTAGGTCATATGTGGTCAGTTATGGGATTGAAAATAGAAAATACAGTTTGTCTAATAAAAAATATTAAACATGCATGTCTGAGAGACCTAAGTTTAATTGACCCTCCGACTACGGCAACGTTGCTGAAATCTATGTTGCAAAGACTAGAGACAATAATCAAAGTAAATGGAATTCATACCCAGTATTAAATAACGTAATATGTTTTGTTCAACAGGTGTGTACGAAGACTTTTTAAGCTTACAAAAACGGCCATTTTATTTTGTTTCCAAATATCAGAGAGTTGGTAACATTTTGAAATTTTGTAATATAAGGGAATAAGAAGAGTATTCTTAATTTCTAAACTTGATATCTTTATTCTTTCTAACATATCGTTCGTATTAGATTCGTAGAAGTTTCTGCTAGTTTTCTAGTTGTTCGCAAGGCCGTCCTTTGGCCTAAGCAACTGCCATGAGTCCCAACTTCAGACGGGGACATAGATAATTGAAATAAAATACAATAGGATCCTCAATAAATTTGTATTACACTCTTAAAGCCCATAAATATGTAAAGGCATTTTTTATCATTTTTACTGTTTAAATAGCTTCTTAAATATCGCAGGATTATTGATAAAAGGGATCAATTCCAAACATTTGTGTTTTTGGATAAAAGGCATTTACAGGTATCTAAACCTTCAAAAAATCAATGTACTGTTTTCGATTTTCATAGTATTTATTGTAATGTTACATCTTCTATATTATTATCGTTTTAACATTAGTTTAATTTTTTGTTATTCAATTGGTCAATTTTCGCAAACAAATTTGTAATTTTTTCAGTTGTGGGAAGACGCTAGAAAAATTCAAACTTTTGCAATTTTTGAAAATCCTGTTAATCGTGAAAATAGAACCTATGCTACTTTCATAAGTGTATTTTGCTCTGTTATTACAATACATTTAAAGAAAAAATTTTGAGCAAAACTTTTGAGAAAATTTCGAGAATGTCCGTGGGGCTTGATCTAAAAACCCCCAAGTTTTAAAGAATGGTTTTCAAAATTTCAAAGCTTCAACTACAGATAGATAGACAGATGTTTCTTCAATTTGAAAAAAATCCTACGCATGGTTTAAGCGCTAGTAGTGTTCACAGACGGACAGACGGCGGGCGTTTCGCTTGCAATTGAGTTTTCGGTATCAAGGACCAACAAAATAGGAATTCTGGCTACATCACATATAAGAGGACTTTTTTCTCTTAATTAAGCAACTGCATTTATCCACTTTTTCGTTATCAGGATCCGGCAATGAATTTTTTTCTGCCGAAAATCCACCGTTTTTTCGCGCAGCATTACATAACTTTCTTTACATTAAGTATATTACTCCGTATATACGTAGGTATGCAAGAAAGTAAAAATGATATTTCATTAAAATCTGTCTCCTATTTATAATATACTCCTATAACTGTGTTCAGCATGCTCTTAATAATTCACTTCACCACAATAAGAGCATCAGTTAATCCCATACTGCAGTTAAGTGAATCATATTTTCGTCTACGTTTCTGCATCCCACGAAATTTGCTAAAACTTGAAAATTAATAATTTGTATTGCTGTTTTTTATATTAACTTCATATTATTATACAATAAGTTTGGCTAACTTAAGATGAACAAATGCAAAAAAAAAAATAAATAAAAAGCATATCTGGTCCAGTTAACCAAACTGTCCTGTATATCAATACAAGTAACTGGAGTTATTTTCTGACGTTAACTATCCACTCTACACAATTTTGCGTAGTGTAACGATTATGGACAATGCACTGAAATTACATATTATAATGTTCTTAACGAAGTGCTAGCAGTACGTTTTATCGAAATTTTGATTAATAAAACTAATGGCGGCATGCATGGTAATAGTCTAGTTTTTTGATATAACAATTGTTTGGTGATGGAAACGCCAGAATAACGTTCGAAAAAAAACTATTAATTTTAACTTACTTTCATTGAGCAAAATAACTTCTTTACCGTGCGATAAGTTAGAGCCCTGATGAGTCCCAACGAAAAAAGTACGTCTTAATCCATTTATCGAGTACTTTATGCTAACAAATGAAGCTGAATAATAATGTTATCTTCTAAAATATTTTGATGTTTCGATAGCAGCAAAGTCGTCAAATGATGACATTAAGCAACAGTGTTGCGTAATATTCATTTTCCCACTTCCCAGGCAATATTCTGCGTCCGTTTATTTTCTGACTCCCAATTTACTGAACCATTTTCTTGAGAAACTTCAATAAAATATTTCAATAGTCTTTAATTTTTTAAACTTAATTTAATTAATTTAAATTACTTAATTAATTTAAGTTAATTCACAATTAACTTTGTAATTGCAGAATTACATGAATTCAAACGGATTGGTAAGGCTGTATTAGTATTTTTTGATTTTTTGCGATTAAATAAAAAAAATAGTTCACGCATTGGTAGTGATGTAAAAAACCAATAATAATATAAACTTATAAACCCGTTTTTATATATTTATATTATGAGACTTGAGATTTGAAATTATACGTGCAATTTTTCTTCTTGCAGCCGTCGACACTGTCGCTTTTGGGGAAAGTGGCCTTCACGACCTTTCCCCTGTTCTCGCAAAAGTGCCGGCGCCGCGAAGGCAATCTTCCCCAAATGCGACAATGGCAACGGTTGCTAACAGGAAATCTCGTACATTTAGTTCCAAATCATATGTCTGAAAGTATAATTTTATACTCAATATACTATCAAAATATTAACGTATGTTACATCAATGCATCCGTCTATTTATGATTATCTATCGCTAGTGAAAAAAATATATGGTCCCATTTAAAAAATCAAAGATAATTAATTTTCTCGAAAACTAAAAATATTTCGAATTATATCTCTACCGCACATTACTTCCCCCATGATTCCGCATTGGTAAGCGAAAACTTCATTTCGATATCGGGAACCGTTTAGAAGTTATGAGGTGGCCCATAGTTGGTGGGACTCTGTATAATTCTATTTCTCAGAAAATTTTCATTACGAATTTTTCTATTTTCCAATAAATAAGTACTTTTTACAACAGTTATTATGTTTTATTTAATAAAAACCTCATGAAAACATTGTTCTCTTTTGTAATTGAGTTTCCCATCTCCCAGGAATGTTTCCGCGCAAAAATTTCTTTCGTTGCCCGCTGCAGCGACGATTTTGAGTGGCAGCACCCGCGAGGCATAAATAGGAACACGAATGCCCATGCGGGCAAAACTGACGGCCCTTGCTATAGATTCCGGTAGGATATTATTTGATTGACAGTCACAACTATTACGATCGCGACATTTTACAATCTTTTATTTTAGTCAGCAATATTCCCTTCGAGATTCTAAATTTTTTTTTCTGAAGCTTGGTATATTGTCAGTCCACTCTTAATGCAGGTATTCTTCAGCTCACCGATCGCAATAAGACGTGACTTGAACCGCGAGTACTTGGAAACAGCAATCTAGCTTAAATCAAGAATAACATTGGCATCAGTTAAACCTCATTCCTAAAATACATTAACAAAATTATATAAGAAACAGAAAACTGATTAAAATGCAAACAAAATGAAAGACAAAAAATTGAATTTAAACTATAATGATAATAGGACGCACTATTTGGTGTCGCAATATTATAATAATTCATGAAGTCCGCAGAAAGGTTTCCAATCCCCAAAAGTTTTGTCCACACTAGGAAACGAACTCGCTTAGGTGCAGAGAGTGGTTTCCATGTCCACTACACTATTATCTCCCCAAGAATCACAGCCCCTCCGACACAAAAAAAGTTGGACAGATTAACACATGCTCATGAACGAGAATGAAGTATGTTTCGAACTTTACGTGCGGTCTCACAGTCCGCGGTATCTACTAATGTTTGAAAGTAGGGTGTGACTACTATAAGTTTGAGATCGCCTGTTGGAATTTACGTGTTTCGGGAACTACTGTATGAACAGAACATTATAAGAGTTCAATTCAATAACACGGCGACTAGAGCAAGTGACCTCTCTGAGGGTCATTTCAAAACATAGGCGCGTGAGGGATGTTATGTCCTCGCCTTCAATGGAAATGGAAACAACGTTAATTAATGTAAGGAAGTATATGGATTTGGAATATATGCATTAAAAAAATATTTTCATCACAAAATTGCTCTCTCATTAAAATTAACTGAGCTCATGCTTAATTTCCCATAACAGACATTATAAATTTCTATCATTACATGTCAATTAGGTATAAGATCGATTATTACAGAACAAATCATCAGATTGATGGTGCACTTCTCAATGTTGTCTGTGAAAAGTATACAATTGAGTGTTATAATAAGAAAGAATTTTCGTCTCCCTAAAACATGTGTATACTGTTTAGTTGCATGTCTTATTTCTATATTTAAATGTGTGTAGCATTACAATGCAAACAAAACTCTTATTCGTTTATTATATTGAATTTAAATTATTTTTCACAATTTAATACACGACAAGAACGTGTTTCTACAAAAGGGAGTAACGAAGCATTCTCCAGGGGAGGGAAATATTATTGGATTGGTGCCACATTCTACAGACTCCGCCTCTTATGCCTTTTAAGGTGAGGAGAACGGGGAAATCTTCAGAGGCTAGGCCACTTGAATTACTAGAAGAGCCAATGATAAGCGTTGCTTGCCTTAGAGTTAAGGATTGCTCAAACCCGGTGTCAAATATACATTATTACTCTTTAACTTATTAACAAATGAGACATAATTGAATTTCTCTATTGATATATTCATTACAGGTAAAAAATGTATGGTTCTATTTGAAAATTCACATGTGATTCAATTTCACCAAAATTAAAATTAATACACAGAATGTATCTGCTGCCTCTTGCCTCGTGGAATAAATACGAAAATGATCTCTCATGCCACCGCTCTGTCCATTTTGCTGTTCCATTTTGCATTCCCAAAGCATTTTGCAAAATAATTTGTTGATAATGAATTTCCTCGCTAGACGTTAAACATATTGGCATACACTTTGCACTACTGAATAGAATGCATCCAACCACAAAGAAACCTTCAAATTTGCAGGATAAGAGTTAGTCTCAGCGTTTTGAAATTTGCCAGAGAATTTATTTATAATAAAACGTGTGTCAACGATACATGAAGAATCGAAAGTTAAAAAACAGCTTATGAGCAACAATTTCCACCGATTTGTCGTAAGTCACAAATCGTTAATACAATTTAATCAGCAGAAAGCAAGACACTGCAAAACTATTTGAATTTTATACTTGACAGCAAAGAACGAACGAATTGGGGGCTGGAAACAAGTGAGGGTTGTCATCAGACGCTAAGATTCTATAAACAATTGCGTATCTCGAAAACGAAAGGCGATAGCTCCGGTTGGATTGCGGAATTTTGCATCTTGTGTAAAGGGAATTGAGGTGAGAGAATAAAAAAGAATTGCAAAATTTGTAAAATTATAAACAATTTCCAATTTTTGCAATTTTAAAGTGGGAAGGGTTTTCTGATGTCCCAGAACAAAAAACTGCGAATTAACAATTTTGCAACAATTAACAATTTTATAAACTATTCCGAAATATGCGCTCTTCCTGCCGGGGAGTGTCCCCAAATTGCCCCCGATTTGATGAGAGCAAAATAACAATTTTGACATGAGATGCAAATTAATTGCTTAATATCTAGTTTAATTGTTACTTTAATGATAAATATACAGCTGGTCTTTGAATTTTACTTTCTTTTATTGAAATGGTTCCCTAGAAGTCCTAAGGATTAGTGAAAGACAGTATTTTGCATTTTTGCAAATGTAATAAACATATGAACAATTGAAAATATGCAATTATAATCGTTTTTCTTATCGCAAAATTCTGTAGTAAACTGGTCATTTGATAAAGTTCATAATTGCGTTTGGACAAGAATATTGGAATTTAAATATCTATAAGAACATAATTGTTCTAAAATTAGTGTTATTTTATCTGATATCAATGTAATTTATTCAAAAAGAATTGTGTTAACAGTGATTAAGTGCTATGAGTTCATATATATTTCAATGAATTTACTTTCATGTTCATACAAGTGTTTCTTTCATGTATTTTGCATTTGAAAATACTTCCACATCTGAACTAGCGGCGCCCGCCATTTTGTACGTCGTAATTTTGTTAGGCCACTCCCCCCTGCGTTGAGATTGGCTACGATGGTTTGTGAGGCTCCGCCTGCGACGTTTCGTCATGACAAGGGCTGGCCAAGCCGTGCAAAAGCTGAACTTAGCCGCAGACGGCCGCGATCAATTTATGTTTCCAGTACTGTACCAACAGAGATGGGGAGCTATGCCGATCCCAGAGTCGTGGACAGCTGTGCTAGATTGCTCGGTTGTTTCCTCGGTTGCAGATCCATGACGCAAATAGTTCCACAGATTCTCAGGTGGGTTTAAATCGGGAGAGTTCGGTGGCAAAGGAAGTACTGTGAACTCATCCTAGTGCTCTTCAAACAACGTGCATGCACTGCGAGCTGTATGACACGTTGCATTGTCCTGCTGGTGGACGTCGTCTTGCTGAGAAAAACGATCTGCATATACGAGTGGACATGGTACCCAAGGATGGTTGCATACTTCTTCCCTTGATCAATTGTGCCTTCCAGAATGACGAGATCACCCAGGGCATGGAACGAAAACATTCCTCAAATCATAATGCTCCCTCCTCTGGCTTGGACCTGTCCGGCTATTGTTGCAGGGTGCCTGCATTCAGGCGTTTCACGCCGTGTACGCCAACGACCATTGGAGCAGAAAACGTGATTCATCTGAAAAGGCCACCTCACGCCACTCAGTTTACGTCCAATTGTATTGGCGGTAAATTTTCACTTTACGGTATTGACGTGCAAATTCCAGCCGTCTTCGTTGGTGAACAGCAGTCAGAATGGGTGCATGAGCCATACGCCTTCTGCGGAGGCCTATAAGTAGCAACGTTTGCTGAACGATTATTGAGGCGACCATGTTGGTAGCCGCTTAGTTCATCTGGGTGGGCAGTTGATCTACAGTTGCATATCTATCCACCCGTACCCATCTCCGCAGTCGTCGATCTCCCCAGTCACTTTTGGCCTGGGGTGCGTCACAATTGCCTCGGTGTCAGTTTTGAATATTGCCATTTTGCCATGCACGGTATACTTTAACAACGATGGCATGCAAACACTTTACGAATTTAGCTGTTTCGGAAATGTTTCCGCTCTAGGCCCGAAAGTCAAGGATCATATGAGAGCTTTGACTGTTTTAACACAGCATCCAAAGGTGCCTTAAGATGTAAATATTGTACTTCGTTTGTAATCAGATTTAGAACAGCCACTTGATTACCTTTACATTGCGACCGCCAACTTGGGTCTCCCAATATGGTTGTCCCAATGCGGGCGCGAATTGTGACCGCCAACTTGCCTGGGTCCTGTCGGGCGTCGCCTGGAACAGCTGGCCCTCTACTCAGCAGCGATTTACCTGCCTGCGGCCCCTGAGCGATCGCCTCTTGTCCAGATACCCCTGTCAGCAATAGCAATCCCTCACGTGGATTCGACATGAGCTCGAATTGGGGGCCGGTTTATTTTCAGGATTGCTTGGCTTGGGAAATGTAAAGTGGCTTACCTGGCTTTGAAGTGATGCCCTGAGAAGTGATACGAGCACATTTATTTACAGTAACAGCGCGTGTCCCAAAAAGCGCGGTGAGCAGATAGTATACATGGACTCGGAGTTGTCAGTCGACGAGTCTGGAAGCGCCACCGAAAGAAGGAGGCCAAATTCTCCTCGTGCAAAGTTATCAGGCAATGTCGCAAACCCCCGAGAGTATCTATCTCCTGGAGCTTTATTCGTCTTGCGTACGACTCCCCAAGCGTACTTCATATTCTACGTTCCAACAATGCAGTTTAATTTCACAAATTACTTTCTGTGTATGTGAAAACAAATTCTCAATTTGCATCTAAACATTCAGAGTTATGTATTACTTCAATACGTATGAAATATCGTCCAAATTTTAATGAAGTTGCTATAAACTTGGAAAGAAGAGTGAGGTCAAATTGAACGCTCATCGTAAGGAGGCCGTGAAACGAAATGAAGCTCATCACAAAGAGGCTTGTGTGATCGTGGAAGAGGTGTTAAAGTCTATATAAAATGTTAAATTTTGCAAATGAATTTTGTGCACCCCCTTAAAGGTTGGAAAGTAGAATTGAGGTCAAGCGAGACTTGAGAGCGATGCTTGTCAACAAGGGAGACTTTATGGTGAGCCTTGACTAGCGAGGCTTGCGAGGTTTGACGGCAAGCGAGGACTGAAAACGAGGAGTACTGAAAACGAGGGTGTCTTTAAGCTAGACACCCAAAGGCAAACCTCGCTTGACGAGCTTGCCTTGGGCCGGTTGTCAATGCGCCTCGTGCCTGTTGTAGCTGCTGCTATCAGCTTCATTCTTCGATTCATTGCGACCTATTTAGAAATCGTGCGAGTCAGCCTCATCAAGCGCGGCTTGGGTCGGGACGCAGCACTTTATGTGGACATTGATGAAATAAGTTTCCACAATTTACAATCGGTACAAGTGAGGCTTGAAATCATCGTCTGAGCGTGGATGTCTGGCTGAAATGGCTCACTGACAACAGCCGCTGCCCATGCAGCATCGTTGACCGCAACGTGCCAGGGTCCCAAACCAGACGGTGGCGGATATCCAGCGACAGAGCTGGATAGAATTCAAGCAGTATGCTGGAGGGTCGGCCCCGATATCACGTTTCAGTGCGTGAGGGACATTGCCCCACTTCCAGTATCGTAACGTGCACACACTTACCGGCGTAATACACTGAGTAGTCGGGGCACCCGGAAACGCCAAACAGAGGAGCTTGAGCGCGCGTGGACTTGACCTCAAGGGAGAAGGTCAGTGGGTAACGGGGCCTCGTTCGCAGGTGCGAGGAGACACCGCAGCCGCCGCGTACCCTGGGCTCCAATTAGCGCCTGTTTCGCTGGCAGGGGCCGACTGCGGCGTCCGTGCGCTCGCCTCATTTAAACTCGAGCGGCTGAGCTCCCCGCGCTGCCAACTTCCTCCCTCGCCCTGGCGCGCGGTCGCCCCCGGAGCAGCGAGTCGTCGCCGCTGCGTCCGAGCGACGAAGACGGGAGGATGTCGTCCGTTTAAAGAAAATCCGTGGAGTAGTGATTACGTCTGCGCCACTACTGAGGTCACTAGTTCCCTGAGTGGAGTGCACGTTTATCGCGGGAGATGGCGGTGTTCCTCCCGCACTGAAACACGAGAACCTGGACCGACCTATACGGCGGCTTCTGGGTTTTCCCTTGCCAAGTATTTCCCCTTACGGTGTGCCGCTCCAGCATGGACTGCCTGTAAGCCTGCGGCTGGTGTCCCGATAAGTTTGGTAGGTTTTTGCGGGGAAGTGTGCTTGTGTGTGTGTAACGGGAGAGACAGAGACAAGGAAGAACACGAAAAGATCGCTTGAGGACTTTGGCCGTTTGGTAAGGTACTTCTCCAGCATTCGTCTGGAACTGATCAGAGAACCTACAGAAAACTACCATTCAGAACAGCCAGCTGCTAGATTTCTCCCCCAGACAGGCTTTCAGTTCTACTCAGCTCTATTCTCGTAGCTAGTATTGAAAATTAACACCAAAGGCCGATTAAAAGAAGTTGGCAGTTGCGTGTGACATAAGGACGCCTCTGATGTTTCCATAGTAGCTGCCAACCAGAACATATAAACGTGTCGAGATTTGCCTCTTGCCATTGAGAAATTGGAAACAAATCCACATCATCTCTCCCGTCGCTCGCTCTCCATCGGTTTTGTGTTGTGACAAATTGAGTTCAGGTTATGTGTTCTAAACTTGGAATGATGCATTTTTTTCTTGAGTGTTCGCGATTGTGATCTTTCTTTTTACCGAATTTGATATGTTTATTTATAGTTCACATTCTTTCACTAACATATGTTACTTTCTTTCAAAATTTGAATTTAAATTACTCCTACTCTTAGCAAGGTCCAAAAACGACGAAGACGAAGATCGGCCCCAAAAGCATCCTGATATTCCCATAAAATCGTCTGAATATGAACATAATCGTTCTGGACGTTATGGAGATACGCCAAGAACATGCTGTGCAAAAACTAAACGTTTCTTAAACTAGTGATGCTAAAACGAACCTGTATTTTCACACAAAATTACGCAAAAATTACTCAAATTTTCGAAAAATTGAACGTTATCTTATTGTAAAATCTATGTGTAAGGAACACATTTCATTAAGGGAAATATTTCTAACTTCGTAATTGTTGTTGTAGGAAGACGCCAAAAACATTTTGAATTTTTGCAATTTAGCCAAAGCAGTGTTTTCAACATACATGAGACCATTGCCATTCTCTTAAACGTCCTTCATACTATCCAAAAACCAAATTTAATAAAAAATTATGGAGGTACTTTTTTTTAAATTTTGAAAATGTGCCTGGAGTTTCATGAAAAGTACCACCAAAATATCGATTTCAAAGTTAACGGTCCGCGACATCAGCCAGATCGATTGGGAAATATCAATTTTGGAGAAAATCGGGTAAACGGTGTAGCCGCTAGCGTTGTTCACAGACAGTCGGACGGACGGACGGACGGATGGCCAGACAGACAGACGGCCAGACGGCCAGACGGCCAGACGGACGGCCAGACGGATGGCCAGACAGACGGCCAGACGGCGGCCAGACGACGGACCAGACGGACCCAGACGGCCAGACGGACAGACAGACGGACGGCCAGACAGCCAGACGGCCAGACGGCCAGACGGCCAGACGGCCAGACGGCCAGACGGCCAGACGGCCAGACGGCCAGACGGCCAGACGGACAGACGGACAGACGGACAGACGGACAGACGGACAGACGGACAGACGGACAGACGGGCAGACGGGCAGACGGACAGACGGACAGGCGGACAGGCGGACAGGCGGACAGGCGGACAGGCGTCATTCGATTTTCCGGTATCAAGGACCTACAAAAGAAGGATTCTGGTACAAAAGAGGGTCTTAGAGGATCTTTTTTCTACATTTAGTAACTTGTATGTATCCACTTTTTCGTTACCAGGGCACTGTAATAAGAGGTTTCTGCCGACAATTCGTCGTTTTTTCGTGCAGCATTAATAACGTTCTCTCTACTTCGTGGCTAGAATGTAAAAATGTTTGTTCAATCATCTAATTGAGAAGAAGACGATGGTGATTTTTTTCTCACCTGAAATGAGTGCCCGTGAATATGTTTTTTTTTATTGAACACCAATAGAATAGTTTATTTTTGCACTCTGAGGTGCGTCCTCCGCAGGTGCGTCTCCGTGGAGGCGGTGGCGGTGGCGGAGGCGGGGCGGAGGCGGAGGCGGAGGCGCATGGGAGCGCGGGCCACCTCCCCGCCTCACCGCACCACGCCACGCCGCTCCGGCCGTGATTAATCACTGCCTTAATAAGCGGGCTAATTAGATTTGACCCGAGGCCCCGCGACGACACAATGGCGGAGGCGGAGGCGGCAGGTAGCCGGCGAGGGCGGCGGCAAGGACGCGACCTCCGCCCAGCCGCCGCGCCGCGACGCATCCTGCCTCGCCCTCGCCCTCCCCCCCCCCGCCAGGCTCCACCACGTCCCACCACTGCCCGCCTCGTCACACCACGCCACGATATGTCTCGCCACGCTCCGCCCCGCTATCTATCCAGCCCGATCCCCGCCACACCCATCCCCGCCACGCCCTGCAACCTCCCGCCTTTCACAGTAACCCCCGCCCCGCCACTCCCCGCCACTCCCCTCCACTTCCCGTCACTTTCCCGACACTTTCCCGACTTTCCCGACACTTTTCCGACGCTTTCCCGACACTTTTCCGACACTTTCCCGACACTTTTCCGACACTTTTCCGACACTTTTCCTACACTTTTCCGACACTTTTCCGACACTTTTCCGACACTTTCCCGACACTTTCCAGACAGTTTTCAGACAGTTTTCAGATACTTTTCCGACACTTTTCACTTTCCCAACACTCCCTGTCGCTCCCCGCCACCCCGCTCTGCGCCCAAGGGGAGTTTTCTGTGCGCGGAGGAGCTGCTGTTATTACTCTCTGCGCCCGCGTACAAATACTTCGATGGCCGTAAAGGAATTCGTTTGATACCTGGAAATTCTATCAATATCGACTCTTTTTCCAGAATGAATAAATGCTGAAATAATCCTTTTCTCACTTTGCAATTACATTGGTTGAACATAATAACTAGGGTAGGTAACTGCCATGGATATTGCATTATTCCGGCGCTAGAGAATAAAAATCAGCAGTGAATTTTAGACGTTAATAGTCGTAACTCCAATTTCGAAGATCTTCAGATTCCGATATCAAAATAATTGCAAGGAAAACTATTTGAAGGTATACAGTAGTAACCCCAAACATTATTAGCTCATTTATGCTTGAAAAAAAACAACCGTAATTCTACTAAACGGTAACTAAGGTACTAACTACGTAAACTGAGGTATCTGATTGTTTTTTTTTCTTCCTGTAAAATACAGAAATTGTCCATTACAACTCTTGACTTCTGAAGTACAACAGTTGCATTAAAAAACAACTCGAAATGTACCTTTGAGCAATAAAGCGACTTTGCAGTATATTTTTAATACATCAACCAAGATTCGGTTTCATATACAACTTACGAACGAAAAACAATCATTATTTGAATACATCTACAATAACCAGAAATGAGTTTTTGAATAAACTTCCACGAATCCGTAAAATATATATTTCCGTAATTTGATGCCTCGTCAGTCCAAATTATGTCGAGCTTTTCACTGCCGTACATCTCTGGAATACTACGAGAAGCGAGGAGACTCACTTAACATCTTACTTCGAATTGCCGTGACACGCCAGTTTGACTTTATTGTCTGTCTGCTGCCAGCCGTTTATGGATGGGAATGTTTTTGAAAAAGTATGTGTACCTTCAAAAACTGGAAGTACTGAAAATAAATTTTTAAGAAATGTTTTAAAAGCTCCATGGTATATCAGAAATGATCAAATTTTAAAAGAACTATCTATAGAACCTCTGAAAACTTGGATTCTAAAACTTTCTTCTAATTTCTACTCTTCTCTTTCATCTTGCTACTCCTTTGTACACTCTAGGTAAATCAGCCAATCTTTTTCCACGAATAAAATCAAGATATTCTAAAGACCTACTACATCCTCCTTAATTAGCTGTAAAGCAGGTTCGAACATTTCTAAATTAAATATTTATGTTTTTAATTCAAATATTGTATGTATTTTTCTGAAGGACCCTTCCTGGGTATCCTTAGTTGTTATTGTTTATACTGTAAATATTAGTCTTCTACCATTGTTCATGCATGATGAAATGTAATTACACAAAATTGTATACTATGTATCATAAAAATCCTTGAAAGGCATAATAATGTCGAACAAGGAAATAAAAACTATTTAAAAAAAAGTATGTGTATGAGTATGTGTGTGTATGATGAGAGAGACAGAGACACAGAGGTACATAGACAGAGAGAGAGGGGAGGCAGAGAGAGGGTAGAGAGAGGGGTGAGAGGGAAAGGGGAGAGAGGGAGGAGAGAGAGGGGAGAGAGGGAGAGGGGAGAGGGGGAGAGGGGAGAGAGGAGAGAGAGAGAGTGAGAGGAGAGAGGAGAGAATATGTACGTACGTGATTGTAGATTGCGCATGTATGTGGCGCTCTAGCTCTCAGAAGAGCCAGGTTTTGTTTATTTTCACCAAAGAATATTAAAAACTGTACGCGATTTACGAAGGAGTGGTAGAATTTTTGTTTTTTTGAACTCCATACTCTCTTTCCCACCCTTCTCCTATACATAGCTGAATGGTGAATAAAAGTGCCAATAAAGTAAGTTTAGCAATATTTGCAAAAACTAGACATTTTCGCTCCCGAGTTTTAGAAAACATTTTTTCTTTGTCTCTCTCTGTCTCTCTATCTCTCTGTCTCTCTATCTCTGTCTCTCTATCTCTCTGTCTCTCTCTGTCTCTCTCTCTCTGTCTCTCTCTCTCTGTCTCTCTCTCTCTCTGCCTGTCTGTCTGTCTCTGTCTTCTGTCTCTGTCTTTGTCTCTCTCTCTCTCTCTCTCTCTCTCTCTCACACACACACACACACACACACACACACACACCATTCAGCATCACCACAACGCGCCAGCCTCCAGGCCGCTCGCCCGATCATTAGTAGAGAGCTGCATTCGACGAAATTGGAGCGCGCGCGCTCGATCGCTTTGAGTGGCTGGCAGCGCTGGCGCGGGCGGCCGTGTTGACAGCGCATCGAGCGATAATCCCTAGGCCACACTGTGCGCCAACGAGGCTCAATTAAGCGAGGGCGCGCGCCGCGGCGCCGAATCTCTCCGTGGCTGGCCACACCTTCCACCCAGCCCGCGCGCAGAAATCCCGCACTACGACACGCCTGCCCATCTGGGCCACGCCCATGAAACTAGCCTCAATAAAATGCGAATATTTCGATACAAATACTTAAGACAAATAGTTACAATTACACAAACGAATTCTTAAGACCACCGTGGGTCTTCTTAACAAATGTTTTCTCGACGATGGAAACAGAAACCAATTAGCACATCAAACAACCTTTACACTCACACCTTTTACACAAACTTATTCTTATGCCTTCGACTCTGTTTCTCAAATACTTACGAGGACTCTGTTTGAGATCACTTTTGACTCCAAAGATTTCACACAATAATTTACAAGTATTTGATGCAGGAATGTTATTTGGAATTATTGACAAAATTATGCTATTTATTTGCTTTATTTACTATATCTTACTAATTAACAAAGAATAAAGTTATTTCCAGAAAAAAAATTTTTAGCGTGTCCACATTACTCTACATAGGCGTCTATCTCAGCAGCATGAGAATATTTGAAACAGGGCTTCCAAATAGTATTAGACAAATTCACGAAATTATCACTCAGAAACCGAAAGATAATATTACAGAACGGAAATGGAGAATTACTTCACCGCATAAAATTCAAATTATTTCCAACAAAGAAACAAATTTAGAAAACTGAAAAGATTACAACATATGTAAAACTGGACGTAAGTACTATATCTAAAAGAAGTTCATATTAATAATTTTCAGAATGTTGCAAAACATTATTTGTCCCTGGGATCAAAAAAGACCCAATCAGAGTGTAAAGGTTAATAAAAGCTTCAATTCACTACAGATTTGGAAAAAGTCCTAAAGAAATAAGAATTAAAATAAGTTCTCCTGCAAATATTTCGTTCCTCCAAACATTCGTAAATAGGGAATAAGAGGTGTTTTTTGTTTCTCGCCCAATTTTTAATAAAGATTAAGTTAGCTGCAACTTCATCAAACATTTGTAAAGTTTAATGTGAACTGATAAATGTAATTTCAATATTAAACAATAAAAAGTATTTAAAATAGTGATCGCAATGATATAGAAAGAGCGCCTAGTATATTTTTTTGTGGTCCAAGTTTTTAGATAATTTAATTCGGTAACAAAGACCCTCTTCTCAAATATTTCTATGGGGATACGCTGATTGTTTGATTCACGCAATTATTTGAATGTTTTTAGAAATAATGTTCCATATGTTGACCCTTTCCGCCCAACAACAGTAGTTTAAACATTAGAATTAAGAATGTCAAAAAGTCGTCACTGAAAAACATAATCAACCGTCATTCACTGTGTCAACTGATGTCGACCGTCCACGCATCCAAAAGATCAGGACGATTTGGATTACCTGGGCATGGAAATTTGTTTATCGTGTTTAATGTGTCGCGATCACTCACGTTCTGGCATCATCCATTCATTATAAATCTGAGATGCCTGAAAATGTGTTTATAATTATTGTTCGAAAAACATCCTCTTGAAGTGTAGATAGTATTTGGATTTGGCTGATAAACATTTTGTCGGCGCACGAAAAAGTGATAAATCTAAAAATCGTCATTTCTCTGTTTAGTTAAGAAATATAGTTTAGAAATGAGACTATTTTTGCTATATAAATTTCATTTTAACGGAATAAATTTTATTTTTCTATATCAAAATTATTTTAAGAGTATACATTTTTCGAAATACACTGCGTTGTTGGGAGAACATTGTTGAACGGTCGACCATTTAATTCTGTCCTGCATTCTACTTCTGCAAGAATAAACCACTATTATCTTATAATAAATAAATAAATAATTAACTTCCGGTGTTTTGCCGGGTATGATATCGGAACAAACAACACTACTTGAGCTATCCCTAGCCTGCAGGTGCACTTCCTGAACTGATGTTTCCAAGGCATTATCAGCAGTCGTTCAGTGCAATTGATGTCAGTTGTATCTGCTGCCAGCATTACGTAGAACGGTGGTGCTCGATGATGCTCAGCTTTCTATCCCATGACAGTGATGTTCCGCTGGCATGAGCGGAGTATGTTTGCAGTTGTGCATATCACAGACTTCTAGCACTGCATTGTCTTGAATGGTTTGAAAATCACACGCAATACCTCACTCGCGGTAGCGGTAGCTCAGTGCATCAACTGATGTTACTGCAGCGCCTCTAACCGGGAGGTCCAAGGTTCGAGTCCTGACGGCGGCAGGATTTTCGACACTAGCTTTTCAGCTAGGTCAAATTCAGCTGCTGTCTGGAGAAGAATTATAGCGGCCGGCTGCTCTGATCGGTAGTTTTCCGTGGTCTCTCCGATCAACACCGGGTGAATGCCGGAGCAGTACCCTACCAAACGGGCCACGGACCGCGCGCGATCTGTCCTTCCTCTTCCTTGTCCTATCCTCTCCCCTTACACAGATACACTAACATGCACTATACTACTACATATTCCGGGAGACCGGTCGGGAGCTTAGAGCTTGTCCCGGCTGGGGCGGTGCTCCGCTGGTGGGAGAGTCCTGGTTAGGGTGAAACCCCACTAGCTGACGGTAGGTCGGCGCCGGATCTCGCCATCCAGCGGGGGGAAGATCACAGCCATCTCCCGAGAAAAAACATGCACTACACTAACGGGACTAATAACCGAAGCAGTTGACGCGCCCGGAAACACGAAAAAATCAATCAATCAATCAATCAAACCTCACGCGCTCTTTTGAGGTCGTTTCGGACCACTGCGCACGCCCCGCCCGGGCTGCGTGGGGCGTGAGGCGTTCGCGGCGGCTCTGTGCTTTTGAAGGCATTCATGCGGGCACCCACAAAAGAAAGTGGCCACGGCGCGGTGGCGATTCCATCGCGTTATGATCGCCCCCTTTTAGGAAGAGGGCGCGGCCCTCCAGGCGCACGGCCCTAGTTACACACGTTCACGTGCACGTGCGTCAATGGAGATGTGTGCACATTGGTGGTGACACGTATACATGAGCGTATTACTCGCCCAAAATACCGGAGTCCGTAATCGAAGCCGATGCTTTGTTAACGGCGTTTCGCTTGAGTTACGTGTTGGGTGAAATGTGGATTATGTTGTTAAAACCGTGTCAGGTTTCGTATCGATTTGATTTAGAAAAGGAAAAAATAACACCCGTCACACTGAGGTTACCGCTTTTTACTATTCCTTCCCATTAGCGACTTCCGGTGCTTTTAATAACCAAAAAATAAAAAGATCTGTAAGAATATATCGATAACAATCGATAGATAATACATCCATAAATAAGTAAAAAATAAAAATATATTTTAGTTTTCATTAGATGTCGGGTGTTTTAAATTCCACATAACACTTACTCACTGAAATCTATGATCGGTGGATGGTTTATTCAAAGCAGATCAAATTCGTGCTCGATGGAGTATCTGCACACAGAACGGCTGAGCACCATCTGTTTGCATACAATTGATTAAAGATAAACAAGATATTAGAAATCTCCCGGTCTAAACGCTATAATTAGTACTGATATTTTTACTCTGCTCCTCCATGAAATCGATAATGATCTTGTATCATATGTTATGTTCTGTAATTACTGATTTTGTAAGATATAGTTTAATAATATTTTTATATAATAAAACAAACACTTTAAATTCTAACATTTTATTCTCAATGAAATCTGAAATGTTCAAAATGTTTCGTTCAAAATTCACAGTTGCATTTTTGAGAAAATAGTTTTTGTTTGTTCGAAATGTCTGATATAAACAACAGTAGTAAAATAAAGCTTTTGCTATCGATTAGATCTATTAAAATCTGTTTTGAATAAACAAACATGGCCAACAGTATGCATTTAGCAGTAACGTTCTGGAAAACCAGTAACATTACCAGCTACAGCTGTAAATGGGATTTACCCATGGCCTTCATTACCTCTATCCGTTTCGATTCTTCGCTCCTCAAATATTCACAAAAAAGTTCTGTCCGCTTCCATTTCAGTCACGGAATTCACATTATATGCGTTGAATAAATGTCTGCAATACATTTAAAAACAATTTTGACGAAAAAATTCAAAAAATTGTTCAGTTCCGCAAAAAGAATACGTTTGGACAGTTGTAATGAATATATGTTTTAAATGTTATTTATGTATCAAAACATTAATGCCTAATATTTCTTTTAAAACAATTTTTCACTTCAACTGGTCTGTTCTTAATCCGGGCAAGAGTTTAAGTTGAGCGATTGTGATTATTAGTGAATATTCTGGTTTCTTTTTTCTTTTCTGTCGGGATACTTTCTGGTTTTGCTCAACCCTCTTCTTCGTCTACCGGTGCCTGAGCCAGTGAAAAAATTCGTGCTCCCCGAACGTCAGGCGCAAGTAGCCCTTAGGCCCATCTCGGAGTTGTATCATTCATCTGGGAGCAGAGAGCTAGTTCTTCATTCACACACAGACAAATCGCACCCTGTTACCTATCAGGGAAACGGTTTAAGTAGCGGTTTAGGTACCTGTTAGCACGCAAGGAGTTAGGTTACCGGTCAGGTCAAGGGTTTGGGTAGTATTAGGGAGTGTGTAGTTTCTACATGAGGGAATGTAGACCGTCCCACAAACTCAACTGAAGGATACAGATCGGCCGTCTGAGATGTAACAAGCACTTACTTACCTCACACACTTCATCCGATGCTACCGTTTCGTGAAGCGCATAACCTGAGCATCTTGTCGCACAAAAACCCAGTTGGCATCAGAGTGTAACTATTTCTCGATTTTTTCGATCATCCAATCGGGAGCATAAACGTCACCAGAGTGATGTCACCGTGTTGACATTCAAGCTCCCGATTGGTTAACACCTAACATCTGATTTACGGTAAAAAAAATTAAAGTATATACTCTTAAGTACGCTTCGAGCGCCAGAGATTCTGCGGAAGATGGTCGTGCGATAAACCTTCCCTTCCCCCTCCCGGCCGTGCGTACTCCACTGTGCACCCCTCCCTTCTTGCACGGCTCAGCGCCTGAATGCCGGCGCGCACGGGCCCCGTGATTGGCGGGTTTAATAAACGGTAGTTTGCGCGGCGCCCGCTAGGTGGCAGTGGCTATCTGCATATTAACGTGCAATGCATTACATAATGCATTACAGGAGGCGGTGCAGGCAGCGGGAGGCGTGGGTGGCGGCCCGAGCTCCCTCTGATGCAGCCTATATGCAGCTGGCGCGCACAATCGCGCCCGCGACCCCGCTGATTAGCAAACCTAAACGCATCGCGCGATTAGGCGGATCCTCGCCCCGTCCCGCCGCCCCCCTCGCCCGTGTGGTGCATTCACTCCCGCCTGGCGTGATTACGGACGCCATTAGTGCCGGCAATATCCGCCAGGGGCGCCTGCGGCTCCGGCATAAGCAAACGCCTGTCCGATGAAGCGCGTTGCACCGCACCGAGCGGCGCGGGCGGAGCACGTGCATTTACAATTGTCGCACCACGTCACCCTACAAGCAGAACCAATTATATTGTTTTCAATCAGACTCTGAGTTTCAAATCTTTTTTATTTATTTGCTTATTTATTTACTTTTTACTTATTTATTCCTTCACTTATTTACTTTTATTAAAGATTTTTCCGAGAACACTACCATTTGGCCGCGTTCTGCAATCATCGTTGAAGGCTACCTTCGGCGCTTTCTTTCGAATCGGCATGTATTGTAGGCGTCCCTTGTGGTGCGTGGGTGTAATTCTGACATTCTCCGCCATGTGATGGTATCAGTTAATGATGTACGAACTGGTTGAGCGAACGTCTTATCGTTTTAACACGGGAGATTGCCGGAGGGATTTAATTTTGCCTGGGTTCTGTTACATGCCACAAGCGTGACATGTGTCGCTGATCTTTATACATCGTTTGAAATCCTAACGACTACAGACGGGATTGAGTTTCATATTGATTTATGAGAATCAACAAATCGCCTTAAATCAACAGTAAACCGTCAGACGTTTCCTTTTTCACTCTATTATACGTGAAATACTTTGCACTGAAAAGGCCATACCCTTCAATTCTGTTTTCGTGGTGATTTCTTTCACCTTACGCCTTTCCTTCTCCGGGGCTGCGCTGGGAACTAACAACGCACATCCTTATCCGACCTGTACGGTATTTTAAATCATTTTAAAGCGCTTTTTAGGAATACTCATACACACGTACTATTATCAGCTTTTTCATTTCAATTGATACAGAAACAAACGCGTATTCCATAACGCATGCTACGCCAATGTTTCAACGTACTCCATACCGAGTGATGCATCCGCCCCTGTCTTTTCTCCCCCTGCCTCTGGCCACCCGACACCGCCCTCCGCCACCCTCGCCTCACCCTGTCGCCTCGGCTCAGCGGCGTTTTCGTATTTTTCCCCTCGGGCGGCGCTGGTGGCGGCGCGGGGTTGGGGGAGGGGGGAGGGGCGACGCGCCATTACGTCAAAGATGTTGTGCTCTTTAATAAAGAGCGCGTGTCTGATTAGATTGGCCTTCCCGGGCGGGTCGATAAACCGCGAAATTAATTTACCCTTCCATTGTTACGAAATGACTTTGTGTTTTATTTTTTCGCGTCCAATAAGCGTCTCTGATAAGCGATTGGCGCGCGCTTTTGTGATAAAGGCCTCCCTTGCAAATTGGACGCGCGAGAGCCGCCGACGTTGTGTCCTTAATTACAAGATATTGTTCGGCGGCCAGGGTGCGCGGCGGTCGCCCATTATCGGCGGTGGTCGCGCTTAAAGGGCCCTTGTTGTGCCCGTCGAGGGCGAAGACTCGCTGCCGGTGTTTCGCCCGTAGCAGGCCGCACTTCCCGGGAGCAGCGCTCGTTATGCAGGTGATTGAAAATGTTTCCGATCTGCGCGTTTTCACTGCGAAAATAATGCCCAAATGAGCGTGTGATTAGGAATGAGCGATGTACCATTTTCCCCTTCTAAATATTGGTATTTTTCTATTAATACATTGCATATTTTCATGTCAAAAATTTATTTAGATGGATTTTTAAAAAAATGAAGGTTTTTAATGAGAGGTGTTCAATCAAATCCACACGCAGAACACTATTATATTTTAATTTGAAAACGCAGAGTAATTTTGTAGTACAGTGAATTTTGTTTCACTCTGTTTTTCAATATCCAGACATCAGGGTCAGATTTGTATCGGTCCAAATTTTATATTTTCGTGTCTCAGAACTCAAAATGAGACTTGATAATGTAAATGTATATTTTGTAAATAATAACCTCCGAATGGCCTGAAGGGCAAACGGGTAGGTAATTAAAAAACCCTAAAGACTTTCACTCTCTGGTTTGATGACAAACTCATGTAGTTCTGTAACCTTCGGGCGTTCGCACGATTTAATGTCACATGCGCGATCGCGAGGTGGCATTTTTGCTGCCGACGAACTTCCTTCCATTTTCTCGATATTAAAACTTCTCTTGATCGTCAGTCATGGCGAATTTATTAAATAAACATTAACTGGGCATTGTAGTAGATTAAAAATGTATTGAAACAATTTTAATTAATCTCCAGAAAAGAAATTTCTGAAAGAGATAATCTGCAATATCAGTCTTCTTACTTTAGGAGGAAGGTAAAATTATAATAACTTACTTAAGTAAGAAAGGTAAAATTATAATAAGATGAAAATAGTGAAGAGGAAGAAAGAGAATGTGTAAGTAGCAAAATATGTTGCAAGAAAACGAGAATAGTATCAGGAATCTAGATATCTAAAATCCACTGAAATAACTTACAAATTACATGTAATAAATAACCAATTAATTTAATTTATTCCGGGAGAACGGTCGGGAGCTTAGAGCTTGTCCTGGCTGGGGCGGTGCCCCGCTGGTGGGAGAGTCCTGGTTAGGGGGAAACCCCACTAGCCGACGGTTGGTCGGCGCCGGATCTCGCCATCCAGCGGGAGAAGATCACCGCCATCTCCCGCGACAACATGCACTACTCTAACGGGACTAATAACCAAAGCAGTTGACGCGCCCGGGAGCACGAAAAAATCAATCAATCAATTTAATTTAAATAATACTTAGCATAACAGAATACTTACGACATTTTATTACAAAAATATATGAAAATATACTAACATATTCATCACATTTGTGAACAGGCGGCGCACTTTCTTCTCCTATCCTCACCCATTACACACACTTACACGTACACGGAGGAAGCACTACACTACTACACATGCTAGGAGACCGGTCGGGGACTTACAACTTGTTCCGGCGTGGAGGGGGGGGTGCCCCGCTGGTGGGAAATACCTGGTTTGGGAAAACCTCGGTAGTCGACGGTAGGTCGGCGCCGGATCTCGCTATCCAGTGGGGGAACATCACCGCCACCTCCCAATGAAAAACATGCACTACTCTTACGGGTATAACGACCTCAGTAGTTGCCGCGCCAGGAATCAGTTATCAATCAATCAATCAATCAAGGAGAAGCAGCGTTTTATTTTCAAAGACGGCATTTATACCGCTCGAGCGATCGCTGGAAGGTTAACCACGGCGCATCCGAACCCTTCCGGTCCATACCGCCTGGAGCAGAGGAAGGCAACGTCCAACACCGGCATGGGGTATCTGCGAGCTGCTTTGTTGCGCGTTCTCGTTGGGCGAGTGCACGTCGTACACGTACTGTTGAATTGAATTGAATTGAATTGGTTGATTGGTAAATTGAATGTCCGTGGTCGAGTACGTGCACTCGATCACGGAATTATTTTCCATTAGTTGAACAAAGGTGAATTATTTTTAAGTTTTCCCCTGATTATGATCATTAAATTCATTACTTCATTCAATTTTTTCTCTTTATAATTTAAAGCAACTCCTACTGTTGTCCTTTAACCCCTGGCAACTGCAAAGGTTTAAGAGTTCGGCAAAATCAGATATGCAGCCCGCTCATCAACGAGCACCTGGGTTTCCTGACTCGAGTGGAAGAGTTACAGCACAATACATGATGCCTGTTAATAAAATTTATAAGAATAACAATTTTAAAATAAAAAATCTTCAGACTAAATATTAACTAAAATTTTTAAGCAATCTTGCAATTAAAGTTAATTTACGCTCACAAACCGCACAGAAAATGTTGTAAAATGCAAAATTTAGAAAACATTTGTAATATTCAATTTGATGAAAAAATGTTTTTAAATCTTATCTTAATTGCTTTTTTAATAGTTTCATCGAAATGAGTATTTCAGAATGTAATAGAAAAGCATTACTTATAGTAGTATGAAAATTTTGGAGTAAAAATTGGATGTTTTCGAGAAAAGTTTGTTCGAGCGCTCTCGAAAATGAACAATTTTTAACTTAGTTATATTCAAACTTCTGGGGATCCAACACTACATATTTTCTCGCAATATTTTGGAATGTTCGAAAATTCTGAGTTGAAACTAAATTCTGAGTTAAAAATTAGACCTGCGGCATAGTTTTAACAGTTTCTTGTTCTATTGACAAAAAAAGGAGTTTTTGAGGAAAAAGATCGTGTTATAATTTGTATTAACTTCAATAAGAAATCACACAAAAACGCTCGTTTTTTCAAAAAGCAGTCTATTTAAAGTGGTGATTGAAGGCAAAAATCTGTCTTCAGTATTGTCGTTGTAGCAAGAATTGCAACAGAAACGAAACTACGTGAGATTAAGCATTTCATTATTGTTTCTTGTGCACAGGAACTAAAGTACGAAACGAAACTAAAGTCCAAAGCAATCTTTGTAGGAAGAAAAAGAAAAAACTTAAGCAATTTTCGAAAAATCAGGAAACTTTACAAGAATGAGACCTGCGCCATGCTTTTAAGCGTCGTTTACATTCTTCCAGGACAGAGTTTAATCACAAAATTTGTAACTAAAATGCCAACGACGCGTGAGACGTTCCAAAAATGCATTTGTGTAATCTAAAAAAAATGCAACAAAATGCCAATTATGTAATATTTTTCGTGAGGAATATATTGCTTGAAAGTTTAGACAACTTAAACCTTCTTTAACATATTGATCATTTATTACTTATCAGTTAGTCATTATACTCCTTTTATTCCTCATGAAAAGTAACATATTCCTTATGAAAAATTAAATACGTAGACAACTTTCCAATCAATAGATTTATATAATATTGTACAGTAGATTTAGCACTATTCATAGAAAACATTTAAAGGAAACAAATGAAGTCGTTTTTGAGAAAATAACGTTTCGATACTTGTGAAAATGCTCAATTTGGCGCTCATTTTGAAAACAAAATATATGCTTTCAAGAAACTTCACAAGATATCATTTAAAGTTCTTGTACTCATATATGTAATAATGTATATGAAAGCATTCGAGAATTAACAGTGAAAAATGGACATACGTCATTTTTACATAAGTAATTCACTCTATCCTTACAAAGATCCCAACCTAACTTCCGGTTTTACAACTCTGTACTCTAATTCACCTCGCATCCTTCCGTTAGGTAATTATCTCTTCCTTTCAGGAATTCAACGAACGTAACGCACTCATTTTAATGTTTATTTTATGTAGCATAATCGCTTGGAGTTATTAAATACCCTGCCACGAAAATGGTTGAATTGCGTTATCTTTGAAAAATAACATGTTTCTTTTCAGGGTCGGCGTGTTTGTATTTATTTTTAATACTTCTGCACTATTATTGCCCCCCTCCCTTTATATGATCGCTCTTTTCCATCAATTCTGCTAATTACATTACTTTACATGCTACATATATAAGGCCTTACATGTTTAATGCACTATTTACACATTTCGCACCGTAGCTATTTGCCTTATAAGAAATAATACGAATTAGCGCTTGAATTTCCTAAGCGGTCCTGATTATTTGTCAGGAGATAATTTTGGTAAGATGTCGTAAGATTTTTTTACTTATAGCTATATACGGACATGTAAAGGACCCTATTTACCAACAAAATGTCAAAATATACGACTATAAATTAATATATTCATAAAAGTAATAAAATTTCATTTGTAAGTTTTCCGTAAATTTTAAGTAATAGTAATTTTGCAATAGGAATTTTTTATAATTAACTCATCCTATTAGAAATATTAAAAGTATAAGTCTTTAAAATTTACACGTTTTGTTGGCAAACAACATTCAAGGAATATCACGTCCGTAAAAATTAATGTCATAACAATGTTCGGTAAATGATGTTTTGCAAGCGTCCGTGTTCGAACATGACACTAATGCTGCACCGAGAGAAAATCCTCCACGTGTCATTTCGAATCTAAAAGTCCCTAATTCCAACAGAACTCATTATTACGCCCCCTCATACGTTCCATCATGTTCGGCAAAATGAAATAAAACAACATTCTCTCGCAGTGACACATGAAATTACGCAATGAATGGATAAACGAATAGGGGAGGGTGATGCAAATTTGCATCAGAAGAATACTAATATTTCAGATATAGTGGCTGTGATGGGTTGCAGTTTGTTTGCTCTTTTGATTACAAAACATTATCTTTACCGCTTACCTAATATAATTGAAAATCATTAGAAAATTTGATATTTTTCATTACATAAAACTACACTGCTAATTTCCATTACATGACGCTACATTCTGTCATGTGAGTGTGAAACTAATAGAGCTTGAACAACACACATTCTCGAACTATTTATAGCTTTTACAGTTTTCCAAAATTCACAGAAATCAACAACAATTATATCAGCACAATTCTTTTAAGTGTCCTTTGTTTTATCCATGGAAAAAAATAAAGAAAAAACTGTAGTGGTGTTTGCTAAAATGTTTTTGTAAATTGTATTTAATTCAAGTAGAAATTACACAAAACAGTTTTTAAAAAATTGTATATGACCCTTTTTATAGATCTGATTTGTTAGAAGAAAATTATTGTACATAACCCAATTTTCTTTCTTCAATATTGTAGTTTTGGAATGTAAACTTTTTTCAATTTTTTTAAAATTTTCGAAAATACATTGCAGAAATTGAGACTAGCGTCAATTGTTTTAGCGTCCTTTGCTTCATAGGAGGAAAAAATTAAAGAAAAAATATGGAGCCGTTTTTGAGAAAATAATCGTTTAAAAAGTTAAAAAGTGGCTATACTTCATAACAAAATTACGCGAAAATCACTCATATTTTCAAAAACTCATTCATGACCAGGAGGGGATTTTAATGAAATGTCATTTTTTCACTTTAGAACAATACCATTTAGTATATAAATTAATTTTATGTTATGGCAAAAGGAAATTATCCATTTTTATGTATTATTTTTTGCATTTTTCGTCGATTTTAATGTCATTTTAAAGTTACTTTCTACAAATAATATTTAGGAGATGTAACAAATGTTCTTCACAGAATTCCTGAGCTGCCTATCCTTTCTTCGCTCAGAAATTATTATGTCAGCCGTTGTTCGTAATCTAAGGTGGTGACGCCTGTCAACAACATTGTCGGTTCGGCCGACACTGATAACTAAAGACAGATTTCCTGGTAAAGAGCAGTCCAAATCAAAAGTTTGCAATCTGAGTTCACATGAACGAATAGAAAAAACTTCGATTATTTGAATAACATATGCAACAGTTCAGATATTCTTCCGAACTGGTTTTGATATAATTTTTAAGGTAATTTTTCTTGACTTTTAGGGCATTTTTAAAACATTTTAAGAGCATTTTATTGATAACTTTTGGCAATGTTTTAGGTCATCAAAATCCGCCTCCTATTCATGACAATTTCTTCAAGATACATCTTTGAATAACATATTTTATTAAGAAAAAAATTTATCTTCAATATTGTAAATGCAGAAAGACGCCGAAAAAAATTGAAAGTTTGCAATTTTTGAAATATTAAAGATTTTAATGAAAAGAGACCTGGCCTTTCCTGGAAGCATCATGTACACAATCCGAGGACAAATTTTAAAAAAAAGTTTGAGTCATTGTTGAGAAAAGTTTGAAAACGTTCAGGCTTCATGTAAAGTAGTACCTCCAAAAATCAAAATATTTTCAAACTCGTTGGGCTAGAGTTTCTTCAAACCAATCGAGGAATGCCGATGTTGAAGCAAACCTTTTTTTAACATCTTTATTTTCTATCTGTTTAATCCGCTGATTTTACAGACATTTCCATGTACGAGTAATATTGTCAGAACTGGGTTAGGGCATATGCTGCTGGGAATTAATTTATTTGAAGCTCTCTCTTACTTTGTTAGGTTTGTCTTAATTTAGTATTTGGAAGATTTCAATTTTGAATTTGAAAATTTATATTGTTTAATATTATGTTTGCATGTTTAACAATTCTTGACCTTAAAATAATTTTTAGTAAAAGACTTCATACTGAGACTACATTCAAAGTATAGAAAGCGTTATGAATATCAATGATCTCAAATTTGACTCAGATCACAGAATGATACGAAAGCAAAAATCTCAAGGAAAAAAATGTTACAATTAAAAAAGAGACTTCAACTAAATATAGATGGAGATAAATTCAAGGAAAAACTGGAAAATAAATTTGTAGACCTGCCACGAACATCTAAGAATACAAGAATGCTACGACGAACTTGACAAGAGCATCTCAGCAGCATGCGAAAGTTCTACACCCAAAGCTGGAACACCCAAGAGGATAACTGAATTAAGGGCCAATACACTGAATCTTATCGAAAAAAGAGAAAAATTAAAAAATGAGATATTTTATTCGGAATAGAAGAGAATAGAACATGCTAAATTCAACAAACTAGTTAAAAGAGAGATACGAAAAGATTTGAGAAATTTCAAAACGAATATAGTGAGGAAAATTATTCAAACATCAAAATCAGGTCATTAAAACAAAACTAGCCTCTGAACGCCATTGGATGTTAGGAGTGGCATCCAAAGATGGGAAAATGGATACCTCCATGGAGAAGACTGTTCAAAATGCAACACTATTCTGCAGAGAATTGCGTAAGTGTATAACAAAGAGGAACACCGTATTTCAAACGCCCATCAACACTAATGAAGAAGACATTCCGCCAATCATGATGAGCGAAGTCCGGTCTGCAATTCATGAATTGAGATAAGGAAAAACACTGGAAACGACGGGATCCAAAATGAACACCTGAAACTTGGCCTACAACGATTGGTCCTGAAATAATGATAATATTCAACATTATTGTGGAAACCGAAGAAATTCTCAAATAATGGTTATTAAGCACAATTATCTTAATTCACAAGAAAGGTCCCAAAAACGACCTAAACAATTACAGGTCAATAAGTTTACTTCCTTGAATTTATCTCCATATATATTAACTTAAAGTCGCTTTTTTAGTTGTAACATTTTCCTAGACATTTTTGCTTTCGTAAATATCATTCTGTGATCTGAATCAAATTTGAGATCATTGATATTCATCACGCTTTCTATACTTTGAATGTAGTCTCAGTATGAAGTCGATTTCATACTGAGCCAAACCTCTACATACATTTTTCAAAAATAATTACCAACAGGCTACCAGCTACTCTGGACAGAGAACAGCCATCAGAACAAGCAGATTTTAGACGGGGATTTTCTATCTCCTGGATAAAACTAAAGATCAACACAAACGGGAAGTAATAGACTCTTGTGTACCGACTTTGTTGAATGGATCCCAGACGTGGTCACTAACGCAAAAACAGAAGAATATGCTGAGAATATGTCAACGGAAGATGAAAGAAAGATGCTCTACATTTCTATTAAAGATAGAATACGAATTTCGGTTATTAGAAGAAAAAGTGGCATTCTAGATGCGTCAGAACAAGCAAGAGGTATTAAATGGAACTGGGGTGGACACTTGATGAGACGCAAGCACCAAAGATGGACTCATGCTGCAACAGTATGGTACCCGCGAGTGGGTTGGAGACGACAAGGCTGGCAGGAAACCAGATGGTCTGACTTCAAGAAGGCAGTGGGTATAGAGTGGACTAGTGTGGCGAAGGACCGTGAACAGTGGAAACATCAATAACGTTTTCTTGTTAGCTTAATAGACTACCAATCACCGTCACCTGAAGATCCGTTCAGGTGATGTGAAACCTCCTTGCTCTAAGCAGGAGGCATTTGCCCTGAATTTGGTCAGTCGCTAACCAGCCGCCGACCCGGAAACTACCCCGACGACGCTGCCGCCACTGAAGATGTCCACTGCAGACGTGGACGAAACGTTTGGCTCTTCAATGCCAACTGGACCACGGCCTACCAGCCCGGAAACTTTCACTCATATCTTTATGAATACTTTCAATTGTTTTGGTTTATCCGGATATGCATACAAAATGTTTAATGATGATACAAATTTTCTCAGTTTATTTTACTGTTTACTAATTTCGGTAGTGAATACGAGTTTCTAATTTGAGTTTCCTAGCTTATTATTACAGGGCAATGTTCTGAATCAATATCTGCTGCTGCTGTAAAATATTTATTAGGATATCAACGTTTTTAGTATTGTTATGTTAAGGATGCCTGGAAAAATCTTGCGGCCTTAATGATAAAGAGTGGGTTCCAACGGTGAATGTATATCAGCATTATTATTTTGTAAAAAATTAATCTTTTGCTTTATTTATTGAATTACAACCCCATGCAATATTTTTGAAGTTTAAATCTCTCACAATTATCGTTGGTGTATCACTATTTAGAATGCTTATCAGCGCCTTCTCTGGGAGTTTTATTCGGTGGTTTATAGGCCGATATCATGCCTCCATGAACTGAGCTGATTTGTATACCGGCCGTTTCCAGTGCTAACAGAAAATGGTATAATTAGTTTATGATGTTGAATGCTTTTTTTATTATCAATGCTACTCCCCCAGATGCCTCTACTGCTGTTCTATCCTTCCTGTAGGTTTCATACCCTAGAATGTCAAATTTTACATTACCATAACGGGAAGGGTTTCGCTGAAACATGCAATGTCTATTGCATTGTTTGAAAGGAAAAACCTGAACTAGTTTTCTTGCCTTTTCAGCCCGTTTGCATTCCAGTTTAAAATTTTGATATTATTAGTTTCATTTCTCACAACATATTTACTTGAACACTAATTAATTAATATCGTTTCACTAGAATCACTGGTTGGAGAATTAAGCAGTTTTATAGAACTAGCAATTAGCTGACTGTGTTGGGGCAGCTAATTGCTAGTTCTGCAATAAACTAACATTGACACAACCTCTCCTCCACTGACCGTCGATGCAACTGAGCTCGCAGTTATCGATCGTTCTTCAGAGTGCGCTGCTCGATGTGAATCGTTCGAGAGCTCGCCAACGAATGTGAAGAAAACCGACTGAACAGTTTCTGCATTAGCGTTTACCACAGATAGACAAATATTTTGCCATCAATCGATTTTTCGGAATCAAGGTCCCACAAAACATGGATGCTGACTACACAACGTGTTAGAAGAATTTCAGATAAGAATAATGATATGTGTTAAAAGCAGTCTGTAAGCAAAAATGCGATTCATGATTCAATTTTATGTAGAAAAAGGAAGAGAAGGGCTTGGAAAGAATATCAAAGAACTCCGAATAAATAACATAAATAACACTACTAGAAGTACACAAGAAGCCTTAATTATTAAAAGCTTAAGAAGGATATAAAGTAGGAGAAGACATTACATCACTTCTTTATTGACAATTTTCTTAGCGTTCAGCTTTTTGTACATGTCCCTGCTACTGAATAGGTTCTAAAGCAGTACTCACGTTAACGATCCACGGCAATAATCTTACTGTATTTATGTCAAGGGGAGCTAGAGTTAAATATCATTAGAAACATAGGACGCACTCTTGATGCAACTTTTTAACCGAGGATTTAGGCGCCAATTTCGCAGTTTACTTTATTCTTGAAATACAAAATAAGATTTCAGATTTCTATTGAATATGATAAATGTCTTGAAAAATAATGGGGTGCCCCCCATGGTTCAGACGTTATTCAAGCAACAGTGATAGTGGCCGTACAATACAGACGTGAAGCAGAGCATAAAATGATACTACAAAATGAGGTCCGTTATGTGACTTTAACTAAACTCAAATTACCTTTTTTAAATATCTCATTCACTCTTAATTAAATTACGCTTTATTTCGTATTTATTATTTTACAAATGGAAAATACCAAATGAACTTTTTGTACGAGTAACTAACATTTTTATTTGCCAGAAACCGTATTAAACATGTTTATTGTGTACTGCTATTCCACACCTTCAATAACAACTACGCGACCAAACAATAACAGTTGAAATAGACAAATATGTTATTATATGAAATAACTCAGGATAAGCGTTGAAAATTGCTCAGACTAGGGAAAATATAAAGTTACAATACAATGGAAAAAAACATAGCTAATAACATTAAAAAATGTTATGCCAACAATGGTTTGGAAAGCGTTCATTGTTTAGATGTATAATCAGGATTTAGAAAATGATTATTATTTATCTTAAAATTCTTGATACTGTCGCACTACCTTCCTTGAAACCAGTGATCTGACATCTTAATGTTGCTTAAATTAGACATGTTTCAAAAAGTATGATTCATCGTAAACGGTACTATCTTTTTATTTACCAAGTAATAAATACTTCCATTAAGTTTTTCTTCTCATTTATTCATTGGATGTAAAAAAGTATTAAAACTGCATGATATACCTGCTATTGAGAAAATGCAAATGTGCACGGTTTCTTGAGCTCTGAGATCTCTGCCCTAACGCATATGCAAATTAAGTTGAATTATGTATACAGGAAGCAACGAGCGTTTTTGACAAGAATTGGCATGAAAACATTCGCACCCGTGAAATAAAACTATTTTCAGAGGCAAATCAGCTTCAGAATTTGGCTATTAGCCCTTGCGCCCTTCGCAATCGACTTTCATGCAATCGACTTACTGCCGCGAGGACGTAGAGAACGAATAATTGAATAACTACATTCCTCACAGAGCTTAAAAACACGTGCACAATAATTAGTGAAGTTACATTTGTATCCAGAAACAGAAAAAGCGGCCATTTCAGCATTTGCTCAATGAATAAGAGAAACAGGATGACAAACGTTATAGAGACGGGGGTCATTGACCTAGACGTTGGAGTACAATACTTGTTATTGATTGATTCGTGATACTGAGTGCGTTAATTACTAAGACCATTATTCCTGTAAGTGTAGTACATGCTATTTCCTTGGGAGGTGGCAGTGATCTTCCTCGCTGGATGGTGAGATTCGGCGCCGACCTTCCCGTCGGCTAGCAGGGTTTCCCCAACCAGGTATCTCCCACAAACGGGGCACCGTTCCACCCGGAACAAGTCCTAAGCTCCTGACCGGTCTCCAGGTATGAGTGGTAGCGGCAGCAAGTGTGTGTGTAAGTAAGGGATGGGGATAGGACAGCGAAGAGGTGGGAAAGATTGCGCGCGTTCCCTGACCGTTTGCTTATGGTACTATTCCAGCATTCTCCTAGTGTTTATTCGAGAAACGATAGAAAACTACCAGTCAGAGCACCCGGTCGCTAGAATTCTCCTCCAGAAAGGGACTGAATTTAACCTAGCGAAGAAGCTAGTATCGAAAATTCTGCCACTGTCAGGCCTCGAACCTAGTTCCCGGTCAGAGGCACTGCAGTGACATCATTTGATGCCCTGAACCACCTCTCCCGGTGCAATACTTGATACACGCATATTTAATATTTTAGAATTATACAGTATCAATGACAATTAATACATGTACATTAATGACTTTGTTACAATCAATATTATTTTTCTCTGATGCTCTGTATAGCCTCTAGTTGTATAGAAAGAAGCTATGCAGCAGGAACGATTTTACTTGTCATTTAAATTTGTGTGCGGGTTTTAATCTAATGTTATCTGGCAATGTATTGTAACCTAACGCATAAGTATCGTATGTGCATTTTTTGTAGTCAGCTGTGTATACTGAAATCTAATGAATATAACTAGGACGTAAGCGGTCATAGTTATATACGTATGTATTGACTGAAAATTGATCCCACTCTTGTGTAAGTCGTTTTTATCAACAAAAAACCACTGACTCATAAATCAAGAGGCAAGGCAATAAAATACATTCTAGCTTAATTAAGTAAGGTTTACAAGAATTACTTGGGTGGGATTTGCGTATTATTTTCACATTTATTTTCTGTAATCTTAAAATTCTGGGAGATGTAATATGTGTCTCTCCAGAATACTTTGTTATAGAAGGATTTTCCTAAAAATGAACCAAAGTGACAGGTAGTGCTAGCAACATAACTGAAGGTTCTGTGGTCGTTGTGTCCTTGAGCCCATTAGACTCCCTTCCTGCATTCGTTCGTTTGCAGCTAGCTAACTTGTAAATGGCTTCGACGCCTCCTTTTGTGGTGCCCTTGCCCGACAAAAATATAGTGCGCCACAAGAAATAATTGAAACTAGGAAGTGCAGTGTTGTGTGTTATTCTATAAAAAAACTATAAACATTACAGTGAATTTACTTTCTGTGTGATAAACAGTATGTTTATTTTAAAACCGAGATTTGTATGTGAGATGCGTACGGGTGCAAGTGTTTGCTGTAGTATGTTGAACTGTAATTGAGTGCTTTCTATTTACATTTGTGGCAATTTTCGTTTACTGATTGTGAGAGCATGTTAAGAGATTTCCCACATACGTAATTGAATTTAAATATTTCCCGGACTCGCGTACGTGCATGTAGCCCAGAGAGACTCTTCGACCTCTGGCGCCTTCACGGGAGCCATAATCAAACACTTTACTAAGAGGCGTGGCTGAACAGCTGTCGCGGTGGAGGGATACTTCTCTGAATTACATGTGATGTTCACTTGTTCCACGAACTGTCACTTTGTCTCATTCTTAGGAAAATCCTTCCATATATCGCAGGCGGTAATTAACATTCTCGAAATATTCACAACTAGTGAAACCCGGCAGACGTTGTTCTGCCCTTCATCTCCCTCTTTCTTCTTCCCTTCCCTTTCTCTCCATCTCTGCCTCTCTCTCTGTCCCTGGTTCAGTCTGACTCAGCCGGTGTGTCTATATGTCTGTCTATATGTCTTTGTCTCTGCCTCACTCCGACACTCTCATTCACCTTTAGTTGCAGATTCTACATGTCTCTGACCAGGTGGGGTAATAGCGAGAAGCGCCAGACCAGCAAAACTGTAATACTCGTAGAATGTTCGAGAAGATCTTGTGCAGTAGATTACGGTATAACAAAGGTTTCTTCTAGGTTCTTGGCCTTAAAATATTAGTTTTTAATATCATAGAACGCTTCGTTTAGGAGTTCTTTAAAGATATACATTCAATTGATTGGTTGTTAATGATTCCGGTCACATCAGCTACTAGGGTCATTAGTCCCGTAATGGTGGTGTATGTTATTTTCCTAGGGTGGTGGAAGTGTTCATCCCCCGCTAGATGGCGAGATCCGGCGCCGACATACCCTCGGCTAGCGGGTTTTCTTCATCCAGGTATCTCCCACCAGCAGACTACCGCCTCCGCCGGGACAAGCTCTAAGCTCCCGACAGGTCTCCTCCTCGACAGGTAGTGTAGGGAATGTTAGTGTAAGTGTGTGGGTAAGGGGAGGGGATAGGACAAGGAATGGAAAGGACAGATCGCGCGCGGTCCGTGGCCCGCTTGATAGGGTACTGCTCCCGCATTCGCCTGGTGTTGATCGGAGAAACTACGGAAAACTATCGATCAGAGCAGCCAGTCGCTAGAATTCTCCTCCAGACAGCGACTGAATTCGACCTAGCTGAAAAGCTAATGTCGAAAATCCTGCCGCCGTCAGGACTCGAACCTAGGACCTCCCGATCAGAGGCGCTGCAGTGACATCAGTTGATGCACTGAGCTACCGCTCCCGGTCGTCATCTAGTGGAGTTACAACAATATTAACAAGACATAAACCTTCTGGGTGAAAAAACACGTAGATATGCCAAGTTTCATAGAGATCGGTCATTCGAATTCGGATATTTGACTTACTGTATATTATAAAACAAAACATCAAGCACTTGTTTATTTGATGGATTTATATGAATTATGTCCAGTTACTATTTTGTGCTGTACATTAATAATTAATCTCCTATTAAAAACACACGTTTCTCGATACTTCCTACAACACTAACAAATGACATGTTAGATTAGCGACTTGCAAGCAGGTGCGACATGCGGTTGGTGGTAGGTTTGGACTTGTCCGTCATGCGGGTTTGCGCTCAAGTCAGCACGGGTTAGAATCCTCCGATCTCAACAAAATGTTGTACGTGTTTTTTCACCCAGAAGGTTTATATCTTGTTAACATTGTTGTAACTCCACTAGATGGCGCATAGGGCAAAAGTAAATATTTACGTCAAATGCAACCCCGCAACATTCGGTAGCATTTTTTATCTATATCATTGGGAGAGATGGTTTAGGGCAACAACCGATGTCATAGATTCAGATAACGAACTTTTAAGTTTATATGAAATCAACGTTGGGGAATTTTTGAGAGTACGTCAATACAGAATGCTGCAAGGTGCGGTACCAAACATTTCATTACCCCTAAATTAATGGTTTATATAGATGTCAGCTGATAAGTGATTCTGTATATATCCTTCAGCAGAGGCACTTGACTACAATACCGGAAGAACTCTCTGTTAATAAATATTCTATTCTTTGAATCAGACACAAGAAGAGAAGAGAACGTTAAGAAACAATTAAATCGGATTTTGAGAGAAATTTATCTGAAATTCTTACTGTTCATTGAGATGGTTAAACTGTTAACTGCATTAAATATCAGGGACCCAAAAGAAGAAAGACTTCTAATTTCTGTTACTTTGGGGACAGTCAGCAGCTCATCGGGTTTCCAAAATTGCGGAATTCGTATGGTAAAGAGCACACTAACGCTGTTTGGAATGTGTTTAACGCACTGAGATATCGAAGAGAACGTATAAATTCTTTGCAGTCATAACTTCCTCAAACACTTGATGTTTTAAAGGAATATATGTCTTTCATGAAGAAAATTTGTATAGGTAATTGTTCTTTCCGTGCCGTCATCATATACAAACATATTTTGCAATGCGTGTTTGAATGTAAAATACTTTATGTAATCCTTAAAAAATGTAATTATGTTGCTGTTAACTGTTTATGTCAAACCGTGGCTTCAGTGCAGTGCAGCTGTAAAAGCTCCTTATCAAGATATCTGACTTTGAAAAGTTTTAAAATCACATGAAAGAATAGATTCCAGAATTTCAATAGCAGCTCTAAAAAATTTGACACCGTATGTGGTATTTATTAGGAGATTTGTCCGTTGTATCACTCTTTGATTGGAGTAGACTTACAGATCCAAATCAAAATGGTATCAAATTTAGCCAGAGGGAATGTACACATAGAGGAATGATATATTTATTTTTGTGGAGCATTAGATGGAGAATAATATGGTAAACTCAATTGTATTCCGATGACCGTTTTTCAATAATTAATTCGTTAATATACAATACATTTCCTAATTCCATTTAATCTTCATTTCATTGAAAACAATAGCCGATTGTGTGTCAACCAAAAGCAGATATCTGTTCTCTTGCCTGAAAATGGATACTAGTTTTATTCAAGAATGGCATTCGACCTGGAAAAGCAGCACTTCATATTTAGAAGCCCAAATATTATTTATAAAATTGAAAGTTGTGAATGGCTGCGCTGAAAGGGCTGTTAAATTAACGCCAGATTTTCATGCACTACTGACTATAGATGAGGAGCGAAAGCAATTTGTGTTGTGTTGTTCAAGAACATCGTCCACTCTACCCGTATTGCAAGAAAGAAACACTGAAAAAAAGTACCCACAAGAAAAGTAAAGACAATAATGTAGTATACAGAGTGAAAATGAATTAAATTGAAATACAAAAAAAAATATTAAACACGTAAAGCAGTTTTCCACTGAACACAACACAACCAAACCAATTATCCCCAATATTCAAATTGCACGCTCAAGTCGGCACGGGTTAATATCGGCCTATTGAGATGAAATTTTATTTTTGATTAAATTTGACCCAATAGAAAATATTTAGGGCGTGAGCCCAAAAATATTAGCAAAAACTGTTTTTTGCAATATAAGAGAGTTTGCTTGGTTTGAGTGAATTGAGGGACACAAAAATTTTGTTATAAAGTGTTGTGACCGCCCGCGCGCGTTTGAAAGACCCGCCGCCGAGCGACGTCAGCGGGGAGTTACCGCCCTCGGCCGGAGAGGAAGGCGACCGTTGCGGGCCGGCCTGGGCTGTCCGCGCGCGGCCGTCACGTCCGAGCAAGCGGGTAGGGACTCGCCACCGCCCCTACTCCGCAGCTAGTCGGCGGGCCGCTAGCCCTAGCTGGCTATAAGAGGGCTCCGACCCGACGCCAGGACAGACAGCGAGCGACGGTGTTAGCGACTGTGTTCTGGCGAGTGACTTGCGGTGTGAAGAGTGGTGATCGACGACGACCTGGGCAACGGAAGAGGAACTCTCTAGTGGATATTCAACGACTCGGCTGCTTTTGGGACTTCTTCTGGACAACGGTGAAACGGCTTCGCATTTGGCACACTCTACGGATGATACGGAACTTCGGCTATTGTACCTGGTTATTGAATAAAAATCGTTTTATGAAGTCTTGCCTTTCATTGGATACTACATAAAGAAACGAAATTTAAAACTTCTGATATTGTATTATTTATTGTTTCTTTATTACAATGAATATTCGTACCATCAGCAAAGAGAATTATTCTTCTATTTCGAATCGCCAAAGGTATTTTGTTTACGCATAAATCTTTAAAAAAGGCAATATTTCCTTAGATTTAGATTTTCTAAATCCATGTTGGCAATCCAAAAAAACGCTTCCCATTTACTGAGAAAGGTTTTATTTATACATAGAACAGTCTCATATTTTTGTGGAAACTGATTCAGGAGAAATTGGCCGATGATTTGAATTTCTTTTTTGCTGTCGTTTTTGAAGAGCGGCCTACTGTTAGTGGTTGTGAAAATATCTTGAAATAGTACTATTTCGGTGCCTAAGGATATGGAAAATCATCTAAACCAGCGGAATGTTTATTTTTGAGTTGAAGGATCATTTTGAGAAATTCATATAAGCTTGCAAAGCAAACACGTGTCAAACACTTTTGAAGAAATGTTTGTCGTTGAATTTTTGTTTCTTTAGATCTTTCGTAAGATCAACCGTATTTCTCGATAATATTGGTTGAAGAGACGGTCGCTGTTACCGAATCGTTCTCTTCTCTATCATTATCTTTTAAAACAACATTCTCTATAATGTTTGTAGTTGACGTGGTCATATTCTTTACTACATTTCACATTGACTTAGTTTTGTTATGCGAGTTCAAAATATTATGTTCCAAGATTTTGGTCTGCCACATGACTTTTCATAAGAATCATTTTAATTTCTGCCAGTAGAGGTGGAAATCATGGGTCACGTCACGATGTTTAGAAATGAAATAAAACATAATCCTCGTGTTATACAAGAATTGTTTTTTCGTGAAATTTTGAATTTACTTTTTTAAGAGAAGAGCATATATTACAGTAAAATCAAAGCTTCGAAAAAAATACTAATATTTTTCATTTGTATCAACAGCATTTTAACCGCGCTCCACAATTCCGCAATCCAGCAAGTAGGATAATTTGGATTAAGTCTGGATAATTTTATTTTACATTTAGTGAACAACCTACAAATACAGAACGTTTATTATTTTATCTGCCAGTGCCCAAATTTTTTGTAATTGAAGTAGTTTTCTTGGTCTGATTGTATATTAACAATCGCTAACACTGATAATTTAACAAGATGTTATGAAATGGAAAGAAAATGTCACAGTCGTTAATGTTAATTTACGTTTATTCAACATTAATTGTCGCATATAATCGCACATCAAATTACCGCCTACGATAATACTACAATCAGTTTAAAGAATTCGTGCCTCTTCTCAATCAAATCTGTACGTCTCAGTGTTTCAAGAATATTATTCAATAATTTTTAAACCAACAATTGAAGGGCTTAGTGCAAGAAGGTGTTAACTCAGAAAATAGCCAAAGGAGATATTTGATATTTAGTAAACTTGCAAGGAATTTTTTTTATATTACTGGAAGTTATTTCTACCAAGCAACTAATAGGAAACTCATAAAAAAGTCGTTTTGACGACAGAACATTAACTTAAGTTAACGTCTTCATGCACTAATCCCTTCAATTCAATATCACGTTAATCCTAGAATCAAATTCTGAACAACGCGTTTTCACACAGGTCGCGTTAAAGAGACACCAAGGGAGACACGAAAATGGAAGTGGAGAAATTCTTTTTGCAGCTTTTGAGCGGATCAGAGCGCGGCAGCTGCCACGAGAGATCAGATGCGGAGAGGGCAGGGCGACGGTGGCGCGCAGGCGGCGAGAGGCGGAGGTGGGCCGAAGGGCAGGGGCCACTAAGGCGTGGGAGGCAAGCCGCCCTGCGCCTCGCCCCCTTCTGCTCTCGATCAACTGACAGCTCTTTCATACGGAAAATTAATTGGTTGGCGTGCGCACGTCAGTACACTGAAAATCTAATTAACTGAGTTACCTCATGGGTATAAGGAATCTATACGTACAGGCTGCTCCAGCAGTCCTGCGGGCGCCGCCTGCAAGCAGGCGCTGTCTGAGAAAGCGGCCCCTGGCTTGTGAACACTACTGTGCGCTTGGGTGGGGCTTGGTTCGATGCAATATTTTGTCGCCAAGACCCTAAATGTTATAGTGGCAGTGTTGTGGTGAAGTAAAGTGAAGTGAAGGATAGTGCAGAGCGGTCTTAATTGTATAAACACTCAGTGCCGCTTTAGATGGTAGACGTTTCTTTTCTTTTTCTTCATGTAATGTAATCATAAGTTTTTATATTATTATTATTATTATTATTATTATTATTATTATTATTATTATTATTATTATTATTATTATTATTGTTCTTATTATTACTTTACCATTATTATTACTATCATTATATTCTTTGCATTACAATTATTATATTATTTATTCAATTCACTGCAACCGGGTTACACCCAATTGCAGTTTAAATAAATTTATCTTCATCTAAGGCAGAAACAAGGTTTAAGTATTCTAATCTCGGATATCTCAGATATAAATTGATATCGATATTCAATTTCATATAAAATGACATCACTTCAAGATATTTTAATAAGTTACATTTTGTCCACAGAATATTTCTTTTCCATAAACGTATTACATTCTATGAGTGCAAAGCAAAATTTCTTTCCTCTGTGACAATAAGAATAGTCATGTGAGCAGCTAGAGTGAGAAGAAAGAACTTTCTCGAAATTTTAAACCAAATTGAATAAACTAATTTATTATACGCTAGATCTTGTTTCAGTAGAGAGAATCTGTTTTCAAAGGCGAAACCTTCAAGTCACTGAGTCAAGTCACTGAGTCATTTCTAATGTTATCAATATTCACGGCATCAAAAACTGATCGATCAAATATCAATAATATATGAAAGAATTGCAGCAGAATATCTATGCAAGAAAAGCGAAAGTGACTGTAACTTAAATAGTGTGTATCGAAATATATGAATACGAATTACACGCACAAGTTCGTTTGTCAAATCGCACAAAGTACAAAATAGTCGATTTCTACATCAGCATTTAAAAATTCTCTATTCTCTTGGTATATAATAAAATAAAATGCTCATTATTTTGATTTATCTTTTCTCTCACCTAACCTACCTGAATGAGCTACAAATTTTACTTAAATCAAAGAGAATAAATTTTGAAGGGAAGAAATACAAGATTTACAAATTAAAAAATATAAATTAGTAGCTGTGGAAAAGGACTGCGATATAAATACGCCTATTTCTGACAATGCATTTTTCTCATACCATCATTTTCCATTTTTTTCCTGTTTGAATGATAAAAGTGTATCGAAAACACAGTTTCGTTCAAGATTCTAATTTAGTTAAAAACATGCATTTTTATTTGACGCAGTGTTTTTACATTTATTTTCCCACCACCACTACTTCCATATAATCATTATTTCTACAAAAAGCATTCAATTATTCTCATACTTTCAGTCCTAATTTCCAGCAACAAATGTTGTGATGGAGAAAATACTTATTCCGAATCATCGTTTACATAAATATTACAATATCTGCGGTAGTGCCAACTCGCTTTCGCAGCAGCTGACGTCGAAAGTAGTCGAGCACGCAGTCGAGTGAGAGTGGTGCCCGCGACAGATGGATAAAGCAAAAGAACAAAAGTCAGCCCCGCGGGGGCGCGGAGGGGCGGGGTGGGCGGGGTCCACCCGCCCCCATTTTTCCTCCCCTCCCTCTCCCCCTCCCCACCCCCGCAGCGCGTTCTCGCCCCCCGCCGCGCGCCCCCTCCTCCCATAATAGGATTGCAATTATGATTGCTTTGCTTATTTTGCCATTCATGTTTAATTACGTTTTCCACTTATTGTCCACTGACAAAACAGCGGCGCGCTCGGCACAATCACAAAGTCACTTTTTGATCCAAATGGAACCCTCCCCCCTGCACATAAAATAAACTAAATTGTGCGCTATTTTTATATCAACGCTAAACGCGTTTAAACAAGTGAGGCGTGTGTCGCGGTGCGCTGTGCAACTGTCACACAAAAAGCTCAGCGGGACAGAAACGCACCGCGCTTCGCGCCGACCATACCGCCTCCACCTCCACCTCCACCTCCACCTCCACGTCGGTCTCCTCCAGCCCGGTCGCTGCGCGGCCCCGCCCTCACCCTCAACCCCGCCCGCCGGCGCGCCGCCGCCGCCGCTAGAACTTGTAATTAACTCACGTTTTCACGGTTGTCTTCTCAAATGGCCAGACAAAGCGAGTGCGATTACACCATCGGAGTGCCATTATCCCGCAGCCCCGTAACACGGCCGCCGCCCGCCGCGGATATAACGTATGAAATCCACTTTACTTCTGGAAATGAAGTGCGCCCGAGTCGGTCCGCGAGCAAGCACCGGCCCTCCGCGGCCACCGGCCGCCGCTGCTCCTCCCGCTTGGCTTTGATTTGCGCACAAAAAGCGCGCGCGCGCATTATTCGCATCAAAGTGCGGGGAGACAAATATTTTAAAATTGTTGCTTTTTTTTCTGCGGGATGTTTAATTTTTTATTTTGTTTCGCTAGGTCCGCCGGGAAAATGCTGACATTGGCACGGAGGAGAATTTTCCGCATGACGGAAGTCGTGAGGGAGGGTGGGCGGGACGATTTCCTGTGCAGGCACGAGCGCAGGACGCTGGTGGGTCGCTCACGCGAGCGGTCACTTTGCAGAGGTATATTAGATTTCGACTTGGGTGCTCGCTGCGCGACAATCAAAGCCTCTGTTTGGGCATTTTTGTTGTTGTTTTTTTACAGAGCTGTGTACACATGGTCAGGATATTTTATTTAGTACTTCATCAGAAGAATCAGTGTTTGCGGGGACATTTTGAATGCTGGTATTTATTTCTTTATGGGTTTCCTCAACTGTGAAAAGAAATCAGCTATATTTTCCTTTAGGTAGACGTTTATAAAGATACATATTTAAATTTTGATACAGTCAACATCTAATATATATATATATATATATATATATATATATATATATATATATATATATATATATATATATGTTTTCCCATGGTTTAAATTCTAAAAATTTTCTCCATACACTAATATACCGAATTAATCTATTTTTAATTGTAATTATATTGTTATAAAAATTATAAGGAAAAAAGCGTGGAATTTAATTGTTATATGCTAATGAACATAGAACAACTAAGTATGTACTCATTAATCTGTTAATTAATTAATGTATTTTGATATTCTAAATCATTACTTTATCGACTGAAGACAAGATATTCTGATTAATGTCAAAAGTCAGGTGGAATCAAACTTTATATTGGCATAAATTAGTTTTATGGGGAGTACACGGGTGATATTGATGGATGATATAAGATTTTAACACTTCAAAGTTAAAAAAAACAGTGGGTATTAATTGCGGGGAAGATAAATTTGAATATTTATTATACAATGGTGCAACTATTTTACAATCGCATGTGTCAGTAACAAATTGGTACCTGTGAAGTGATTGTTCCCGAATTCGATAAGAATATTTTTTGAGTGTTCAAAAATCAAGCATAGAGTAGTTGCGATTCGAAATGTTACCCCCAAAAGTGCATTTTTTACAAGAAATTTAAAAAATTCTTTGTAATAAACGCAGAGTATTTATGGTAGTTTACTAAGTGTGAAATTCATAATAGCAAAGATGTGAAACGAGAGCAGTTGTACGTGTAGTGCTTACGTGTAGAAATACAATTTGTAACAGAAGAATTATTAAAGAATACTACTACAAATTATTTCCAAACAATTATTGCACATGTGTACTATTAACCCTGGTGAATTAGTGTTTATTTTACGATTGATTGTGTAATTAATGCGAGTGATTACTTGCATTATATTTATAAAGTTTATTTGGAAATTGATATTAATTGCATTTAAGCATGGCTATATTAAGTGTACAAGAGTTACGAAATTAATGGGAAAAAGTCATGAATTAAGAACTTGTATACATATATGTATGTTGATGCTATAACTGCGACCGATTCGAATTTTTTTTTAGGGAAGTATACTATATTGTTTTGAAATATAAATTGAAATATAAAACCCCATAAAAGCAAAGACGTGAGTAAAGGTATTTTTATTTTGAAACAGATTTATTAAATTTTTAGATCTAGAGTGAAGTAGACAAGGACTTTGAGAATTGGAACAGGGCTGGGAGGGGAAAAGGGAAGGGGCAATACCGACTGAGGCGACGAAGCACTAATATAAATAGAAATGGGCGGTCATGGCGGTAATAGGTAGAATTTAATATATTGTGAAAAATGATTGCCGGAGCAACGCGGACCACTTCAGTTTGATAATAACATATTAAAGAATATATTCAATAATAATCATAAAGATTGTGCTTCAGGTTTCTTACCTGAACTCGCACAGAAAGTGCAGTTATTGATGTGAGAGTATGAAGCATCGTTATATAAAGCCCAGACAATGCCTTTTACGAGATCTAATACATGATTGAGATAAATATAAGTCCTAATAATGCCAAGATTCTTAAACAAGTGTATTATATGTAACACACATATCACATCGTCCAGAAGTGAAATTTTCTTCTGACCTAAACTTAGTAGATTAATTTACATTTTGATACAAACCATCAACATTCAATTCCATAACATGTTGCTAACAAACCGATACTATCACAAGCAAATTATTTTTTTGTCACCGTGTAAGAGAAGTCATTCTATTAGGATCTCAACAGTTGTGTGAACATTTGTATTTTAGACAAGAGCGAAACACTTACTTAAATGTAAGTACCATGGTAGCAAATAAAATAACGCATTTCAATAATATATTTTCCCACGAATTAACGGAATCGAAAGAACAGCAGAATAAAGCAAGAGAAGTACAGCATCGGCAGAGAGTGAGTTTCCAATATCAGTTCGGCTGCGCCGGAAACGAGAATTCAAGGAACCGCTGTTGCGTGAGCAGAGACCCGAAAGATCAATGGCCCTGCACTGTTTCGGACGACAAATTTCTTTTTCCTAAAGTGGCAGCAATATCCGGCCAATCATTTCCGCGAGCCTTGCAGCGGGAGGGGGCGGGGAGTGCGGAAGCGCCGGGGCCGAGCGTCGAGCGGGCCCCGCCGCCTGCGCCGCTCGCCCACGCAGCCAATTTGCGGCTAATGCGCCTGTGTGCAAAGCCAACGAGGCCAAAGCCGTGCGTTGCGGAGCGCGCGCTGCTCTCCAACTTCGTTAGGCGCGCGCCGCCGGGTGTCAATGCGATTGCCAACCGCCGCGCGGCGCGGCCGGCCCGCTGCGGGGTTGGGGTGAGCAGGCGTGCGGACGAGCTGGCGGGTGAGCGAAGGGGTGAGCGGATGGGTGGGTGGGTGAGCAGGCGTGCGGGTGAGCGAAGGGGTGAGCGGATGGGCGGGTGGGTGAGCAGGCGTGCGGACGAGCGGGCGGGTGAGTGAAGGGGTGAGTGGATGGGCGGGTGGGGGAGCAGGCGTGCGGGAGAGCGAAGGTGTGAGCGGATGGGAGAGTGGGTGAGCAGAGGTGCGGACGAGCGGGTGGGTGAGCGAAGGGGTGAGCGTATGGGCGGGTGGGTGAGCAGGCGTGCGGACGAGCGAAGGGGTGAGCGGATGGGCGGGTGAGTGAGCAGGCGTGCGGGTGAGCGAAGGGGTGAGCGGATGGGCGGGGGGGTGAGCAGGCGTGCGGACGAGCGGGCGGGTGAGCGAAGGGGTGAGCGGATGGGCGGGTGGGTGAGGAGGGGCGGGTGGGTGAGCAGGCGTGCGGGTAAGCGAAGGGGTGAGCGGATGGGTAAGCCGAGGGGCGGACGAGTGGGAGTGTGTGAGTGAGTAGATGGGTACATGAGCGGGCGAGTGAGGGAGTGGGTGGGTGAATGAGGGAATGGGTGCGTGGGCATCCGAAGGTATTAACTGGGTGAGCGGGTGAGCGCACGTGTGTGGGAAGTAGGAAAACTGATGTGCGAGCGAGGGGTGATTGGGCATGCAGACGGGTGAGCGAGTGGGTGAGTGATGGGGATGCGTGTGGATGAGCGGGCGAGTGAGTGGATGGATGAGTGGGCGCGCTGGTGATGTGGCGGACGGCGTGGGAGTGGGTGTGCGGGATAGAGAATCAGTGAGTGGGCATCCATGCGGGTATTAACTTGGTGAGCGGGTGAACACGTGTGTAGGGAGTAGAAAGGCTAGCGGCGAACGAGGAGTGAGCGGGGGGTGAACGGGCCTGCAGATGAGTCAGCAAGTGGGTGGGTGAATGGGCAGGCGATGAGGCGGCGTATGGATGAGCGGGTGGGTGAGTGGATGGAAGCGTGGATGCGCAGGTGGATGAATGAGCGGGCGGGTGAGGGAGTATGTGTGCGGATGAGTGACTGGGCGCGTAGGTGAGGAGGCCTACGGACCACTGGGAGTGTTTGAGGGGATGGATGGGACGACGAATAGATGGATGAATGAGCGAGCCTGTGAGGGATTAGGTGGGTGAATGAGTGAGTGAGTAGGTATTAACTGGGTGAGCGGGTGAGTGCATTTGTGTGGGGAGTAGGAAGGCTGACGGCGAGCGAGGAGTGAACGAGGGGTGAAAGGGCATGCGGATGGGTGAGCGAGTTGGTGAGTGAATGGACGGAGGATGAGTAGGGGTATGGATGAGGAAGCAGGTGAGGGGGTGGATGCATGAATTTGCAGGGGCGGGTAAGGGAGTAGATGTGCGGGTACGTGAATGAGTGAGTGGGCATCCATTTGAGTGAGCGGGTGGGTGCTTGGGTGCATTTGTGTGCATTAGTACATGTGCCTGGGGTGTTGGAAGGCTAGCGTCGAGCGAGGGCTGAACAGGTATGCGGACGGGTGAACGGGAGCATGAGTTGGTTGGCCAATGAATAGGGGTGGGAGTGAGGTAGCCAGGCGGCAGACAGTGGAGAGTAAGCGGCAGGTTGGCTAACAGCGATGAGACGGGCAACCGAGCGGATGGGTGGGTAGGTGAGACCGGGACAAGCGATCCTCAAGAAAAGTCCTGTGGAATGGAAACAATCCACTTAATAAGGTGAAGTAGAGTCAAATAAGGCAATTTTATTATTGTACATAAACTAAGTGTTTTGTTGGTATGTATTGGTGAGGAAATGATGACGAATGGATTGTAAATAATACAACTCAACAAAATTTCCCATCAAGTGTGTGTCGTTCAAGTCAGGTGACAGAGCAAGGAAAAAATGGAAGCTGTTTCCAGTTTTTTCATTACGTTGTTTGATGAAGCATTCTTGACACGTACAGTAGCGAAAATAAGCACGTGCATATCTGTACTTGTCTGAGAGTAAGTAAATTTACGTAATCTACAGGATGACAATAATTTATAAAAACAGAGATGACAAACGTGGCCTGAAAGGCAGAATGTATTCCGGGCATTCTCTCATGCAGGAGATGGGAAACAGGAAAGTGAAAGGAGAGGGAGGGGTTACGTAAGTGGGGAAGGGGTGCTAGTAGTGCGTTTACAGAAGGAAATTACAAATCAGGAGACGGGAAGTTAATGGGGGACAAGCAATCAAGCGTAGGCTCAATGGAGGAGTTCAAGTACAAAGTAAGCGCGGTGCTAGCAGAGCACGAAACGTGAACACACGACACTCCGAGACGACTGTCACAAAGCGGACAAAGGACGAGACAATACGGAACGATGTCTTTTCGGAAATGCTTCTAAGCAGTGACGGTTTAACGCTTTTGTAAGATAAACGAAAGTTTAAAAAAATCATAAAAATTTGAATTTACATGAATGTATAATATGAAAATACATAAATATTGAAAGTCTGTAAAATACATTGAGTAAAGATAGAATCAGCACAACAAGTTTTATAAAACTTGAACAAACACCAATTCTTGTCAAGACGAGTTAATATTAGATTTTGATGTGCAATTTGGGGTAGATTACAAAAGGATAGCGAGGGGTAGGTTGGCAAACTCCTGAAAAATAAAAGATGTGCTAATAAATACAAGAATATACCTATAAAAGGGTAAGAAGCAAAGGAGAGGAGAAGATAGACGTGGAGTGAAAAGAGGGAATAAGGTATCCGAGAAATAGAAACGCAAAAATTTCAATTTTTTAGGCAACAGAATCTCAATGTGGCAATATTGCCGCGAGATCAAAAAGCTTACAAAGAAACAGAGACAGAACAGCTTACAAAGAAACACTAAAGTACTAGTAGAGTTGAGTTGAAGAAAATAATAAATAACACAAGTGTAAAGCAAAGTGCTAAGAGATAGTCGGCTGGGTAGGGGTACTACACAGAAACAAGAGAAAATATAACTAACAAAAATAAAATACAATAAAAAAATAAATATCAACAGAGCAAATCAACACGAGAAGAAGCGTGTGGAGGGGTAGAACCGCAAAAGACAGAACCACATGAAATTTTGAAGAAAGAAAAAAAAAAAAAAACGTACACGAGCGAACGAACGAACGAAAGAAAATAAACGAGAAAAGTCAACCGACTACGCAAGTCCGACTACGAGTACTAAATGAGCAAGAGGAACAACGTAAGAAACGTTACAGAAATGAATAAAGAACAACATAAAAAAACAGCGCTAAGTGTTGAGCGTGGAGAGTACTACATGACTATGAAGGAAAAGAATGACGAAACTTTGAAATAGTCATAACAAGGAAAGAAGAAAGCAAGTGCAAAGCAAGAGGTGCGTGAAGGGGTGCGTGTATGAATAGAAATAGTAGAGAGAACCGCTCGAAAAAATAAAACTGAAATAAAGACACAGCGCGCAGAAGCCGGGGTGAAGGACCAGGAGCGGTAGCTCAGGGCATCCACTGATGTCACTGCAGCGCCTCTGACCGGGAGGTTCTAGGTTCCTACTCCCCACGGCTGCAGGATTTTCGGCAGTAGCTTTTCAGCTAGGTCGAATTCAGTCGCTGTCTCGAGGAGAATTCTAGCGGCCGGCTACTCTGATCAGTAGTTTTCAGTGATTTTTTCGATCAACACCAGGTGAATGCCGGAGCAATACCCTAACAAACGAACCGCGCGCGATCTTTCCTTCCTCCTCCTTGTCCTATCCTCTCTCCCCTTACACACACACACACACACACACACACACACACACACACTAACATGCACTACACTACCACATATTCCCGGAGACCGGTCAGGAGCTTGAACTTGTCCCGGCTGGGGCGATGCCCCGCTGGAGGGAGAGTCCTGGTTCAGGGAAGACCCCACTAGCCGGCGGTAGGTCGACGCCGGATCTCGCCATCTAGCGGGGGAAGATCACCGCCATCTCCCGAGGACAAAACATGCACTACACTTACGGTACTTTTGGCCAAAGCAGTTGACGCGCCCGGCAACACGAAAGAATCAATCAATCAATCAATCAACCGGGGTGCGGGGAGGGGATCCGTGGGCGGTGGAGGAGCTAGGGCGGCGTAGGGCGGGGCGGCCAGGTGGCTCGCATCACCAGCACAGTGCGCGCTGCGTGGCTCTCAAGGGGGCGTGGCAGGAGCGTGGCGGGGGCGTGGCGGGGGCGTGGCGGGAGCGGAGGCGGGGGCGGGGGAGAATCCCGATTATCTTGTTCCGCACCGACACGTGGGTTCGAGCCCCGCGTTCCCCGGCGCCCGCGAGGGGAAAGGGAGGTGGGGGACGTGCTGCCCAGCGCCGCCATTACGTTCTAATTAAGGCGTTCATTAGCCGCATATTACGTTTGCGGGCCAATGGTTAAGACTGGCATGATGACCGGGCGCGGAACTCGCGCGTAACCCTGTCTGCCGTTACGAAATTGTCTGGCAATAAACACCAAAAGCGACTATCGCCCTTACAAAGTAACCGCTGACCCATTGACAATTACCAAAGGCAAGCTGTATTTTTCTTATAAATACTCGCTTTACCAATGAACAATACGTTCTTCAAACCGTGAAACAACGCCAAATCAAGAGAACACGTGTGAATCATTTCCTATATTATTTATGTTGTGCAACGGAGACGTGTGTAAATAAAATTATTTATTTATATTTCATTAAGGAATAGTGTAAAAAAATAAATGTGATTTTCACAAAAAAATACAAGAAACAGTAAAACTTCCATTTTAGTTATGAATAAGGCGAACAATCAAGTCATTTTTTTTAAAATAATATGGATGAGGACATAGGCAATTTCCACTCACGAGCAAGAACCTCAGACCTCCTATTGACGTAGGGTATATATTTTCTTTTCCTCCTACCTCAGACTATCACGCTCTCTTTTCTTAGAGTCTTAATGGGTCCTTTTTCCTTTACATCAAACCACTAACATTCATTTATTAATCCCTTATTCATGATCATGGTAGTTTCACTCGCAATCCGTGGTTCAATGTTTAAGAATTTAATGCAGTTTGCTCCAGGAATTGCTTGGAGAAAACAACTCAACAGCAACGCCCTACCCGAGAACTGAATATGTCCGGCGTTTCTACGATTCTTGCAACTACATTATAATTTTATTAGGGAATTTTGAGGTCCTAGAGATGAAAGTCGTTACTTGGTCGCATTCACATGCCCCCTTCAAAGCACACTGCCCTCCCGACTGTCGCAACGACTATTGATTGGTGAATTTTTCGCACGTGTCTACTACCATTCTGTTTATTAGAACCGTAAGTGTAGTGCATATTATGTCTAAGGAGGTGCTGATGTTCCTTCCCTGCTGCAATGTGAGATAAGGGCTGATCTCTTCGTTGGCTTTCGGGGCTTTCCTCTTTAGCGTCCCACTACCCCCACCAGCGGGGCACAGTCCCAGCCGAGACAAGCTCGAAGCCCTGACTGAACTCCCGAAATGTCAGGTAGTGTAGTGTATGTAAGTGTAAATGTGTGTAAGGTAAGGGGATAGGATAAATATGAGAAAAGAAAGATCACGCGCGTTTCTTGGCCCTTTTGTTAAGGTACTGCTCCGTATTTCGCCTGGTAACGATTGGAGAAACCATGAAAAAAGAAAGTTGTTGACCTGAGCTATCACAGTAGAAAGGGGCCAGGATTAAAAACTGAAATGAAACTCTAGTAAATCTTCTCTAGTTATAGATTTTTGGACATAGGAACCTGAGCAGAGAGCTCGTCCAGCTAGAACCTACCAGTCCTAAGGTTGGTCGAGTGAAATATTATACTCCTATCTTCGGTGTTGGGACAGTCCCTTCTGAATTTCCCTTTAGTTATGGACTTCCATGGCAAGTTCGAAACACGGGTGGTCTGTGGTAACCTCCGCCTCCAAATTGCAATCCCTTTCGCTTCTAAAGTCATGGGGACTGCCGGGAAATAGGGGGGGAGGGGGGCTTGTTTAATCCTACCCTAGATCTAGAACCCCGCGAGAACTAGGGTCCTAGTTTTTCTGTGGGGATTGACGTTAGCAACTGGCCTCCACAGTTTTCTTCTAGGTCGCCCATCTATTACTAGTTATCAAAGCAAGACAAAAAGCCTTCTCAAAGGTCCTTCTCTCATACAAGTACATTGATGTCAAATCAGGTGAAACGAGATAGTGTTATCCGACCACTGTTTTTAAAAGTCAACCTGTCAGATATTCTGAATTAATCAATTCTTAAAAATTGTTATTTCTTGGTGACAATCTTCTCTTTTATTTTGTAGAAACTGCTGTTTCAGATATTCGGCACTATTTATTTATTTATTTGTGCAAAATTGATATTGTAAGGAGTGGCCCAAACTAACATACTCATCTAAAAATCAACTGGCACGTAGATATTATAGCGTTCTTACTTCAAATTCTTCCACTTGAATGCTATTATTCTAGCAGTCGCATTGTGTCAGTGATCAGGTACCGTGACTAACCATATCAGGCAACTCTGGCAGAAAGAACTTAATGAAACTAAGCAACGTTGAACATCATTCAATTGAATAGGTCACCTCTAGATTTTATTCTCAAACATAGTCATTTATGCTCCTCAAACGATGACTGTTAAATCTGGTCAACGTCGCCTTCCTAACATAATAATATCCAATGATTTCATTTCATTTTACAGGTCATATTTCTTACCATTAGATATTTTATTTCTTAGAAACGAATTACTTCCCTTATTAAGAAACACAAATACACTGCGTATCGAAACAACTAAATAATCTCTATACAGTAATTCTGAAACAAGCGTATTCATTAGTCATTTCGCAGCACTTTTTGACCACACATTTGGACACGTTCACCTCCCGCCCTCTGAGAGCATGTGCTGAGATCTCTCTCTTCCTTAATCCGTTTGAATATTCCTCCTGTAGTGTCTTTCTTCCCTATTCCAAGAAACAAAAATCAATTGCATTTACAACTTTACAATCTTCTCTTCAAATACCAGCAAGGCTTCATATAAGGAACGGCATGGCCGCACAAATAAATTTATTAGTTTGATAAGGAAAGTCATTTATAATTATGATTTGAAGATTTGATTGAAATAAATAAAATACTATATTCAAATCTTTTAACTGACTATTCAATCTCAGAGATCAAGAGTCATCAATTAAACTATAGTATTACATTCCATTAGTTTAAAAATTGTAATTCATTTCACATAATAAATATATTTTGTCATGATAGTGTCTCTTCTTGAGATTTAGGGAAAATATGCATGAGACAGAGCGCAACACTTGTCACCAATATAGGAAGAACAACAATCTGGCACTGGTGATTTTCCTTCCTTTTTAGAACTTAATAGTATCAGGTTCCCTAGCGCAAATGTCGCAAAGAATGCAATGTATAACCCATCCAATGAAACATAGCAGAAAACCGAACTAATCGAAAATATCATTTCAAGCTCCGAGAAATGAACCAATTACTTTCAGCGATTTCTCTTTGCCGTTTGTCCCGCTGCTTCTGTGAAAACCCTCAATATGCGCGGACGCGGTTAAATCGCAGCAATTTGTCCATCATGAATAGTGCACAAAACACGCGTCACGGAATACGCGCGCCCTCCATTCTCATTCGCTGAAGCCCCCTTCTGGCGAAAATCGATTAAAAGAGTGGTAATCTGGAAACCGCCGCGCCGGCGGGCCGTCGGCAAATTCGCGCCAGAGTGGGGGCGGGGCGGGGCGGGGCGGCTCCTAGAGGCGACGGCGTTTGAGCCGCATATTCCCACTTTGTCTATGCTAATTAGTCATTACAAACACGGGATTAGCGAATTAATTTGCGGGACGATCGGCCAATCAACGGAGCCCGCCGCTAACACAACAGAAACCCAATGCGGGGCCCGGAAATTGCGCGTTACCCGCCGCCCGCAGCGACGAATAACGAGTGGGGGCGGCGGCGGCGGATGAACTCGAGCCCGCTCCGCCCCCCTCCCCCACCCCCGCCCACGCCTCCCGACCAGTGGCTACCGCGCCACCACAACCCCGCTGCCGCTCGCAATTCAAACCTCCGAGATCTTACTCTTTCGTTGACCACGAGTTCTAATAGCCACATCCAACGCAATTCTTGGTACCGGCGTAGGTGGCTCAGGGCATCAACTGATGACAATGCACAGATTATGACCGAGAGGCCGTAGGTTCGAGTCCCGACGGTGGCGGGATTTTCGTCACTAGATACGTAGCTAGATCAATTCAGGCGCTGTCTGGGGGAGAATTCTATCGGCCGCTTGCCCTGAACAAACGTTTTCCGTGATTTCTCCGAACAGGCGAATGCTGGAGTAATAACCTAACAAAGGGGCTATGTACCGCACGCGATCTTTCCTTCCTCATCCTTATCCTTTCCTTACTTACATGTTTATATGTACCCTACTACCATATGTGCCGAGAGACTTGTCGGGACCATAGAGTCTGTCCTAGCTGGTGCGGTGTCCCTCTGGTGGGAGATACCTCTCTAGGGGAAAACCCCGCTAGCCGACGTGTAGCCCGACGCCGTATCTCACCATGGGAGGGAGATAACCGCCACCTTCCGAGGTAAAAACATGCACTGCACTTACGAGTCTAATGATCTTAGCAGTTGATGTTCCCCGAATCATCAATCAATCGTAATTCATGGTCCGGTGGTTACGTTGTGCTGCAAACCCTGCTATTACTTCTGCTTATTCCAATATCTATAGATTTACTCCTCGTTGTTAATATGCCGGAGCTATATCCCATATGTAATATGCAGACTGAATTTCCCGAAATTGGATACTTTTTGCCGTTTGGACTGCGCGCTTCAGCTATGGTAAGTGAGCGAGCGGCTTCACCTCACGTTAGAGCTCGCCACTTCACTGGAAAACTGTTATTAATGCTATCCGCTAATCCCTGGAAAAGGCAAATAACGCGCAAGGTCAATGCATCTCAGTCCATCACCTGGCGAACAATTGTGGAGACATACGACCTTTCCATTTCCGACAAATGCGGCATTTGCGCAGTACAGACCTACAATATCGTTCTGAATTCTCGAGACATTTCCTGCGCAAATGCGAGGAAAGCAGGAATTTCTGAAGCCCTTCTTTTGACAGATGAAATGTGTTTTAAAAGAACTGAAACAATTAATGCACATAATTTGCATGTGTGGACCGAGGAAAATGCATATGTTACACGTAGCGTAGCTCGCCAAGAGTGATTCTCTGTGATTGTGTGGGTTGGCATTGTGGATGAATTTATTATGGGTCCTCACTTCTTACCTGAGAATTCAAGAGGCATTCAGTATCTGAATTTTGTAACTCAGGAACTCCCTACGCCCTCGCGAATAATTCACGGTTAGCATGCTTGCTTTCCATGACGCGTTCTCAGGTTTCATTCCGGGCGGGTAAGCTAATAATGTACGTTTTCCTTGCAATGCCTCAGCATAGGTCGCTGTGTGACGAGGAGAAAACTCACGACTTAGGATGAGAAGACCTGAATACGGCGTAGAAATGCCTACGTGTTAACCATACGTAATCCATAATGTAATACTGTAATCCATACTGTAATTGTGTACTGTGTCCATACTGTAATCCATAGCTGCAAGGTCTGGGATGCCTCTGGTAGACCCAGACTTTGTCAGAAGTTGTTGCACCGAAAGACTGATAGACAATTACTCCCTACGCTTCGGGGGACGTTCTGGTGATTGTGCGACCACAGATGTGGTACCAGCATGATGGTACCAGCATGATCGGGGAGTTCGGGAATACCTCGATTTGTAGATTCGAGATGGATGGCTCGGACGAGGAGTCCCAATGGAATGGCCGCCTCTTTCTCTGAATTTGAAACCGCTGGACTTTTCTTTTCTCAGGGTTAATGAAAGTCCGCATTTATGCTACCGAAATCGCGGATCGTGATGGACTTCTTCGGCGCATTGAAAGCCTGGCGACAGAATAAAGGGACAACCCAGCCGAATTGCGTGCGACACGGATGCTGTGTGTCTCAGATGCCTATCGTGCGTTCACACAAGAGAAGGTTGAAGCCCTGTTACACGAGATGAAAATTTGGCTGTAAACGAAAATATTAATAAAGGATCCTAAATAACACTTAAAGAAATGTCTATTCTCTTTCCTTTCATATTCATTAGATAAGTAGCGAGTAATTGCAATAGGGAACCATATTTAATGTAATATTCGAGCTACTGTTATGCAGAAAATGACTAATGACAAAAAGTTAATTTGTTTTTCAAAATTTTGAATAGGTTTCACAATATTTTGCGCACATGAATAATTTAGTGCACTCTATCACAAGGTCCTGTATAAGCAACGAGGATTGAATCACACTATATAGATGATCCAGTCTCCTCTTTCTTTGGGCACTCTTTCTAAATTTGCATAATTGAAATTAAGAAAATCTCTTCTATTTGGTTCTAAATAGCCAAAAGCCAAAATAAGACTTTTGGGCGGCTGGTGATCACTGGGCACCGTCGCTGCAGCCACCACTACCAAGACTGTCACTGCCGATGTCACCATATTCTCTCCTGTTGTAAGTGACCATCGCCTTCTCGTCTGTTCCAACTTTTGGTGCTCTTTCAATTCAGATATCTAAGTTAACTTCTTGTTCTTTGATCGACAATGATTTACAACACTGAGAAAAAACACTTGTTTGCAGCGAACATTCCAGATAGTTAGTGACAAACGACCTAATCAAGAATTCAGTTTGCTGAAGCATCGGGTCGTTTGTTACACATCTGAACACACTTTCGCTAATTTAAGTATAGGTGCAAATTAATATTTCCTTTTTCCAAACGCGCTCACTCCAACTAGGCTAACGTTGTTGTGAGTTATACTTGTTTGTCAATTACCATACTGACACGTGTGATTCTTGGGCAGTTAATTATCACTGTGCGTCGTCCCTGTTGGCATCACCATCCCGGACATCACCGATTGTCACCACAGACCGCTGCCCGAATATACTTCGTTTCTCAGTCTTTTTCCTCTCTTGGTACCATCTTGAAATTCAGATATTTAGATATCGTATTCCTTAGATTACAAACATGAATAGGAAGACCATGTATGATTTTTAAGTCGACTGCGACTATGTGACTATGACTGTCAGGACTGACTATGAAGGTCATCACGAGTGCAACTGACGTTATTGTTCCCCTGGCCCATGTATTGCATGGCATGACCTTCTCGGTCATCGGTGGCGTTTGTCTGATGCGTCTTGTGGTTCTTTTATTGCCATCTCTGAATTTAGACCTGTGCGATAACTTGTTCTTTTGTTGAAGATGAACTCAAATAGTGGCTGGTAATTGAAGTTTACAAACTCTAACGTCCAATCCAATGTCATGCCTGCGCCGTGGTGGTAGCTGTAGTGATGACTGGTGACCACAGTTATCGTCAGTTATCGTTGTTACAGTGCTGCAGCCTCCACTCTCATTGCGACCTGTGACTTTAATCTTCGTTTCTTTCTCCTCAGAAAGTGCAGAAAGCATCCGAAGGCACCAGTAAAGGTAGAAACATTGATATCCTTGCTAAGGACGCAGAGACTCCCCGGCATTCAAGACCTACACATTTACTTGTGCTCCTGGAGGCAATGGAATAGATGGCTCCAACTACTTCCAATGTCTCCTCCGTAATTCTGTCTCAATTACTATTGCTAATGTCGCTCCTGCTCCATGAAAAGTGCCGTCAAAAATTAAAATATCGTTTCAAATTCAAGGGACCGCGACTTTTGTCAGATCGATTGAGAAATATCGATTTTGGAGGAAATCGGCTGAATGGTTTAGCCGCTTGCGTTGTTTACGTACGGACGGGGGGACAGGCAAACATTTTGCGTTTTGTTTTTTGAATCAGATTTTTCCATATCAAGAACACACTGAACATAGATTCTGGCTGCACAACGTGTTTTGTTTCTAAATTTAGTAAATAGTTGTATCCGCTTTTTCATTACCAAGGGCCTGTAATAAGATTTTTTCTGTCGAAAATTCGTGGCTCTTTTGCGCAGCATTACTGCGTAAGCGGTAGCGAGAAAGTAAAAATAATAACTGGTCTTGTAATTCCACACTACTCGAGAAAAAAAATCAGTAAGAGAATTATCTGAACATTTTACTAATTGAATACTCATTTCTCGAATATTTCGCTTAATTGAAATTCCTCTACTGAAAAGAAATATGAACTTATATATTGATATACTATTTTCTATCTCGTGGTTGCAAAAGAGGTAAGTCATTGTTGTATTTACATGAAATGAAATGAACAGGTGTGGTTCAGTTGTTTGTCCGAAATTCAGGAAGCTAGTGGTGGCACAACAGCACATACTTTCTTGCATTATTTCTAAATTTACAATTTTCAAAAATTAAGAGAGCTCAACGAGAATGAGACCTGCATCATTCTTTTTAAACGTTGCTTGTTCTATATGTGAAGGGGGAATTGTAGCTGTTTTTGAGATGTTTATAAATTGCAATAATTTCAAGCACAAAATGCGTAAAACAACTCGTTGTTTCAATACAAATCTACACGATCTTGTATTAAGATGTCTTTAAAGCACATATTTAATTCTATCTTCAAGAAAATCGGCTGAACGGTTTTGGCGGCAGCTTTGACCATAGACTGACAGACGGACAGGTGGCCATCAATCGATTTTTCGGTATCAAGGACGTACCAAAATATGGATTCTGACTACATGTGTTAAAGTAAGTAATTTATTATATGTAAGAATAAGATTTATCCGTTTTTTGGTTACCAGGGCCCGCTAATAAGAGTTTTCCCGCCGAAAATTTACCGTTTCCTGGTGAACGATTACAATACTTTCTCTGTTTACGAAGTAAGGGTGAGAAAATAAAATATCTTCGGATCTAGAAAGCAGTAATTGTTATAAATCGTAATGATCTTCGTAAATGATACATTATTATTTCGATGGTTATCTGCTTATTCTGCAGATAAGTGTCATATTCACTTTTAAGAAGTTGTTAGAAAATGGAGAAATGTACCGAATTAACATTGTTGAGTAATGGGAAATAAAATTGTTGTAATTAAGTCTAAATAATCTAAATTCCCACCTTTCACTGGAAACGACACAATAAGTTTTTGCGTTATTAAATGAAAATCATTTTATTTAGGAAACATTACAATGCGGAAAGTGGGAAATCGAACTTCAGAATAAGATACTTTCGTTATTCTCTTAACTTTGTCGTAGGTTAAAACAGAACAGAACGATTTTGTAAATGAATATCAAATACATAGTACATCATTATATTGTAGCTAATATCATATTAAACACTCAGAAATGCTCAAAGTTTGTTCTTGATGCGTCCTGATAGGACAAGACCAAACCACGAAATGGGAAAGGGAAACTAGTTGTAATTCTCAATTAATAACTTTTTCGAAAACAGTTAGAAATCTTCTTTGAAAAATAAAAACAAGATAGTATCTTTTCTAAATTATATTATGAATGAATTAAAATTTTTACAACAAGGATAACCGTTGTTTGAGTTAATGACGAATACAATATTTTGTATACATCTGACAGTAAAAGAGACTTGTTTATTTTCATTTATTGAATGAAAACGCGAAAATCCTCGCCAACTCTTCTCGCATCGCGAGATCCACGAATCAGACCATTATGTACAAAAAATAACTCGATATTCCTTACTTGGAAACAACTGAAGCGCCGTCTAGTGCCTCCACAAAAAATAAAATTTGAAAAAGCGCCAGCTCGGGCGCCTTCCGAAGTCGGGCGCTCTCCGCTGCCGGAGCCCTATCCCGTTACTGCCCACTGCAGCGATTACCCCCGAGCACCGGTTCGCGCCCTTAAGCCCGGCAATGGCATTATTTTATCAACATAAACAATATCTCCGCCAAATGAGATTCAAAATTGAGTTTCAGAGACCCATCACCTCGAAGGGAAATTGATTGTCTCGTAGTAAAAACTCGCCCCCGTAACAGAGTTAGCTTGACGTCAGGACGGGAGGGCACAAGAGGGGGAGGGGAGGGGGGCAAAGAGGTGCAGAGGGGAGAAGGGGAGCTGTTTGTCGACAGATGTCGCTTCGCCCTCGAAACTCTTCGGAGCTAAGAGCGCGTCGAGAGACACTATAGATTCGAATTTGCATTTAAAAATGATTTCCTCCCATCATTTGTTCCCTCGTCCGAGGGCCGGCGCGCTTTTTCCTCTTCGTCGGCCGCCCCTTTGCCCGGTCGCTCCCCGAGAGCTAACTACCGATTAAGGAATCGGCAACGGCGCATCCTCATCATTCATAGCTCGCCAGATTAACGCGTCCTGCGAGCGTTAGTGTTCATTTTTACCTCGTTACGGACCAATTCTGGGCTACATCCGCCAATTTTCGCGTCGGCACGGCGGCGTGGAGGGCGTGGAGCGGAGCTGAGCGACGAGGAGGGGAGGGGTGGGGACGCTCTCCTTTTTCGACAGCGCTTCGACGAGAGACGCGTCGCCACCGCCCCCCCTCGACCCTCCCTCTCCTCCATGCGTGTACTCGCTCGCTCGCGCCCGCACACACACACACATGCGCCTCCGCCTCCACCGCCGCCGCCGTGTCCCCCACCGCGCGTGCCCGAGTGCGTCAGATTGAGTTTGCGGACTTGTTTGGCGACACGGCGGCGGCGGGAGCGGCGCGTTGCCAGCAGTGGTGAAGGCGACAGAACGCTTGAAGGGGACCGTGGAAACATCACAGAGGGGGCTGGTTATGGTGGTGGATGTAGATGTGTGGTTGGGGGAGGAGATGTCGGGATGAGAGAGGCTACGCTGCTGTGGTGATGTTAGTAGAGGTGGTGGTGGTGATGGAGGTAGTGGTTGCAAGAGTTGCAATAGGCAGTGAAATGAATAATACCGTAACGAAGATAACGTGATGAATATCAGGACGGAGGGTTTTTCAATATTGGTCGCCAAATTGATGAATTAAAAGACCGAGGTAAAGGAACTGATAACAAACATGGCCGCAATAAGTAAGCACTGAATAGGGAAAAGAACAAACGTAACGGAGGTAGGAGAATAGACATCAACAGAAATAAAAATGATGGAAGCCGACACATAACACCAACGACGTTTTTATTTACAGCTGCTTTTGGGTCGGTGAGGGTATCTGAACTTGTTGCTGGACGCCGGCAAGACTTGCCTGAATATAAACGCTGATGAACGCAGGTGCTAGAGGGGAGGCTATTTCCACCGTCAGCGAGATCATTTGATCTCAGATGGATTGCGGACAACCGGTGTTAATGTCAGCAAGGAACATTTTCCGGAGGCGGCATCGGCCTCACAAAAGCTCTGCGCCAGCGGCCAGTGGCAACGGCTGCAGCCCCCTCGCAGGGGCAGAGAAAGTCGCGCCGGACGCCCTCCGCAGTGTCATCCGAAGCGCGCGGGCGGGCGATTGAGTTAGACCGTGATTACACGGCGTTTTTCTTCCCGTTTAAACCGCCGGCGACGCGGCGCCATCATTTCAATTACGCCTCTTGAGGCCGCGGGCGCGGCAGGGCCCGCCCTCGCCCGCCCGCCCCCGCCGCGGGGGGACGCACATGTCGCGCGCCGCGGTCAAAGGAGACCTCGGGCGTCGCGATTAATTGCGTGAATGAGCGGCGACGAGCGAGCGCGGCCCCGCCCCCCGGCCCCGCCCCGGGCCGCCCCCGCCGCGGGCCCCTCCCGCGGCCACGCACAATCACCAATTTGGGCCGAGAGGCGGCGCCGGCGGGGGCGGACGCGGAGGGCGCGGAGGCTGGCGCGCCGGCGGAAACAACGCTGCTTTCGGCGACGCACGGTGTGCTACTGGGTGCTGCAGTCGCGTGGTGGTTGTTAGTTAATGCCTTATTTTACGTGGCGAGACTCGGGCTATAAGGTCCGCCCTTCCGTCTGACGACGCAAATTTTGCTACGCTCATTTCACCGTCTAGCGGAGAAAGAAGGTATTGTTGGGCGACGAAACAGGCGACTTGAATTTAGCTCAGAGGCTTCTTTTAGGCTTGAGGATCTTTTACATGCAGTAAGTCTATTACATGGGACAGCCGGCTTTACTTCCCTTCCGAAGGTATCCTTACAAAGGATGCTTTCGACCCGCTTAAAAATTCACGACTTCGATCGGGTTTGAACTCGCAACTTGGGTACAACAGTCCGGTACGCTAACCGTTATACCGAATCCGTTGTGGTTGATTCATTGCTTGATTAGGGTTCCGGGAGCGTCTACAGCTAAGATTATTAGTGTATTGGTGGAGGTGATGTTCTCACGTGAAGGGTGAGATCCGGCGCCGACCTAGACGGCTCGCAGGGTTGTCCTCAATCAGATATCTCCCACCAGCGGGGCACTCCCCTCCAGCTGGAACAAGCTGTAAGCTCCTTACTGGACTCCCGACATATATGGTAGTGTAGGGCTTGTAAGTGTACGTGAAAGTGTAAGAGTGTGTGAATAAGGAATGAGGATAGCACAAGAAAGAGGAAAGAAATATCGCGGTTAGTCCGTGGCCCGTTTGTGAGGGTACGGCTCCACAATTTGCCTGGTGTTGATCGGAGAAACCAAAGAGAACAACCGATCACACCGATTGGACGCTAGAATTCTCCTCCAGACAGCGGCTAAATTCGACCTAGCTATGTAGCTAGTGTCGAAAATCTAGCCACTGTCTGGATTTGAACTCTAGGACCTTCCGATCAGAGACACTGAAGTGACATCACTTGATCCTCTGATTACCTAAGCCGGTGTGGTGGTTGTAGTAGTAGTAGTAGTGGGGGGTAATGGAGGCGGCGGATGCTGCTTCTGTTCGTGAATGTGACTGAGGTAGGCGCTTGGCAGAAGAGCGGTGGTTCGACTTTCAGATTGTTTGATTAACTGACAGATTAATGCGACTGGACCACTCAACTGTTAGTATTTTGTGAGTAACTGTATTTTATCCTCGGAGTGACAGTTTTCCTCCCCCGTTGGATGTCGCCAACTCCATGTCGGCTTGTAGGAAATTTCCCTCTTCAGGTGCCGTCCCCAGCGGAACACCGCCCAACCGGAATAATCTTTAAACTCCCGACAGACCATCCAATAATGTGGTAGTTTAGCGTATGTGTTTGTGTGTATGCAAAGAGGAGGGACGACTTTGACGATGCGGGCGTTGTTGGTGAATGTGGAATGGTTGTGTTGGTCCACTGAAGACAAAGGGTGCTGAGGTGGTGGGAGACACATTCAATTGGGAATGGAGAGATGCTGATGGGGCGGGAGTGGAGGAGCCTGACGCCATGGTTCTCAGGAGGTTGTGATGTAGCGACGAGCGTTGGTGCTTGAGGGGGCGGGGCAGCGAGTCTACGTTATAACTAGCGTACCCGCGCAAAAAGTCCCGCATGTTAAACCTCACCCTATTATTTTCTTTCCATTTCCACATTAATCCCATAATATATCTTTTTCTTCAAGACCTTATCCTCCGTCACTTGTTATATGTGTCCTTCTAATTGTATTAACTGAACGTATGTTAACATAACAGTACCATACACTCATGTCAATTCAAGCTATTTTTATTTAACTTTATTGCCGTACAGCAAAATATACCCGTGCAATTGAATCGCATATAATATCAAATAATGAAATTAATTTCACAAACATTTTCAGATTCTGCACCTCTCTAAGCAGATGGATTAGAATCCAGAGCCGACAAATCAGCCTCATACCAAAGAAGATCATAACCTGTATATTAAGACGTGAGGAACGTTTCTTTGAGGCCTTTTCCCTACAAATTCCAAGTTTTAAGGCCCTAGAGCGCTTAGTATTGGAGTTATATGACTACACAGATTTCAACAACGATGCCCAAATATTGCGGGTTGCATTTTTCATGACTGTATAGATGATGTACCCGTTTAAAAAAAATCTTCATATTTTTAAAGATAATATACAATTCATCAAGCCTCCATGAAATTCTCTTTCGTCAGGGAACTTATTTATAAATGTTGATTGGCAGTGAGAGCCGAAAAACACATCTATATTACTGAAATAATATAGGAGAGGATGTTAGCGGTAGCCGGGGGCGGTGGTGGTGGGTGAGGTTCAGATGGTTCTGTCATACCGTAATGCAGCACGTGGGACAGCAATAGTAACAGAAACGAAGGCTGTGGCGAGGGGGATGAACCAGGAACCGAGAAGAGCCGGTAAAGAAGACAGATTGGGGTAGGTGCAGATTCAAGTAAGTAGTCGGATGTAAGGGTGAGAAAGAGGCGTTGTGGCGTGTGCAGGGGGCGCGGAAGTAAGAACGTTAGCAGGAGTGGAAACGGGTGTGGAGGGGGGCGTGAAGATGAGTGAGGAGGTATGCATAGGAGCGAGTAAAGTGAGGAGGTATGCATAGGAGGTAGCTATTAAGGTCGGCGTGGAGTTTTTCGTGGATGTGTGCGTGAAGCTGGACATAGAGGCAGGCGATGAGATGAGGCTGGAGTGGAGTTGTAGGTGGGATCAAGTGTGGAGGCAGACATAAAGGCTGGCATTGAGGCGTTCGTGAATGTGTGCGTAGAGGTGGGCGTGGGGCAGGCGATCTGGCTGGAAGAATGTTGTGCGTGGGAGTGAGTGTGAAGGCTGGCGAGAAGTTTTTTTCGGATGTGAACGTGTAGGTGGGCGTGGAGACGACGAAAATGGAGAGGAGTTGTGCGTGAGAGCGATTAAATAGCGCGAGAGGAGACAGACGTGGTGGACTGGAAAGTTCTTGAGGAGAGTCATGAATGGTTCGGATGTGGAGGTGGGTTTTAAATTGTGTGTGGAATCGGGCGTAGTGGCATGTGGTCGCGGATGTGGATCTTGATTTGTATGAGTGTGTGTTTGCTTTCGTGTGTGTCGTGGAGGGAGTATGAAGGCGGCAATGACTGTTTGGCTTTCACTACATATTTCGTTCAAATATTTATTCTGTCTATATAATTTTCTTTAGCAAATTATTCTGTGCATTTTTTAAAGAGAATACCTTAACTATTATTCACATGAGCACCGGAAAGTGAGGAAACTCATGTTTGTAAACTCTTCGTAGTTGAATTCGTAGTACATGTGTTGCCGATATAGAAAATCTTTCAGTCTCCACACTGCTATAGAAATGTAATCGGACTCTTGAAACGACTGGTGTTGAAACTGATATCAGGGCAATAAATTTGAATTTTACCTTCTAATTTCCAATATTTTAGTACATTCGAGACGGCCATATTATGTTGCTGGATTGCATTTCGAATGTTCGAGAGTTCATCTACGTTCTGTCCTGAAGAGTCATCTGCGGCGACGACAATAAAATCAAGAGGTGTTGATAAAGTAAAGCTTTAAATTTTTCATCAATACATGTCCCTTCCCTTTCTTAATGTATCAACATTTTTCATCTATAAATCTATCTTCTCAATAGGTTTTCAAGAAAAGTCTGGGTAACGTCTCATTAATGAGAAAACCTGATTTGATCAAAATGACGCGGATTGATCAAAAATATCTTCAAGATCTGACAAGTTTTCTGATGAATCCACAGAAACATTAGCGATCTATGAACTACACTGAGCCTTAGCTGAGTTTTTTTCATTTTCCCGTAGGTCGTGATTATGCCATTTCCTCACTTTTTTTATAAACTGTTCCCAAGTCATTAGGGAAATGCGTAAAATATATCATAGGCGAATCATATATAGGCGTAAAATATATAAATTCATAGACAATACATATGACAACATAATAAAAATATAAAGTATTTAATATTACAATAATAAATTAATATAAATGTATTATTGCTTCTGAGGATTTTGTTTTTAAATTCATGCATAATTCCATTCTGTGGAGCGTCGATCCATGCCATTCCGTGCCATGGTTGCATTTCATTTGTGCGATCTGGTACTAAGGCATTTCATTTCGAGGCATTTACATCAATCCATTTCATTCCACTCCATTCTGTGGCACGACGCACCATTCTCTTCCAATCCGCAGCATGCCGCACCATTCCACTCCACTCCACTCCACTTAATGTCATGACCCTCCATTCCATCCCGTACCACTCCGAGGCATACCTCACTATTCCACTCCATGACATGCCTTACTATTTCATTCAGTGGCATGTCGCACCATTCCATTACGTGGAATGCCGCAACTGTTCATTCCATTCGCCTCAGTGTCATGTTCGTCTCGGCGGCATGTTCACACCGTTCCATTCCATGGTATGCCGCACCTTTCCATTCCGTGAGATGCCGCGCATTCCATTCCGTTCCGTGGCACGCCGCTCCATCCCACGCCGCCCGCGCCGCCTCGGCTGCATGTGGAGGCCGTCGAACGTATTGCTTTTCCCCCGAATCGGACCGCTGCGCCGGACCGATATTTGAAAAGAGATTGAATTACGGAGGACTTCGTTTGAAGTGAGGGGTTTGTTTTCACGAGAAAGGGATTTTTCAAAGCCTAATGTCATTTCGTTTCCTGCAACGCATCTCGTCGCCATCACAAACATTAAACGTAGCATCGGTCTACAACGTATTTTGCATTTACCTCCGAGATATTCTTTCACTTTATGTACACCGCATAAAGTACAAACTGCACAAACACATTTCTATACGCTGGAGTAAATGTTATGAGCTTTAAAAATCAGTGATGAGCAAAGCTATGGTATATTGCCCACGGTGTTACAGTAACCGATACAGACAAAAACATACATTTCTAAATATTCATTTTATGATTGTGATACATTGCCTATGGCTCGAAATCCACTTTCACATCTCCGCGGATTTACCACATCACTGAGTCATTTTATGTGATGTTCAGAGAGATATTGAAATCCGATTTCAAATGTTTGCAGAACAGGGCCTGTCTGAAGTGATTGCGTTTTTTGAACGTCCATTGCTCGTTCTCCATTGCAAGGAACGCTTGTCAAAGTCTCCTCGCGTTTTTTCACCAAGACCTCACCGGCGTGCTTCATAGGGACCAGCATCACGCCCAACCACGCGATTCCACATGCAAAATTTCAAATCTCTACGCGGACACTTTTTCAAAGAGAATGAGATTTTTGAAAGGTATGGGTGGGCATTTTTGTCCTTAACAGTTATTTCGGCAGTCCTAAATAGCGTTCGATCGAATGGAAATAAAAAAAAGCAAACAAAAACGGGAAAAAAAGAACGAAAGATTTTGGAGATGAGTTTTCTCGTTCAAATGTTCTCACTTGCAAATCGAAGGCTGCCAATGTGACTTCAGGAGGAAATGAACGATTACGAAAGGAGAGAGAGCAAAGAAAAGTTTGCGGGATATTTGAGTAATGTGTTTTGCTAGCGGTATATATACTTTCGGAGAAAGGTATGTAAATTACATATTGAACTAAAGCAATCAGTGTGGATGCGCTTAAAAGGGAACCTGAGGAATAAATTTAAACAATGTCTTCAAGTGTCCTAAAACCACTTTATGTGATAAGGTGATGGAAGAATTAAACTGAAATAATATTAATTGTGGTGTTCCTACAGTACATTAGTTTCGGATCGGGCAGTTCATGAAGGGAAGAAGAATATTTACCGCGATGATAATCGTACGACAAAAATGCACGGCGGCCCAGTCACAGTCCAAATCGTAGATTTTGAGACGTAGACAATCACACTGCACCTGCCTGCAAGCATAGAGAATTCCTTTGCACAAGAGCTTTCCTGTGACTTTTCTCAAATGTTCGAGAGACGGAGGACAACATCCTAAATTATTATAAGCTTTTCAGTTGAATGTAAATTTTCTATTTTCTCCCGAGGCTTATCTTATTGTCCCTTTAGCTTATCGTAGGACTGCCAAACGTTTCTGCGCCCCACTGATGTAAATTTCTTCACAGAGCTAACTCGAGATATGCGAGTGCTTGCGTGGCTTACGTCATACACGAGACAATCACATAGACTCCTATTACACAGGCTTATACACACGTACTGATGAATCATTGCTCACACGTTTTACTGTCTTTCCGAGTAAAATGAATTTTTACTTTCTCTCTACTCCGTAGCGAGAAAGTGAAAGCGAACCACGAATAACACACGATCTTTCCTTCCTCATCTTTATATCTACTCTCTCATTACACACACACTTACACGCACCACCCATTTCGGGAGACCAGTCGGGAATTTATATCTGGACGTCCCTCATTGGGAGGGATGCCTCGAGGAGAAATCTCGCAACCCGACTTATAGGTCACTGCTAGATATCACATTGCAGCTGGGAAGAACACCGTACATCACGAAATATAAAATGAACTATACTTACAGGTCCACGTATGCTAGTGGTTGACGCGCTCTGAATGAATCATTATGTCTCACTCATCGCTTAGACGGCTCGTGTCTCAATTCATGCCCCTACAGTGGCTCTAACCGGGAGGTCCTAGGGTTCGAGTCTCGACTGTGGCAGGATTTTTGACATTAGCTAACAACTAGATCGAATTCAGTTGCTGTGTGGGGAAGAATTCTAGCTACTCTGATCGATACTTTGCCGGGGTTTCTCCGATCAACGCTAGGCGCATGCCGGGGCAGTATTCTCGGACCGCGTACAATCTTTCCTTCCTCTTCCGTGTCGTTTCCCCGCCCCTTCCTTACACACCTACATGCAACGCACTACCATACACGTCGGGAGACCGGTAGGAAGCTTAGGGCGTGTCCCGGCTGGAGCGGTGCTCTGCTGGTGGGAGATACCTGGTAGAAGAACACCCCACTAGCCTGCAGGAAGGTCGGCGCCAGATGTCACCATCCAGCGGAGGGAAGGTCACCACCATCTCTTGAGGAATATAAACATGCCCTACATTTACTGGACTAATGACAATAGCAGTTGTTACGCTCGGAATCATTAATCTAACCCTAAATGAATCTGCACCCGTTATGTGGAGCCAATATTTGAATGGAGCTCCCCGGCGCGGCCTTGGAAAGCGTTGGAGCAGGCGCGCACGCAGGCGCCCTTTGCCTCGCCTCAGTGTGACGCTCGCGTACTCAGTCAGACGACGTTAATAATATTTCAGCTGTCTGTTGTTAGAACGCGCAATGTCGTTAAGACGGCTTTTTACCGGGCGGATTTTATTTTGTTGGGCACCTTCCATGATTCTTTGGCATAGCAATATTGCTCTGCAACACAGGATTTTTTGTTCTTTGGAAAGCAATCGCTCGCAGCCGGATTTCTAAACGCGAACTAGTTTTGTAAGAAGTGTGTTAGCCGATTGATTGATTCTGGGTTGTCAACAGTATCCGTAGTCGCGGGTGTATCCGTATCTGTATCAATAGTCCCGTTTGTATAGTGCTCGTTGTATCTACTGAAGTGAAGTATGCTCTCCAGCTGGAACGAAAATCCGGCTACGACATACACATCGGCATGTTGGTTCCCCTCCCCGCTATCTCCCTCAGCAAAGTACCGCTTCAGCCTGGAAAATAACTAAGCTCCTAACTTATCTCTCATTAATGTATTAGTGTAGTGCATGTATGTGTAAGTGTGAGTGTGTAAGGGGAGAGAAAGGATCACGAATAAGAAAGGCAAGATCGTGCACTGTTGAGGCCCGTGTGTTAGGGTACTGCTCCGACATTTTATGGGTTGCTATTGATCGGAAACGTCCGAAAATTCCCCATCAGGGCCTGCGCCGGAATTCGTTTTAAGACCGTAGTTGAATTTGATCTAGCTATGTCAAGTCGAATATCCGCCACCGTCAGGACTGGATCCCTACTCCTCTCTTATACAACGTACCGAGCGAAGTCGCTCAGTGCGTAGCGTGCTGACTTTGCAGTCCAGAGGTCCGGATTCGATTCCCGAACACTTCATCCTGACCGGGGTTTTTCGTGGTTTCTTAAGGCGAATGCGGGGATGGTTACAAAAGGCCAGGATTACCTCTCATACTCATCTTATCACCTATTTATTAATGATGATAATAATAATAATAATAATAATAATAATAATAATAATAATAATAATAATAATAATTCACAGCGGGGTCAAAGTTGTTTGCGTCCGACGAGTAATTGATTGATAGTAATTCCGGATGCCTCAACAACGGAGGTCATTAATCCCGTAAGTATAGTGCATACTTTTTCATCGGGACGTGGCGGTATTTCCCACCCCGCTGGATGGCGAGATCCTGCGCCGACTTACCGTCGACTAGCGGTTTTTTCCTTAACCAGGTATCTCCCACTAGCGTGGCACCACTCCAGCCGTGACAAGCTGTAAGCCCTCGACAAGTCTCACTGCATGTGTGGTAGTGTAGTGCATGTTAACATGTGTAAGGGGATAGGATAGGACGAGGAAGAGGAAGGAAAGATCGCGCACGGTCCGTGGCCGTTTCTTATGATACTGCTCGGCATTCGCGTGATGTTGATCGGAGAAACCACGTAAAACTATGGATCAGCAGCCGGCCGCTAGAATTCTCCTCAAAACAGCGACTGAATTAGACCTAGCTGAAAAGCTAGTGTTGTAAATCATGCCACCGTCGAGACTCGAACCTAGGACCTTCCGGTCAGAGTCATTGCAATGACATCAGTTGATGCACTGAGGCAGCTCTCCCGGTCTCGGACTCGCGACCGTAGTCTATCACACGTGTCTCCTGGGTACCGCTAAATGAGCAACCGTGATTCGCCACCCCCGCGCTTGACCATTATGAACGTGCAAAACCCCACATGCTCAGGGGGACTGCACTTCCATACCGGTCAACGCGCCACCCAATGGCTAACATGCCAAGGGTGGGCGTTGGAAAACAAACAATCTTCTACGACACCAAAGAGTCAATGCTTCCACTGAGCCATTGCAGCCCGTCCCGCCCTTCGGAAGACCACCACGCCTCTCTGGGATTGAACCCGCAAACTTGGGTTTTCGAAGCCAGAGTGCCGCACACCACACCACCGGACACGCGGAGGTCCCCACAGACTACCCACATCGGAACGCAGCCATCACCGCTGAGGGTTGGGGAGGGGAGAGCGACACCCCCTGCGCCTCCCCGGGGACGCCCCGCGCGCATTTCGCCCTTCCCTTGTTTTGCGCGCGGCGGCGGGTGCGGGGTGGGGAGGGCGGACGCGGCGCTGATGATGTAAAAATAATGGCGCCTAATATTGGAATATCCGTCAACAACAATTTGCATCCTATTAGCAAACGAAATCGCGACACGCTCGCCGCTCGGGGCGCTATTGTCTGAACCGATGATGGTTTTTTGGTCGAAATATAAAAAAATAAAAAAAGACGTCCCGTAACAGGGGACGACGGACCGCGTTAAAACAGACGAGCATCAACGAGCGAGCGAGCGGGAGGCGGCGCGTGTCGGGTTTAATCGATTTGTGTCGTATCGAACATTCGATTCTCGATAGTCGAACGCAGTTGCTTCCGCAAAGACGGGACGGGTTCTGTGCACGTGATGCTTGTGCAGTGTGCGCCTGGGAAGTACGTGATGTTCGCGCTGCTCGGTTTGTGAAGAAGGGATAGTAGCGTACACGTGGAACAGACCTTTCCGTGGAAGTGAACGTTGATGGTATTGAGATTAGGAAGTGTGTAGTTTCAACACAAATTTCATTATTCGAAAGACATGTGAAATATAAAAATAGTTATTCTACAGAATGGTACAGTCTTTCTCGTACTAGTTTTCTAATCTCTTTAGTATGGATTACCTTTTGGTTTTGACCCTCTCTCTCCCAGCAACCTGGCCGCTAAAAGACATTTTTCACAATTATTTCGCCCACTACTGCTAGAATTAAATTGTGGTTTTTATAATATTATAGAAAAGTTAAACTGTATCCAAGTTTTTTTCCAAATATTTGGGGTCGTTTACGTTAAAATGTTTCAATTTCTTAAAATGCATAATTTGGAGGTTGTTTTAATAGAAAACTTTTTAGATGTCGAGAAACTTCATAAGAAATCATATGAATCATTGTAGTCAGAAATGCAATAATATAAAATACATTAATGTGAATATTAACAACTTAAGTGATATTTCAAGAAAATGGGTAAAAATGGTGGGAAATGGGAAATTTTTATGAATAAGAACAATACATCAAAACGGCGATTCTGTCCTGTTGTTAAGTGCATTGTTAAGTTGCTAGTCGTGCAAAAACTTTAAAGAGAAAATATAGAAGCTGTTTTTGAGAAAATATTTTTTTTCAAATTTCTTATATTTCACTCAAAATTTTCGAAATTTATCAATAATTTAATAAATGTATGTGTCATTATTTACAAAAATGTATATGACATTACATATGGCATAAGAAATCTCTCTCCAATATTGTAGTTGGAGTAGAAAGACTACATATTTTACAATTTTTGCAGTTTTCAAAAACGCAGAGTTTACTGTTAAAAAAGCAAAAGCAAAAACAGCAAGCTTCAAACCAGTGCATATAGTTCAGGGAATTTCAATAAGGAAAAATCGCACAAATAGTTTAGGCTTCATGTTGTTCATAGATGGACAGAGAGAAAGACATACGGACGGACGTTTCGAAAGAAAAAAAGTAACTTTTCCCGTATTTGATACCCAAAATAGAGGAAGAATCACTGATAATTTTCTGAAAAATTCTTAATTCTCAGCCTAGCATTTTATTACAACGCAACGATCATTGAAACCACTGAAAGCTCCCATTCTCAGTGTTTCATTTTAGACCATGATAGTCTGTTCGGCAAACGGGCGTCGATCGTCGCGATGCTATCGCACTGAACGGAAATGATGTGTGCAACGTGGGCGATGCAAGGGTTGCCGAGAGGGGCGGAGAAGCGGAGGGGGGAGAGCGTCGAGTGGCGGGGCAGGGCGAGGGGGAGCGTATAGGAGAACGTGTCAGTTGAGGACGGTGGGCGAGCGATGGATGTGGGTGAAAGGCGAAGGCGAGGAACGTGGGCAAGTGGAGGCGGGACGGGCGATCGTGGCCATCGAGGAAAGTGAGTGAACGGGGTGAGCGAGTGAGCGAGGCGCCACGAGCACACGGGTGAGTGTCACGGGGCGGGCGAGCGGGGCCGGCGAGTGGGGAGGGCGAGCGGGGCGGGCGCGAGCGGGGCGGACGGGCGAGCGGGGCGGGCGGGCGAGCGGGCGGGCGAGCGGGGCGGGGCGGGCGAGAGGGGCGGGGCGGGCGAGCGGGGCAGGGCGGGCGAGCGGGGCAGGGCGGGGCGGGCTAGTGGGGCGGGCTAGTGGGGCGGGGCGAGCGGGGCGGGCGAGCGGGGCAGGGCGGGCGAGCGGGGTGGGCGAGCGAGGCGGGCGAGCGGGGTGGGCGAGCGAGGCGGGCGAGTGGGCGCGAGCGAGTGGGGTTGGCGAACGGGGTGAGAGTGGCGGGCGAGCGGGAGAGCGTGCGGGGCGCGCGCCCAGTGCGATTTCTGCCAGAGTGCGTCTTTTGTGCGAATGCGCTGCCTCTTTCGCCCCGAGGCGCCTTCCGCCCCTCTCTGCCAGAGCGCGCGCTTCCCCTCACCCCTTCCACTCCCCCATCCCCCCCCGACCCAGGCACCCTCCGTCGCCCTCGCTCGCCCCCCCCCTCCCGGCTGGTGTTGGCCGACAACTGCGCGCGAGCGGAGGGGCGCTGCAAGTGCGTCAAGTGTAAACACATCACTGATAAAGCACTCGACTACGGAGGGGGAAGCTTATTTCCTTTTGTATTCGCTGCTTGTATTCGGCTCTAATATACGATGGATAATAACTTTGCAATTCATGATGTGTGGCCACGGGCGGAATCAGTGCTCCGTAACCATGTTTGCGTTATTAGAATTCAATTTTAAGAATGCTTGGATTTCGCTCGAGGTCAAGTGTACACGCTGTAATAAAGGGAGAAAGAATGAAGAGGAAGGGAACGCGCGTGTAAATGGGCATTTAACGTGAGTCGTAACTACTAAAGTGACAGACGGAATTATGAACGCAAGTCTTGGAAGAGAGTATCTGAAGCGTTGTCTTAATGCAAACGCTCTTAAATGTTTAATAAATCGAGGAAAATTGTTTTCGGCTGAATCACGTCACTGGGTGTTTCCGTCACTTACACAGTAATGATAAAAGGATCATTGGAATGGAAATTTATCAATAGAGTATGACAAGTACATTGATGAATGATATCATGTTTGATTAAGGATTTTGTTTCTTTCCATTAAATGGCATATTGATGTAATACTGAAATACTTTCAAAATCATGATATTTAACTTCACCACGTGCCCATTATTGTGCAAACCAATCTGAAATGTGTTTGCTATTCTGAACTTATAAATTCTTATTATTCACAATATGCCCGACTTTGTTTAAACCAATTTGAAACTGTTTAATATCTATGTACTGGGAAAAGTTATCTTTAGTTATTTATTAATGCCCAACTTCCACGTTCTTTTATAATTAGATATTCCTTACGCCACCTTGAGTACGGCCTAGGCAATTGCTAAAACAATATTCTGTTAAGAAAAACACATGATAGGTTATCTCCGGAGTCAATATAGAAAACAAAGTTAGCCTTAGTTTTTTAATAACACAATTGTGACTGAATGAAGTACTGAAGTAAATTTCATGACCCCAGAAACTCCTGGGCAAAAATATCTTCTGAAAGAAGATAGTGTTTTATGATTGATTGATTGTTTCGTGTTTCCGGGCACGTCAACTGCTTTGCACATTAGTCTCGGTAGTGTAATGCATGTTTTTTTTCTCCGGAGGTGGCAGTGATCTTCCCCCGCTAGATGGCGAGATCCGGCGCCGACCTACTGTTAGCTAGTGGGGTTTCCCCCTAATCAGGACTCTCTCACCAGCGGGGCACCGCCCTAGCCGGGACAAGATCTAAGCTCCCGACCGATCTCCCAGAATATCTGGTAGTGTAGTGCATGTTAGTGTAAGTGTGTGTGTAAAGGGAGAGGATAGGAGGAGGAAGAGGAAGGACAGATCGTTCGCGGTCCGGGACCCGTTTGATAGGGTACTGCTCCGGCATTCGCCTGGTGTTGATCGGAGAAACCACGGAAAACTACCGATCAGAGCAGCCGGCTGCTAGAATTAGATTAGAATAGAAAGCTAGTGTAGAAAATCCTGCCGCCATGAGGACTCGAACCTAGGACCTCCCGGTCAGAGGCGCTGCAGTGACATCAGTTGATGCACTGAGCTACCGCTCCCGGTAAGTGTTTTATGTGTGAAGCACAATGAACGGTGATTGTACACCAAGAGATTTAATTAGATCTTCTCTGTTCGCTCCGAGAACCCGCGCCGGTCACAATGGGAACCGCAGCTCTCTCACCTTCAATGTGTCTAGACTGAATGTGATTGTGTCTATATTAAAATTAGTATAGCACAATAATCTTATTGTAAATATTATAAACAGTGTATTTCTCCAATAAAATAACAGTTTATATTTGCAACATTTTACTTAAATACTTTCAATAGTGAGTCCAATAGCAGCCAGTGAGTGTGAGTAGCTAAGAATGAACGAAAAAAGTAGCCCCGAGTTGGGTAACTACATACGACTAACAGTGCTCATTATCATACACCAGCAGCACAAATACATCTATTGCAACATCAGCAGCAACAATTACTATTTCTGCAGCAGCAACAGTAACTACTACTTCTTCAGCAGCAACAACGACCCACTCATCAAGGACAACTGTTGATTCATCATCAGTCACCACAAGCAACCCAGCCTTCGGAGAATCCCAGTGAAGAGATGCAAATTACATCATTAAATGAAGGACACCAATCAATTCAGCGAAACATGCAGATTCAAATCCTACAACAACTTCATCAACAACAAACAGGTCAGTCCTTCCAATTATAACAACCGTCAGGAGCCGTCAGCGAAATCAATCCACTGCAATACATAGTAGTACAACGATTCAGTGGCAGGTTCGGAAGACAACTCATAATCAACAATCCAATAAATCTACCAAGCAGCCAACCCAATCAGAATACAGTGCCAAATCAAAATACTCCTTCAACTGTAAATTCACCACACATTCAATTTAGTTGCGAGTGGAACAAAACGGCAGCCATGTTCAAATGACTTAGACTACGCGTACGACGTAGAAGTAACTTCTCGTTTCAGTGAATTAAATAATGAAACTAATACTAACGAAACATCTACACCCATAAAAATTCTAATATTAAATTACCCCCATCAAAGTAGTTGATGAACAATATCCCCAACGCATTGAATAGATAAAAAATATTACAAATAACTTCACAACTAAAGTGATTAAAAACAAAACAAAAAATTTATTTACTACCATAAAAGACTCAAAAAGTAATGTGAAAAAGAAAAAATGCAATATTATTCCTACTGTGATCCAACTAGCAAACCATTCTCAGTAGTATGCAAAGGCATTTCAGAAGTGTTGAGTGAATGTGAAATACTGGATAATTAATTAAAAATTCCCAGTCATCAAGGCAGTTAGACTATATAACAAAGCTATAAAACCCCTTACAACTTGTGTTTTTGACCTTAAAGACACTAATGATCAAACCTCAAACAACCCTAAATCAATATTTAAATTTGATTTATGCTCTGTATTGTTCAGGTACAACCTATAATCAAACCAAATGCACCTATACAGTGCAAAAACTGTCAAAGGTTCAATCAGGATAACTGTCAAGTTCAATCTAGATGTGTTAAATGTAATTCAGCTCACCACTATTCACAGTGCATTAAACCAATACAGCACTCCGATTTGTGTAAACTGTGAAGAGTCCCACACTGCCATTTATCGCGACTGCCAATCTTATAAGGACACAGCTCGACCCCAAACACAAATGAATTTTATTAATAACAATCGCCGAGAACAGACAAACAATCAACACGTACAAAATTCCGTCAACCGTAATAACAAAAACTACCCTTCACTACCACCAAGAGTGTCAGCATGGTCAACACCATTGCAATCACGTAATCAGTATTCACCCGAAATACACCATCCATTGGATATATCACAACTAATAATTATCACAGTCTCCCAAGTAATCGCAAACATCATACCGCAAATACAAAATCAGATTCAATACCTAATTCAAATATCAGATTCAACTCCTATCGACCCAAAATCAAAATGTCAAATAATAAAACTTTTATTAACCTTTTGAAATGGAATACAAACGGCCCTAAAAATGCAAAAATTAACATTTGCATTAATTCTACAAAAAAATCAAATAGACATAGCATGCATAACTGAAACGCATGAATGAACAATTTTACATACTACGATACAAAACGTACCAAAACGACAGACCCTCGGAAACGACAGCAGGTGGAGTTGCCATTCTAATATCAACTAAAAACGAACATATACGAATGGAAAGCCCAAACTCACCAGACCTTGAAAGCACTGCTAAAAGTATCATAATATTTAACAAAGTACACCATATAATTAGCTCATATAAACCGCCAAACAAACCCTTTCCACTAAACTCTTATCAGGAAATATTTTACTACAATAATAATAATAATAATAATAATAATAATAATAATAATAATAATAATAATAATAATCCAATTTTGCTAATAGAAGATTAAAACTCTAAAATTTCACCGTGGGAATGTAACTCATCGATACCACAAGGTAAATTACAAGTATTCACCACTGATAACGATCTCCATATTATTTCACCATCGGAGGCAAACCAATATTCCTACAACAGCAACATAGTTTCAGAGATCTTAGACATAACAATAACGAAAAACTTCAATCAACCCATTAAACAAATTGTTCTGCCTGAACTTGAGTTAGAGACTACCACAATGCTGTTATCTTAGTTTTAGGAACAACAAATTCTCAAACCATTAATAAGCATCCCGAAGTTACTTCTGAAGGTCGTGTGAACTGGCAAAAATTTAAAGAACAAATGGAAAAGTTACAAACACTAAATCGCCTTCTCTGGCGACTATTGAACAATCTAGTCACAACATATAAACAATAACACCCAAGCACCATGCTTGCCAAACGAATAATTAATATTCACCAAAAATACGGAAGCACCAACAGTTTCACAGGAGGACTTTGAAACAGATATTACGGAACCTGCATATCTGGAAATCTGCCGGAGCAGCTGGAGTTCAAAATTTCTGGCGGGAGTACCTCATGCCCCTGCACATATAACACATTGGCATCCTTAAACAGGCCTTCAAAAGCCCAACTGAAGAGCTTTTATTCCTTAGGCAGGCAATTTACTACCTAAAACCAAGAATTCTGAAACAACCAACCCCAAAATTTATCGGTCGATCACCTGCCTCAATACTCTTGATAAAATCATGTCCACGGTAACTGCTCAAAACGCATCACAACATATCAATTCTGAAATAATTGCATCAGAAGAACAAACAAAAAGCAGGAAAGTTGCCCAGAGATTCAATGAATAATTGATCATAAATATGGTTGTGACTGGGCAAGCAAAGAGGAAAAGAATTTTAAAGGTCAGTTGGATTGACTATAAAAAAGAAATTCATACTATTCAGGTCCTCATAATTGGCTGCTTTTAAAGATGGTGGAAATTTATAATATCCATCCACAAATTATTGAGCTACTTAAAAACCTAATGATCCATTGGCGTACTCAAATGGAGTTGAAAACAGACAACAAGATAATGAGATCCAAACAAATACCTATTTGGCGTAGTATTTGTCAAGGCGACACCTTAAGTCCACTTTGGTTTTGCTTGCGCAATTTATCCTTTGTTACATATGCTATCAATCTTATCTGGGATTCAAACTCCTCGATGGAAAGAAAACCCTTCACACCATCAACCACTTGTTGTATAAGGTCGACTTAAAATGATTTGCAAAAGAAAGGATTGGGTTAAGCAGATTGTTGGCAATCGCATCACGATTCAGCAGAGACATACACATTAGTTTTGGAACAGACAAATGTGCCTCACTGTATGTCAAAGGAGGAAAAACTGAATCCTCAACCACACTTACACAAGAGATTTTAGCAAAATAGAACAATTCTCCCATTTTTCCCCATGCCAGTTACAAGTAGTTCGGTTTTAACCAATATACAACTATAATGCTTAAATCCTATATTGACACTATTGATTATTAGCCGTACAGTCGACTCCGGTTATAGTGAACTCATATAGTGAACCCACGGTTATAGTGAACTTAAGTATTCGGTCCCGTTTCACTTATATTACAAATAAGCATAAGAAGATTCGGTTATAGTGAACCTAAACCTCGGCTATAGAGCATGTAGAATATACAACCTCCTGGAAATTAATTCCCTTCTAGAAAATAATATATCGCTTCAGTGCCACAAATACCTACAAGGCGAATTAAAAAAAAATCGTCGGCGAAAGGTCATAATCGAAGAAGTCTCTCCAGAGGTGAAGGTAGCGGACCCAGAATGGGGACCTTACTGATGGCCTAATGCCACTCATTTCAGTTTGGAAACAAAGGTATCCTTAGGTTTCCACTTCCACGAAGATTGGTTTTCTTTCTACTACACATAATATACACGAGACCGCCGAAAACAGGTACATTAGACAAAAAAGACATAAATGGGTCGTCTGGTTGCCGTGAAGTCGTGTTCAGGAAGTGGGATGCGATTTGATCCAGAATCCACTTCCTGGTGCCGCAATGTTGGGCCAGATTTGACTTCCGGCGTGGCGAGGGCTCCTCGACGGTTAGCGCGACCACAGTTTATGACGCGCTGATGTTGTTGGTAGAGACTGTTGGTAGAGTCGGCTGTGATGTAGCTGTGTCTCCAAGAGACTGCATTGCCACTGGGTTGCGACTGCCTTGCTAAGCAAAGCTGCCGTATATAACCGGGCCCCAGCCAATGAGAGCGCCAGATCAGCGACATGGCTGCTCAGGGAACTCGGTCGCCCGGGCGCTGCATGAACAGTGTTGCGATCGACTGCTGCCCTAATTGCTGTCGATCTGGATTTAAACGTCGGGCGCGTACACAGCAAAGGCATATATTCCATTAAATCTCAGCAACAATGCAGACTACCCTGATATCATATCAGTCAATGAAAGGTTACAGGTATGAAAGTTCAAACCACTTCATGGTAGTTTTCTCCATGCTCTTCAAAATGTCGAACACGTAGTTTTAGTGGGGTGGCTCAGAGATGAGACGCTATATGTAGAGACTGAGGAATTCATTCAAGCAATTGAAAACCAAGACATTTCAAATAAGAACAAAAAAGATTTATAGAAAAACTAGATGGTAAAGAAGTATGTAGAGTAAGTCATCGATCATCGGAGGCAATAAATCTCCTCATCAGTGGGTGTACAAATCTCGCCAACACCGGCACAATCTGACTGGAAATATTGTACCCCAAGCACGGGCATCCAAACATAGGTTACGGGTAAAAGACAAAATCATCCCTTACCATGAATATAAAGCCAAACCCGTCATGCACAGTAATCATTTCAAAAATACTATGACCTTCCTCATGATTCTCGCAAATAAACCAAACATTATACTATATAACGTTCTGGAAAAGAAAGCATTCATCATTAATGTTACACACGCTACAGATCACGTTCATAAAGAAGAAACAGAAAAAGTCTCAAAATACTTTCCCCTCTCAATAGAATATAAAGAAATATACAAACTTTAGTCTGTTGAGGTTATACCAATTGTAATAAAAGCAACATGTCTCGTTAACAAAACCCCAAAGGAGTATTATTTAGAAAAATTAGGTCTTCCTCCTCATGAAATTATTCCAAAAGCTCAAAAGGCAATTATTCTTGAAACTTGCCGGATTGTTTGCACAGTTCAAAATATGTTAAGGTTAGAAAATGGTATGCCGAGAGGCCCCTCAAATCTGGAACCCCGGGTGTTAAAACCCCAAGAACCAGAAAATAATAATAATAATAATAATAATAATAATAATAATAATAATAATAATAATAATAATGATAATAATAATAATAATAATAATAATAATAATAATAATAATAATAATAATAATGATGATGATGTTCGGCGCGAATAGCTGAGGTCGCTAAGACTGAAGACACGTACTGCCTCGTTGCTGAAGGTTCGTGGGTTCCAGTCCATGGATGTTCCAGGGCATGGATGTTAGTGTGTTTCTGTATGTCCTTTATCATCATTACCATCACCATCATCAACCTTGAAAAATAATACAGATGAAAACCAGGCGAATGTCGGAGCAGTACCCTAACAAATGGGCCACAGATCGCAGGCGATCTTTCCTTCCTCTTCCTTGTCGCACCTTCACCTCTTACCTACTGTGACAGTCTATTCACACGCGTCCAAAATAACTACAGAAACATTCATTTCGTAAGTCAATAAGAACAAAAACATGTTAAAGTGCGAGAGTCAATGCTGTTTTCTCAATTTTATTGATATTCTAAAGACCTGTGCACAAAATAGACTGTGAGAATGTCAATAAATAAAAACAGCACGTATTTGCAAATAATGGCACGTCGCAACCATATAGTATTTCGTAAATAAAAATATTTCCGTGATAATAAATTAATTTTTCATATTAGGAATGATATAGTCGAATGTTCTCACAAGCGTGACGAACAGTTACTGATAATATTGTGACATACCAGACTGTCACACAATATTTTGATGGGAATTGGGGACAAGAATATATTAAATTCTTCGTAAAAAGTGTAAATGTTGAGGGCATAGGCATGCAGGCAGGGCGTTCCTTAGAAACCAGGGAAGCGGAAGTAAATAAACATAGCGCGGCAAATAACGGACAGAAGATTGTGATATAAGGGCCTGTAGGATTGGTGGTAAATTAGTAATGGGGTATGATGTAGAAGGAAACTCGAGATTGTTTTGTAAAACAAGAGACAAGAATGTATGAAAGTTATCGAGGGTTGAACTTTTTGTAATATGGGAGATGAGCTTTAGACCGCGTACCGTACACATCGTGCTGCAGAGGTTATTGTAAATGATAGACGCGGGACTTGGTGGAATTTTGCGGGAAAAATTAATTAGAAGAAATAGACTTTCGTGTATCGTGGTCTAAGTAAAACGTGACAGTCGTGGAGTTAGTGCCCATCCGTGGCAAATAATAGGGAATTAAGTGAAATAATTAATAAGTTGAGAAGGACATTGACCCGGCAGCGGACCGAGAACAAGATTCAAGAGAGAAGATTGGTCGGAGCGGTGGATTCTTCCTGGCCTCATCGTCCAAGAGCGCATGGATATATGGAAAATATTAAGAATAATAGCGCTATAGACTATTTTTACGATCGGTCATGACCAAGGTGACATTTCATGTTAAAAAGGATTAATCGATGAATAAACGTATAACGTTCTCATTCTGAAAAAGAAAAGCCGATTATCATTTCTTAAGCATCTTGTGCAATCCACAGTTGAATAATTTCTTTCCAGAAACAAATTTCAGATTCTTCGCTTCTTCCGTATGGAGAGCGGATCGAATGATCGTTTGCTAGGAAGAAAGTAAGTACCGACGACGATTATTTTCGTAAGAACCCAACCGGCAGAGCTAGTAGGATAATTATTTCCCTTTAGATGTGTTTGCGGGAAATTTAAAATCGCAACCCTTTCCTGGCGCCTAAAAATGATATAAATTCGGAAACCGGTTGCAGAAATAATTTAACAGAAACGGAGAGCGTTTCAATATGTTCAAACAAGAAAACAAGTGATTAGAAAAAGGTTCACGAATATTATAAATATCTTGTAATATATTTAGAAATTTATGGCAACGCGACAAGACTATTAAAGAATTATCTTTATAATATAAAAAAAGACGTAAATAAACAGTAGTATTGTCAGAGAAGTTTTCTTTTCTTTAAAACTACGCGCTATAGTGGAGCATAACAAAGTTTTTAGATGAGATGTGATTGAGATGCTGTGATGAGCGCATCGTGTTATTTTGGTCGTAGGAATGTTTACTTTGTGAGATGATCTTGAGTTGCCGTAGTAAACGCATCGCGTGTTATTTTGATTGTAGAATCAAAAACTTTATGAAAGGAGACTGTGATACCGTGGTGAACATTTTATATAATTTCGCGTTTTAGTTTTGAAGTTTTAATATTTATGGAATTAATTTGAAGACGTTGAACCTTTGAATTGGCGAACAATACCGTATAGACGTATGAATACGTGAGACATAATCATGGAGTGCACATTCTTTATTAGATGTTATGATTTCGTATTTGAAATGGAGGAATGTGAACAGCAGTGGCAGCCAATCATCGTGCAGCAAAAAGGGAAGTTTAAAGAGATTATATTTTTTGTTTTCCATCATAAAAAAATTATAGTAAGGCCAAGATTGTTAGTTTTAAGATCCTAGAGAAAAGACATTTTCAAATTATTCAAACTGGTTAAGTGCACTCGAGTGAATGTTGGTAATATTTAATTGTGTGAATGTTGGAAGCAAATACATGTTGTTAAATATTAGATTGTAGTTCACTTGTCAAAGGGTATTTTATGTGTTTTTTATGTATGCACATGTGTTTTAATGCCGTCATAAGCGAGGTAGAATTCGCTTAATATTATTTGTCAACAAGAGTAAGGAGAAAACCGGTATTCTTATACGGTTTTATGACTGAGATTCCATGGAGTTATTATTATTAGATAGCAACAATCAAAATGATAGGGAATAATTAAAATATTAACATCTTCTTGAAGTAATGGTAATATTATTTTCGATTTCCTGTATAGGATCGATTTCGCGAACTCACGATCTATAAATTCGTTGGAATGGTATATCACAACCCGTATTAGGAAGGCAAGGATTTAGTTGTTATAAAAGTAATTTTATTTGTATTTGTAAAAAAAAGGGAGAAAACGATTGTGTGTATATATAGAAACCATGACACTACACACACACACTTACACTTGCACTTGCACTTACACTTACGTGCACTACACTACCACATATGAAGGGAGAACAGTTCGGATCTTAGAGCTTGTCCACTGCCCTGCTGGCTAGTGCTCCGTTGCACATTGGGATAAAATGGACTAATTATTAGCCAAAAGCCGAAAATTGAGTAATAACATATCAGAATTGACGCGAATACAAGTATTATATTATAATCATGCATCATAAATCGCTAATATTACTCAAGTTGATTGTTTTGGTTAAATGTACAAGATCAGATAACTGAGTTATGACTTTTGGCCAAGGACAGCGCACTTTCATCCCATAGTGCGATGGTGGGAGATCACTTTCACATAGTGATACCTAGACAACACCTTTTTTCTGATTTTTTCTCAAGGTATCTACCTCACCAGCAATTTTATTAATAATTAAAGTTATTTTTATTCTAGAGGATTGGATTAAGCGCTGAAAAAGTTTTTAGCATTTCTCACGAACTTACTAGAAGTGAGTAACTTGCCAGAAGTGAGTAATATTTAACTGCCATATTAATAAATACGATCGTTTACGTATTATGGAATGTGTTTTTTTAAATGAACATAGGAAGTTGGAACCCTTTCTGAAAGCAAGTTGGCAGCAAAACGTGAAATATTTCAGCGGGCTTTGCCGTTGCCAACCTCTCCTGAAACAAAGAGATAATCTGAAATGTAAATATTGATTGGTATTGCTTTGGTGGAATGTTTTTAGAATCTGATTTGCATTTAGTGAAACGTATTGATAAAAGGCAAAAGCATTTACCTTAACAGCTTTCCTTCTCCTCCTGAAGGGATAGATAAGGTAGTTTTTGTTCCTTGCGTAGCAACGTGACGCATTTGATAGAAGAGTTTATAAATAATCAGAAAGCTTTGAGAAATCGAGTTGACAAGGTTTAAAAGATTTTCAGATCCATGAATAATGGATTGGATGTGAGTTGCAAAAGTTTTAATGAGCAATGTAAGACGAGGAGTTTGTTGTAATGAATAACTTATTTTATTGAAAAAAAGTTTTTATTTCCCAAACTTCTTTGAAACAGTTAACAAGCATTACCACTTTTTTTGCATAATTTGTATTCCTAGTTTTAATTTTTCAACGTCTAGAATATAATCTTCATCTATTGTTTGTAGATCATAAAGCATAGAAAGAACAATTGAACAGAAATTGATTTTAATTCCCAAAGATGGTCCAGAATGATATATACTCGAATTATGAACATGAATACATTTATCTAATAATCACTTCAAGACCCTCTTCAGGTACATAAACATTAAAAGATCTACGATTTCAAGGGTCCGAATCAAGACGTTAATTGTTACATTTTGATAATGACAGCTCTCAAAATTTCAAACCATCTGGCGCTGTGGAAAATACTGGAAAACCTTAATGTGGCCCTGCAATTTCCATACTCACAAACGTAAGTATTAGACCCAAAATTCACAATCCACGAATCTTTTGCGTTTTAGACTTGAAATTATGAAAAATCTGTTGACGCGAGCCACGGCCGTCAGATCGTCAGCTTTATCGCTTGAGCCACCGGAAGAGGTGGATCAGGGCATCAACTGACGTCACTGCAGCGCCTCTGATCCGGAGATCATACGTTTAATTTCGACGGTGGCAGGATTCTCGACACTGGCTAGATAGCTAGGTCAAGTTCAGTCGCTGTTTGGAAGAGAATTCTAACGGCTGGCTGCTCTAATCGGTAGTTTTCCTTGGTTTCTCCGATCAACACCAGCGAATGCCCGAGCAGTACCCTATCAAACTGGTCGCGGACCGCGCGCGATCTTTCCTTCCTCTCCCTTGTCCTATCCTCACTCCTTACGTACACACTCTTACACTCACATGCACTACACTACCACGCATGCCGGGAGATCAGTCGGGAGCTTGGAGTTTTGCCCCGGCTTGGGTGGTGACCTGCTGGTGAGAGAAACGTGGTTGAGGAAAACCCCGCTCGTCTACGGTAGATCGGAACTGGAACTTACCAACCAGCGGAGGAAGATCACCACCACCTTCAAAGCAAAAACAGAGCGGAACAGACACTTACGGAACTATGTAATTAACACGCCCGGAATCACTAATCTATCAATCGGTTGGCCCTTCCGCTTATGCCGAGCGCCTAAATTCACGCATGACGTATTGGCAAACGAACTGTTACCCTGAGGATTTTGTACTAACTGTTCTGGTGCTCGAGCAAAATCGTTTCGTCTCTAATAGAAACAAAGTTGCACTGCTCAAAAGATGGGGTTTTGTCTAAAATAGTTTAATTAAAAATCGATTTATGAACGTCTATTATAACATGAATTTATTTTAAAATATACACGAGAAGGTTA